>VXAU01003742.1:310350-523244 GCA_013399695.1 Formicarius rufipectus | reverse complement strand
TTTTTTTTTTTTTAAATCAGTAGACCTGAGGCAAGAAAGAAATAGCATATTTAAAGAAAAATCATTGAAAAGCAATCTGGAATGGCAGGTGATGAAGCCTGGTGAAGCAAGCCAATGCTTCTGGAAATTCAGGAGTTCCAGGGAAACAAGGCATGCAATTATTTCTTCCAGTTCCAAGCGCTAAAAAAAAATCTTCAGGCTGACTTTCCTTAAAAAAAAAAAAAAAGTGAATTTGGCTCAAAAAATTCACAAGACAGGAATTTTCATCTGGTTTTTACTGTCTGTTCTATGGGTTAGAGCAAGACAGAAAACCTCCAGTGAAAGTAAAAAATTGATCAAAAAAACTGTTACATTGAAAAAAGAAAAGGGGGAAAAAAACCAACCGAAAAACCACTCAAACACAGAAACCATGTGGGGAAGGATTTTAAAGCTGATGGAATACTTTGGGTACTTTTAAACAATAGCGGTTTCAGAAGTGTGAAAGAAATGGTCCATTTTGTTATTTTTCTCAGTTATTTTTCTTAAACTTGTTTAGAATTAGCACATTTTAAAAGGACAGAGGAATTTGAATATCTTCATGCTGGTCCAAACAATTTTTTTTTCCTATGTGAAGTGATTTTAGAGGTACATGGTGTTAATATGAAAAAGGAAGGATTGTTGTTCATTGTGAAAAGCTTTCCGTTTGATTACTGAATTAACAGGTCTTGCTTGAATGGTTGTGCTCTTATTTCAGGTTTTCGGATGGCTCTTTTTGTGTTCAGTTTTGGTTTATTTTTTTAGTTGTTTGTTTAAATAACTTGCTTGTCTATGTATTTTACGTTATTAGAGTTGTAGGGGTTTTTTTAACATAATCTTAGGAACAGCTCTTCCAGTGATGGGCTAAACATAAGATGAACATTTTGGAAGACCAACAGTAAGGTTTGAAAACTTGGAAATGATATGGAGAATGACACAAGGAGCGGGGTGAGGGGATGTGAAGATGCAGAGCTCAGGACTGCTGTCCTCTGGCCAGGGAAGGTTTGGATGTCCACCTTTCTCTGAGCCACACAAGGGCACTGCTCAGGGTGGCATCCTGCTTCAGTTGAAATGAAGATTTTTCTTTTGCCATGGGCTCAATTTTAGTTCATACACTCCCCTCCCATCCTTCTCTGTCTCACCTATTTATTTTTTCTCATCTCATACTTGAGTCAGTCTGATCAGCAGTTCCAGGGTGTAGCTGTGCCTGTCGTCTGGAGCAGCCTCACTGCCACCTCAGTTTGATTTCTGATTTCAATCTGACGTGCTTTATCACTTGCCTGTCCATCATAACTTTTCTCTTATTCCTCCTGGTCTGATTCTTAGCCTGAGATAGTTTGTGCTGGAGACTAATGCAGCTGTGTACCCCTGCCCCAGGTGCTGTGCTACAAGCTGTGCTGCTGTGAACCCTCTTGCTTTTGTATCTGAAACAGACCGGGCAATGATAAATCCAGGCAAGTTCTGCTTCTTTTATTGTCCAATTACATCAGCAAAAGGCAGCTCTCAGAAATATAAACAGCCCAGGCAGGCTGCCCTGCAGGTCACCTTGAAAGGATATCTTGTCATCGAGGCTGTACTGTCAGTCTTGTACATGGGCACTTATGGCAGCTCAGGTTTAACTTTATGCCTTTTCAGGCCTTTCGTGCATACATCTATCAGATGTACTCGTGGATGAACTAAGACTCATTATAAAAGAGAAAATAGCATCATGGTTTTCACATGCTGAAGCTTTTTAAAGTTCTTGAAATGGATGGAACAAAAACTATTATAGATCAAGAGAAGAATGGCCAAACAGTGTGAGGAGGAATGTACTGACAGAGGAAATGAAAGTACTTTTGAAATGTGTGGCTAGAAGTAGCCAAGATCTTCAGTATGGGAGATTCCGTATGATTATACCATCTGGAAGGTGGTTGCAAGATAATACTGTTCTCCTTGTGTATGAATGATTCCTTTTTTTCTTTTTTTTTTTTTTACAGGAACAAAGTAAAATAGGGAACATAATTTTGCAACCGTTTAGTCCTGGCAAAGCTGCCTAAGCTACTATACTTCCCATGGAGTTAAAACAGTAGAAGTCTTAATTCCCAGTGAAAATTAATGAGGCATAGCAGGTGCTTTTGAAAACTTTATCCATATGGGAAAAAATTACAACTAATCTTGTATTTCCTGTGAATGAATCAAACCCAAACTTTTCAGGATTAGGGTGGGATGTGTTTGTTTATTTGTTTGTTTTCTTTGAATCAGAGATTGAGAAAGCCATCCTCACATATTTTTGCATGTGATTTGCTTTGGAAATGAAATGGAGAATCATCTCTTGCTGGTGCCTTCTGGCTTTTCTGCTGTGCTGGGCAGAGCTGTGATGTGGTTCCATCCGCCCGCAACGCCCTGGTGGTTTCCTGTTTCACCCTTTCAGATGTTACCCGTGGAGTCTCATCACTACCAGTATCCAGAGCACCCTGCAGAGACTCGGTCTGCACACTGGGTCCTGCTTCAGAATTGCTCTCACCCCCACCTTTGAGTACTTTGCTGCAGAGAGATGGGATGGCTCAGTAGTTTGATCTTCAGCACAAGTTTGAGTGTCTGGAGTTGGGGTCTGAAATCACTGCCTTCAGAACATCATTGTAAAAGAACAGGTGATTTGCAGGTTGCCCTAACACCTCAGTCAAAAATCTGAAACCTTAAAATGTTTAATTTGGCATTCCTAGCCTCATAATGACTGAAAAATAGTTTTATTAATGCTAGGAAAGAGAAAATATTCTGTTCTTGATGGTGATTTTGTGGGCCAACTTTCAGGGCAGAATATTGATTTTTGAGTAGAGGATTCTAATGGAAAAGCTGAGCACCAAATTCACACGAAGTTCTTCTTAATTATAAAAGCCTAAAGCTCTTCCAGATGTCTGTCAACCCTGCATGCTAGATGCTGCCATCACTGGTTTGAATAAAAGCTCATATTCAGCAAACTTTATTACTGATTTACTGTGCAATACTTAAGCCAGAAAATGTTTTTGCTCTAAAAGGCAAACAAAGCTCTGATATTTTCTTCTGTTGTACTCCAGCATGTCATTTACTGTGTTAAATACCAGCCCTGTTCCATTATTTGACTATTTTCTGTGGCTTGCCATCGTTAAAACTGGAATTTCAGAAACTCTTGTCAAGGAGTCCGTAAGTGAGAAGTGCACATGAATAAATCAGTAAATGGTGCATGCAAACAGGCAAAGCCACTAAAAACACACATCTGTGACATGCACAACCAACCAGGCAGTTCTGTGACAAGTTACCTGTCTGTACATGCAACCAGTACAGAGTCTAAAGCTGAAAAAAATAAACAGGAAAATGTCAGAGCAAATACAGGAAAATGTGCTGTGACTTTGTGAGTGCAAAAGTGAACAGAACAAAACCAGCAGAAAAATCATCAGTCAGAGAGTGGTTAATGAAATCTCTGAACAATGATGTAATTTAAGTGCATTAATCATTATAAAAGATCTTTTCCCTTTAAACATCTGCTCCTGTTTGCTTGGCAACAACCTTGGCAGCGTCATGAATGATGGGGTTTTGGATTATGCTGAAGGGCATGTGTTATCTGAGAAACAATGCAGAACATCTCCAAATTGACAGGATCTGGGACAGCAGGGCTTTTCCTCAGTTTAGGTATAGCATTAAGGAAATAAGGGGAAAAGAAATGGACTGGTACTCACAGTGGAAAACAAAACCTGGTATAAAACTGAACCCTGCCTTCTCAGCCATGCAGACAAAATTTAATAGGGTGCCAGTGGATTTGAATAAAGCAATTCCTCTGGGAAAAGAGCCCCTGCCCAACCTGCTGCTTTTCAGAGTTTTATGAGCCATAGCTTTGTAGGAAAGTCCTTGTTCCACTCCACGAAGAAGCACCACAAAAATCTTCCTGAGCCCTTTGCAGGTTGTGCCAGTAAGAAACATTTTAGGAGAAAAACTCCCAGCATAGCTTCCTCCAGTGCTGTGAGGACTGAGTCAAGCATCTCACAATCTGGGTTTTGTTTGGGGTGAGGTGAGGAGTCCTTGGTTGTTGTTTTGGCTCTATCATTGGACTGTATCACTTAGGTAGGATTTTTTGCACTTAGGGACTATTCTTTGTGTCCTTGCATGCATCTGACTCCTTGTTGCATTTCCATGCAGTTTGGTAGCATGGACTCTGGCTGTGGGCACAATTGGTGGTGCCTTTGCAGCTGCACTTTGTCTGTGTCTAAGGCAGGGATGGGGAGTCAGTTGTGCTCCTCTTATAGGGACACTCTTTGAGACCCACTAACAACAGAGATGCAGCTGCAAAGCAACACTGATTTTTATGCCAGTCTTGTTTTCTTAGAAAATATGTGACATGTAGAACATGGATCACATAAATAATGGGTTCAGAGTACTGTATTTCTACTGCATTGGTCATTCACTGCTGATTTAAGGTCTCCTTCAGGGCTCAGGAAGCCTTTACCAGCCTCTGAATTTGAGGCTGTGTTGGCCATGAAAGTGGCATATGCCCATATGGATTTCCAAGGAAGGTAGACAGAAGCCAGATCCCACCTGGAGAAAGGACATTGTACCTTGTTATGCCTCTTCATACACATTTTTGGAAGTTCTGCAGATGCACAGAGTATTCATGTATGTTTTGCCTGGGCAGAGTGCCTTCCCAGCTGTTAGGTGGAAAAGTGAAAATGAGCTCAGCTTTGGTCTTTGCTGTTTGGTTGCAGGTGAATTACTTAATCTGGTTTGTGCCTGTTCATAACAATACTTGCCCTCCCTCACTGGGACTTGCAGACTTTGTAAAAGTGATTGGGGAGGTTCAGATAAAAATTAATGTGGTTTGGTGTTTTCTGTTTCTCAAAGCTGGTAAAGCCATAGAGTGTTGTTTATACAGAAAATCAAAACAAACCTCTTTTCTTCTCCCAGAAGGGCACAGATTGGTGTTGCAGAATCCTGCTGTCAAGATTTCAGGTTCATGTGCTGTTGCCTTTACCGTCACCGTATTTTGGGTGTGCTGTGGGTTGTTACCACCCTGTTGTTCCTGTGCCACCTGCTGCCTGTTTAGTCCAGCTCTGGAAGGGCTCAGCCTGGGAGCAGGGATGTGCCAGGTGCCTTGGTAGGCAGCCTGCTCAGTGCTGAGGGAGAGGGGAGCCCACGCAGGCTGCAGCCAGGCGCCCTGGATCCTCTCACCTCCCCATTCCCTCACTCCCATCTGCTCTTGCCCAGACCCTGCTCTGTCCAAGAACACAAGAAGTTATGTTTTTTCCTAATAACCCTAATTCCCCCCAGTGCCTTCAGGGGGACTGAAGTAAGGATGTGCTCTGTGTGGCTGTGGAAAGCAAAGAAGGGCTTAGCATCTCTGAGTTCTCTTTTAATCATCTGCTCTGGGTTTGAACCAAAAGCTGCAAAATACCTTGGTTTAGTCTTAGAAAATTCAAATAGGTTTCCATGGTATTGCATGTATTTAAAAAGAACTAAATACAATTAATTGAGGAATTTCACTCCAGATTTTCTTCGAGTGGTGGGTTCTTCACAGTTCCAGCTGCAGGGTTTGGTTGCACAGGAAACAAGAGAAGAACGTTATGGGAATAAAGGTTTCAAGGAAAACCTGCCTTGCATAAAAGTTGTTGTGCAGGTATCAAATGTAACACACCATTTCTTTGCTTTGCTCACCCCATTGTCTTTAGCCAAACTTGCAAACATAGGTATGCAAATCTGTGCACTTAATGCCAAATTTAGTACCCGTCCAATGCTTCCAAGGGAAGCAAGCCTCTCTATTTCAAGCAAGTGTCTTTGGAGCCCACTTCTGAATAAGTGTATAGCTGGAGGTAGTCCCATATATTGACAAGGGTGGTGTTGACAGAAGAGTCCTATTCATGTTGTACATGGGGTCTGAAATACTGGTTTAGTCCTCTTTTCTGGACTGTTTGTGTAATGCAGAGGTTTTAAGCTTTCACTATGGTGTAGATCATGTGCACACATAATTATGTTTTTCTTCAGAGATGCAAGTCCTATATCTTGTTAGTTTGAAATTTTGGGGTCATATCAGATGAGATTATCTATGTGAAAGGGACTGCCCTCATGTCACTGCCAGTTAATGGCCAGGATGCTGTCATTAGGTGCCTGGTTTGGGTGTCCCAGAAAAGCTGATCCTGACACCAGTACTAACTTTATTATCTTGTAAGGATGGATAAAGCTCTTAACTGCCTTCAGCTTTGTTTTCAACCTGTAGGGCTCTATTCTGGAGCCTCACTGGACACTGCTGTGTATGTTCTTGCTTTGATAGCACGTGACAAATCAGGAATTTATTTTTTGTATGGCAAAATCCAGGAAGAAAGGGAAAGCATTAATCAGATGGGTGTAATCTCCAAGGAAGCAAGTACTGCATTTTAATTCAGCGCTTCCCTTTGATGAAAACTTCAGTGAATGTTATTATGTGGAATTTATATGAAGCCTGGGTTTAGGTAATCAGCTTTAATATTTATACTCTTAGGGAAAAAAACATCAAATCATTAGTAAGCATGCATAATTAATGAATAAATTGTATTTTTCCTTTGTTTTCCTTCAGGTATAAGGAAATGCTAGATCTAGTGATATCACCCAGTCTGACTGTAAATAGAGAGTGCCCTGACAGACTGAAGCTTAACCTTTCTCACATTTATGCCACGGCTCCAGATGACATAGAAGGTAGGCTGCTCTTCCTTCTGCTTACTGTTNAAAGGGAGCTGACCACTGTAAGTCCTCTGCTTCTGACAATTAGTTCTATAGTATAGTGAGCAACTGAGTATTTTTTAGTAGACACTCCAGTTGTGGCTAAATCCTTTAGTTCCACAGTGGTTTGAATTCAAATGGAATAGAAATATTCCATATGCAGAGATATATCTGTATATAGACAGTGCCTGCATGCACACTCATGCACGTATATATGTTTGTTCCACTGGAAAAATTGCAGGTATAAAACATATTTTGTGTAGACCTGATGGTTTTCGTTTGGGCCCTGTGGAGCCCCAGTGGTGTGAGCATGAGCTCTGGGCTTTGATGGCCGTGCTGTTGCTGCTGCTCTTGAGGTGGGGAGTGTGGGGACTCCGAGGCCCAGCAACATATCCAGCAGCCAAAAAACATCTTGCCAAAGCAGCTCTGTGCCCCAGCTTGCATCGCTCTGAGATTGAGATCATTGGTGCCATCTCCAAAAGGTTACCCCTGCTGGCCTCTGCTTTGGAGTTTCACATTTGGCAGGTACCAAGGACAAATTCTTTCAGTGGCTGAGGCTCTGATGGAAATTTATCTGCTCTCCTCCTCCTCCCCCCTGCCCCATCATGCTGTTCAAGTGAAGGAAACAGAAGAATGTTAAATCTGCTAAAAAAATTATTGGCAAGTGATGCAGCTGAACTAGTTCTTGCTAGTACAATCCCAGCTATTGTTTGCTGCGGTCAGAATCTGTCAGCCTTCCTGTTAGAGGGGAGTTAGGAAAAGGCACTGGCTATTATGTTTTAGTCGTGTGTTTAACCCTTCATTTGTAGGCTCTTAGAAGCCCAGGAGATGTTTTGTTTGCATGTTTGCTAAGGCATTAAGAATTTCGTGATGAAATCACGTACATCATTACTGCCTCTTTACAGGAGCAGTAGAAGGAATAACAATCTAAAGAAAACATCCTTTTAAATGTACCTATTTGCAGAAGAGATTAGAGCTAGAAATGATTTTTTAAGTACATAATTTTTTAAACACCTTGGTGCCGGAACTATTTTTTATTATGCCATGTAAATGAGAGCCAACATAGCAGTTGTGCTGCTGGACACCAGTTTGCCAGTGACAGCTCATGCTGGTGTATTTCTTACAGAAATATTATGGTTGTTTTTCTACAGAATGATCTCCTGTGCTTCCAGGATTATGCTCTTTCTCTTGTAAATGCTACTTGGTAATTTGAAAAAAAGGAAAATACTTGTGTGTTTGTCAGTTCTCAAATTGAGAGAGCTCTTATTGCAATAAATGCATACAAATCTGTGCTCTGTATTACACATATAGATTTAAATTTGCCAAGTCTAGTCTTAGTACTTACTCATTTAGATGTCCATGTAGCTGTCTGACCTGCTGTTTTCATTGGTGCTTGTCATGAGATGTGCAGTTGTATCACCAATATTTTTTAAGTTCACGTTTTGTCTGTAGGATTCTTTGCCTCTTGTCGATGACAGTAGCATATTGCATATTCACACAGTAAATTCTGAATTGGCAGTCTTGGCAAACTTATTTGCTCTGTACTTAACTTTTTTTTCTATTGAGAAAGACTAAGCTTACGCTCAAACTGTCTGTCCTGCTGTTTGTCAATGTAAAAGGCATGAATAAAGGAATGAATGCTATAATGTCTATTTCTTCAATGCAGTTCTGCTAACTTTGGTAATGAGGGGCAGACAGAAATTGTGTAGCTCTTGTTTTCACAATCTAAAAATCTAATTTTCTAAACTATTTTCTTTCAGGTAAGTCAAAGCAAATTTTTCTTAGGGAATTTGGAGGTGAGTCAGGTAAGCCCAATTTTGGATTTAAACCCTGTCTTTTTTCTGTATATGTTTAAGTGAATATGTGCATTTGTATAACATATCTTTTGTCAGTTTTTTAAACTAGACCTCTCTGCCTGTTGCATGGGAAATAGATTGCTGTAACACATTTTATAGGGGTGTTGGTTTTACTGTTTCTAAGGTTTTTGGGGGTTGTAAAAATACGAAGGAGGAGTCTTTGTGGTTTTGTTTCTGTCAGTGATTAGGGCTGTATAGGCTTCATGGTTAATTACATAGATTAACATTCTAAAAAAAGAATAATGGGTAGTAATTAATATTTTCAGTTAGAGCTCATGAGGATACATTTTTCTTGAAATTTATTCTGAAGAGGTATCAGATAAAATGGTGACTTTTTTTAAAAATAGTTTGGTGTAATCTCCAGGTTATAATGAAAAATGATCAAAGCATGTAAAATGTTGTGAAAAAGAGGTGTGTAGGAGAGAAGTTTTTCAAAAGAGATTTAAATCAGGAAGAACAAGCATTTAAAATGTGAGCCTGTTGGATTTTTTTTGGACGTTCTGTCCATATTTACAGTGTAACAGGTTACCCAAACCTGTAGGACTATTTGCATGTATTTAGACTTTATATGTACTTGCGTATTTCACAGAATAAAACACAGTTTAAATGTTTAATTTACCAACTTACCAACAGCTGAACAAATGAAGTTGTACCACACTTCATGCTGAAGGTACAAATCCACCTGCAACTTTGCAGGTACATCCCTGTTGACACATGGGACAGCACTGCAGGTGGGAACAGCAATGTCCAGGCACTGGGGGCACTGCAGGGATCACTCTTTCCACCCAGGACGTGCCCCTGCAGCTGAGGCATCACCTTCTGCATGGGACTGGGTGGTATTTGCCATGCTGTGCCCAGCACAGCTGGGTGCTGCAGGGTGATGGTGCTCCTCACGAGCCTCGGTGCTCTCCCTGCCTGCAGGAGCTGTGTGCACTTAGTCTGGTGTGTTCATTGATGCAGCCAGCAGAGGCTGAAACAGTTGTGCCTGATGCCACTATTGGTGATTGTGAGAGTGCTTTGGCATTTACAGTGCTGAAATAACAACAGCTCCAGCCAGGAACAGGGAAGCAAACTTGGGATGGCATTGCAGAGGGAACCTGCATAATACTCTTGGTGGCATTTTGGTATGATGTTTTCAGTACAACTTTTAGGTTTTAATTTAGCCTTTCTTAATCACTATTTTTAATTAGGTAAACCTAAGTTTCTCTCTGAATAAAGATGGTGGCACATTTTTCTTTGGCAGTGTTACAGGACGTAACTGTTTGGTCCATTAGAAGGCATCCTGCACATCTAACTTGTGTGACAGGTTCTCTTCTACTGTTTGATTTTTTTGATTGCTGGCAGGTCAGTCCGGTAGACTATAGTTAACTCAAAAAGTTCAAATTAAGGATATTTATGAAGCTGTATTTTTAATATTTATTTTGATTTGATATGTTCTAATGAGCATTGAAGAAAATGAGTCATGGTCTAGGAGAGTACCAAAAAAAGTAAAAGAGCAAAAAGTGCAGTGAACGTAAATCACTTCAGCCATCATAGGAGTTGATTTTATAGCTTTTAGCATATGAGTCATTGCTCCAAAGCCCAACCTCATGACTGATGAGAAGAAACTGGTAGTTCAATCAATTGGTATCATCCTCAGTTCAAAACTAAATCTTTATTGGTTGTTGAGTGATAGCTTTCTTACCTACCTCAGTTTGGGGAGATTCACAAAACCCAAAGTTTTCTGAATCCTGTATATTTTTCTCAAACCAGCAGTGGTGGAAACAATCATATCAGCTTGGCCACGGAACAGAATGTGATGAAAATCTAAGACCCTTTAATTTTGTTTTCCAGGCGGCAGCAAAGCAGCACCACAGTGTCCTCTCCATCTGTACACCACAAAGTGAGTGCTCATGCCAAGTGCTGTAATTTAAAAACTGTGTTTTGCTGAACAGCCATTTTGTGCAGACTTTTGTCACCTTACAGAACATCTGCCTTAAGCCCAGCCACCTGTTCCCCCTCACGTCTCTTGGCACAAGGAAGTAACTGGTTCTTAATCTTCTTAGACAAGGAGTGAAATAAGGTTTGAGGTTCTGTGCACTGGGTTTTCATACCTCTGGGAATCCAAACCTTATCACTTCGAATGTTGTTGTATTTATGAATGACCATGGAGGGATATGTCAAAATGTCAGAGGCTTCCTGTCACACTCACTTGTTTGGCAAGCTCAAAATGAAACATGAAAAACCAGTGTTGCTTTTGTTTTATTCTTTTAACGTGCATGTATTTTATACAGTCTTTAAATCCCCA
The DNA here is from genome assembly GCA_013399695.1 of Formicarius rufipectus. Lineage (NCBI taxonomy): Eukaryota > Metazoa > Chordata > Aves > Passeriformes > Formicariidae > Formicarius > Formicarius rufipectus. Next base: position 512,390 of record VXAU01003742.1, on the reverse strand, counting down.
TGCGTTTAGGAAGCTTATTTTGATAGCTCCTGTCAGGAGCCACACACTGAAACAAACATTTGCTCCAGTCTAGGTAATTCCAGCTTCCCAAAGTACTCAGCATGATATTTCTGATGTTATTTTATCAAAATGTCTGGAAGTGTTCCACTTGTGCTCTAGAACATCATGTACAGTAACTATTGCCTTAGACCTTCTGTTTTCTTGTTCTGAATAGACATTATCCCCACATAGTGACAGTCCCATCTTTCCCAACAATGGCAACGTATGGACAGACTCAGTACAGCACAGGAATCCAGCAGGCTGCTGCATACACAGCCTATCCTCCTCCAGGGCAACCCTATGGAATACCCTCCTACAGTGAGTACTCCCTTGTCACGTTACCTTCAGGGGATATTGTTCTCTTGCTGCCAGCAAAATGTGTTTGAAGTCTTAAGATTTAGGGGGAAACATCATTTGTGGCGCAGCAATGTTGTCTTTTTAGGCTCAGAGCAAAATGTGCCTTGTTTAAAAATAATAGATTTACTTTGAGCTATATATCAGCCCTTCATATCGTGGACTATATTTTTACAAACTAGGTAAGCTTGGAGCCAGTCAGTAGTAGGATATGAGAAATTGAGGTTCAGCAGTATGTGCCACTTAGGACTAGTAGCTGGTGAGTGTTCCCATGACTCACTGCCAAGACAAAGTCTCTTGCAGTAGATATGATACTTATATAAACTACACTTTGCCTCCCTTGATTCTTCCTGAAGTCTCAATGATACAAGCTACTTGAAGAAAAACTCTTTGTATATTATTACAGAAGAACCAGCACACAGAGCAGAACAAGGTATGGGTGAAATGAGACCGAGTATTTTGTTTTTTGAAGATGGTTTGTTTTTAAATGGCCTGTTAGGAGCTATAGGTGCTGGAAACATTTCTAACCCCACTAAGTTTTGTTCCCCGCTTTTCTGCACAGCCTTGCCAGCAGCTGTGGGGAGACAGTGCTGGACAGGAACAGCTGAGGATTCACACAGGGAACTAATTAAACCAGCACTCCCGACAGAGGAGTGCCTGTTAAACCAAGCATCAAGAGCCTCCTCAAGCTCTGCATGGAAATACCAAACTCTTGAGAGAGCTGGAAAGTTCTTTCCACTCCTGAAGACCAAAGAGATGTTACTCTTGTTTAGATACAGCTCTATAACAGAAAACTTTGGGCTTCTTATTCCTGGCTGATCCCATGAGCACTGAGTCTTGCTCCATTAAAATGGCTTCTTAGTCTTGTTTCCACTCCTGTTTTCTTTTGTGCTCTTAAACACCTTAGTTTATTTGGAAAATACAGTATCCCCTCCCAGCAAGAAGCTCTTTCACAGCCATTACTGAATTGAAGTTCAGTGCAGCAGTCTGGAAGGTCAGGGAGGTGGGCTTGGCAGAGCTAGAGGTCTGCCAGGATGATGAGAGGAATGGTTTGAGACCCTCTCCTGGAGCTACTTGTATGTTTACATCAGCTGGCTGATTTCCAAGGCAAACTCTGAACAGTTGTCCTCTTAGAGCAGGTGAAAGTAGAGCCATTTGCTAGTGCCTGGAGGCTTTAGGGCATGCATGTGTCAGGTCCATATGCTGCTTATAAATCCTATGGGTGACCTCTTAGCATCCTTGAGCAGCAGTTTCCCTCCCCCAGCCCATACAGCCTCTGTAAGATACTCAACACAGCATATGAAAAACCCCACCTGGCTGACAACCAAGAACAATGGAGCAGTATTGTTTTTAGGCGCAAAAATAAAACTCGGCCAGTTTCTAGACAAAACAGAACATTGTGTGGAAATTAATTTGGTGCTAAGTTATTTTGCTGTCTGACAATTTTTAGACTTCCAAAAAGGCCTGTTGGCTGAAGATTAATTGTAACTGGGGTAGGTTGAATGCTCGTATGAGGAATGCTGATGGAACTGAAAAGCATGGGATGTGAGCAAAAGTGGCCTCTCTGTGCACACTTCACTTCCCCAGCAGCAGTGAAGCCAGAATTCTGCACCAGCCCCTCTTCCCTCACTGTCCAAATATGTGTCCTGCCTTTCACAGCCACAGCATTGTGATCTTGTTGCTGACCTGGGCACAAGATGCATCACAGCTCTTCTCACCTAATGCTAAAATAAGTGATTTTTATTAGAGAAAGATCTGGAAGAACTTAACTCTAAACCTGCACAAATGCAGTCTTATTGCTTTTAAGAGTCATTAAGCTAGAAAACAGCATGTTTGGGGAAGGGCACCTGAATTCCATTTGTCTTTTGGCAGGTTCTCCTACAAGTGCTAAAAGATGACAATGGCCTGGGAAGTCTGTAAATCCAAGGGCCAAATATCAACAGGGTCTTTGTTTAGTCCCAGCACTCAGGGAGTGTCCAATGGCCACTTTTTGTTGTGTGCAAATAGACATGCAAAGGAGGGAAGGATCACACCCAAAGGATTCATAATAAGATGCACCTTTGAGCTGTTTATTTTAATAATACAGCTGTACAATCTCGGCAACATCTCAGAATAAAATATCAACCCCTTTCATTACCAGCAAGGGTTTCATCTTGCAATGTTTAATTCAGCTATTGCTGTTTCCCTGTAAATTGTCAGTTTAATTGCCTGGGTCTAGAAATGAAAAGATTTTTGTGGCTTCAGGGCTTACCTATTGTTCCTGAACTGTATGTTATAGCTAACTGAATAGATGATAACCCTCCTGTATGACTTGCCAATAAATGATAACAAAGCTGAAAATATAATGCAAGTAAAAAATAACTCTGTTGAGAACAGAAGTCTTGAGGTTATTTTGCTGAAGGTCCTGTTGCTTTGTTAATCATTGCTTTCATCTGATAACTGTTCAGAAAGTTCATGAGTCAGTGAGTTTGTTTAATTCTAGAACAAAACTATTTGTTCAGAAATTTTTTTTGAAAACAGTATTATTCACAGTTGTTTACCCATCTTAGGAAAAGTGCATTCAGGTATGGATGTGGCTGACTCAGATATTTCTTGTGTTGAATTTGTTTGTTATTTAAGATACATGTTTGGGTTAATGCAGATAAATATATATGTGTGTTTAAATATAAATATATAAAAAAGTGTAGGAAAAGGAGTTTATTAGGTTAAAATGTAGCAGGAAGATCGTTAATTCCTAAACTATCTTTTTTACACCTTTATATGACAAACACTCATATTCTGCTCTTGCTTCCCGTGGTATACCCCAAAGGCATTAAAACAGAGGACAGCCTGAGCCATTCCCCAGGGCAGAGTGGGTTTCTCAGCTATGGATCCAGTTTCAGTACCCCGACGGCGGGACAAGCCCCGTACACGTACCAGATGCACGGTGAGTGCAGCTCAGTGCCTGCCACGAGGAGCTGTGAGTGCTCAGGGTCTCACACCCCCATGCTGGAGCAATTCTCCTTCTGAAATGACTGTGGGAAGCTTTTAGGTGTAGGCAGTCAGCACAGGGGAGGAGGTAAGTCTATGGTAGATCTGTTTTGCTCATCAAGGCATTGATTTCTGACTGAGGGACTGGATTAGCACTATTATACCCTACAAAAATTTCAAGTAAGATCAATATATGCTTTGTCTTTTTGCAGAAGCTGTGTTTTCTTTTTTTTTTAATTAGTTCTATGACTGCATACCTGGGATTGTTGTGTTAGTGTGAATTCCTGCATTCTGAGTGGGAGCAAAACAAAGGTGGTTTTACACTTCATTCAAACAGTCCTGTCAGCATTGTGCTTCTTTCTGCCTTATGCTGACCTGAACAAACTGCTCTGTGGTTAAATTGCTGTATACTCTCTCCACTAACTCCTTTTTAATAAACTCACGCCTTGATACTAAATAGAAAAAAAAAAACAAAACACAGGAATGACTTCACTGCAGGAATGGTGAATGCACATGAGGATAAACCTCTGCCTTGTCTTTGTCCTCCTCTCAGAGATTTTCCAAGGGTTGGAAAACCAATGTGGAATTGTATGGCCTTCCCAAGTTCTTGTAGAAGCTGTGGGTAGGGGAGAGAGATCAAGTCAACCACTTAGCTTTTTGATATTGTTGGGAATTTGGGGGGAAATGCCCCTTTCTGTCATTACACTGACCTGTCCCCCTTGCAAAACTCTCTCTGTCAATTCTCTTAATTCTTCTCAATCCTGAAAGTGAAAGATGGACACACACATCCACTTTGATTTTAAGTCTGAGAGCAACTAAAATCCTAAACAGTTATGAAGACTGGGAAATAAGGTAAAATCCATTTTCTTCTAGATATTATACAAGAAAGCTAAAGACCAAGAGTTGACCCTCTGCTGAGACTACACATGCTAGTTTTGTCAGAGCACTTGACTCTAACACTCAGGTGGTTTTTAGGGTTTGAATACCTCATGGCACATATAGGAGACACCTGGGTTGCATGTGGCACATAAAGAAATCAAAAAGGTAGTCTATGAATTTATTTTTATTTTTTTTGTCACAGTGACTCCTACATGTTTCACCTGTCCCACATGTGCTCTCTCTCAGCCTACTGAGCTGTCTGAGAAGGCAGACTCTTGGCTTTCTTGGGACTGAAGTTTTTAAGGTGGCCCCTTTGTTCAGTCAAGAGGTTTAGACAAGTTTTGTGCATCGGCACTTGAAAACAATAGTGACACAACCACGTGTTGTACCAAAACACTCTGAGAAGAATGATGTGTATGAGCATGGATGTTCCCTCGGGTGATGCTATGGTATTTGGTGAAATCACTTCTTTTCAGATATTTATTCCAGGAAGATCATTTCAGCCAGCTCACTAAGCCTTTAATGCAAAAGAAAACAGAGGAGAACAGTTTCTGCAAGTGGCAGGTGCTCACTCCAAGGCACAGGGAGCAGGAGCAAAATGTGTCTTCCTGTAAACAACTATTTCCACCCTTCTTCTCCTTGCTCATGAGGGGAACAGTCTGAAGCTCCCTGACCATATGGTTTATTTACCTTGCTGAGTGCTAGTGAAAGGTTTGAGTGAGAAGGTAGGAGCCTTCCTGTGCTGAGTGCTACTGAGGAATGTGGGCTCAGTGCTTTCCCACGCACAGCACTTGGGGGTAGGGAGGGGATGGCGCCGTCCCCTCATGCAAGCAGGCAGCTCTCCCTGCCAGCTCCAGCACCACTGAGACTTCTGCCAAGGTCACATCAATCCTTTTGGTCAGCCTGTTGCTGGTGATGGGCTAAACCAGCTGAAAAGGGCAAATTTTTATTGATGTTCTTAATTTTGAGTCACAGAGTATTCTGAGTTGGAAGGGACCCACAAGGATCAGCAAGTCCAGCTCTTAAGCAAATAGCCCATACTGGGATAGAACTTGCAACGTTGGCATTATTAGCCAATATTTTTATGAATATAAATTTCAGGGGCCTTTGAGTCAAGCTCTTAACCCCTACTTCAAGAACAAAATGTTTATTGCATCATGAGGAAAGAGAGATCATGAAGAGAGTGACATGCAGAAGATCAGCAAGGAAAGGTATCTTCAGCAGTGTGTGTTGATCAGTTTTGTATTTTAAATTGTAAGGAAAAAAATCTTCTCTTAAGCTGTTCCCTCCAAGTATTGTAGGCTCAAGTACAACAAGTGAAATAACTGTATGGTTTGCCTCTGTTGAGGACCAGCTCCCAGAGCGATGTGGTGAACTCCCCTGCAGGTTGGGTGGGTGCAGCCCGTGATTCCTCCTCACTGCCCCCTCAGGTATGAGTTACATGGTCCAGCAGCAAATCATAAGGTGTCTTACACAAATCACCAAGGAATAAATGACCTCTTAGGTGACAAACCTTTGCTCACAGGGCCCTAGGACAAATGTTTTCCTTCAGGAAGTGCCAGCATAGTTGGTGCCGGTTGGTTTCCTCCCATGTGTGTTTGGCCCCAGCCTTCCCTCCCCGGTGGTGGCCGTGGTCAGTAACATGGCACTTGTGGAGCCACCTTCTGCTCTCTGGTGAGGTCTCTTCGTTTGCATTACAAACACAGGTGCTGCACGTGTAAAGGGGCAGCATTCAGCTTTTCATCTTCAATTAGCAGCTGTCTCCTGGTTCTGGAGTGAGAACAGGACCTGCTTGAAAGCAGGAACAAGGATAGAGTGTTCTTCTGGCCATTAAGTGGGAAAGAAAAAGAACTATTTACAGCCAGGCAGAAAGGGAAATCTATTTTCATGCTTCCCTAGCATGATAATAAATTAAATATGAGCGTTTATAAGCCAAATAGCTAATGCAATGTGTCACAGATATAAATATAAAAGATGAGATTGGCAAGTTCCATAGCTCATAAAAATGACATAAAACTGTATTGCAGAGGTAATGTAGATTGAAATAATTATTTTAGTCACTGTGTAACAAAGGATGCACTGGGAATGAGATTGAAATCATCAGATTTCAAGTAACAGTCAGATTGGTATTCACTTATTTACTCTGAAGGAGTGACTTTTTGATTGGGTTTTTGTTTGTTTTAAACCAGTGCTGGTTTAAACCAGTGCTATGTACAGTGTTGTTTCATGTCAGTATTTATTTTTAAAAATTATTAAGTTACATGTTTCATAATGAAGATATTTGAAATAAGCATGTGGCCAATATGGGGGTGGCACTTTAGAGTCACAAATCTCAAGAGGAGGTAACAGCTTCCATTAGATTTTTAATCTTCAAAGTGATAAATCTGTAATGCTGGTAAATAACTCTTACTTCAAGGGCCATGCCATTTCTTAATCAATCCTGATGTAAGTGGATTACAATTACAGTACTAAATAGCCAAACACCCTGGGCTCAGTATTAGAAGTTCAGTGATTTGCTCAGACTTGTGGTGAAATTATTAGTCAGTGATGGAAATTAAACATGAGACACAAAGATTATATTCCCGTTCTGCTGCAAAAATCTCACTGTCCTAACTGGCAGTTGAGGAAACTGCTTGTTGCTGAGGGTGGGGAAGAAATCGTTGGAATATAAGAAATGTAACATTTATTGACCGATGTAAAATACAAAGGGAAAGCTGTGCCAGGGTATTAACTAACATAGAAACCCACCAGTTATGCAGGGAGTGCAATAGCAGCCAGCTTATACAGTGTTTCCTGTGGTTGCATGAGCATGTGTTACCCCTTTATTGCCCATCAGGCCATCTCTTCTCAGCTTGTCATTAATTCCTAGACAATGCCTTGCTCTTCAGTTATTATTGCTCAAATGACAGCTGGTATGAAACTATGAAGTTGCACAACAGTTAAAAATGGCCAGAGAGCACTGTGGATACTGTCATTGGGCAGGAAAAGATTTGACTGCCCTTTTTTTTTTTTTTTTCCTTAATATCCAAATCTATCTACTCACAAAATACTTTTCACATTACAAAGGAAAATTCAGTTATGTAACTAGGATGACTTTCCTTTGCCAAGAAATTGCAAAGCAGTATTGAGTTTGGTAGAGACATAAACTTGGGACCAGAGACCTATGAAGTGAAATTCTTTGCTACTGCTTAGCACTTATTTTCATTGTGGAGTCCTTCTGATCAGCTCTCAAATAGTGAATAAATAGAAAGCAGCATTTCTTTTGTGCAACACTGATTTAAGATGGATTAATTATATATGTTGCTTATGCTTTAGGGATGAGTTGGCTATAGATTGTGTTCCTGGCATGAGACCAAGTAAATTCTGAATAATTAATCAATTAAAATGTTTTCTTCTGCAGGAAAAAATTTGACCCTTGTTGATATCTGAATAATCTAAATGATTTTTTTTTTCCCAAGAGATGCCTGAATTTCTTGCAATTGCATGCTACAAATTTAATATGAGGTCATAAATAGCTATTTGGCATGAATAGTTACCTCTGCCCGTGTGAATTTTGCAAAGGAAGTGCATGTTTAATTGTAAGCTCGACTTTTTTTAAAATACTTGGTGGTGAAAATAGTGGTGAAATTTCAGTCTTCACCTGAGAAATGTGTATCACACTTCAGCTTACAGACGGTGAATCCATATGAAGTCCTGGAAAGTAATGGAGAGCGAGGGCATGTTCTCAGCAAACTGTCACTCAGATGCCTTAGATTCATAAAATTAAAACCTCAGTGGAAAACCAGTAACCTCTTTCAAAAGCCTCTGCTTCACAGCTGCTTTGCATTAATTGCAGGCTCCAGCCATGGCAGTAAAGCTGTGCTCCACTCTGTGGTGAGTTCAACAGGGAGAGGCCTCTCTTCAAGAGGGGTCAGACCTCACTTTTTACAGTGTAAATACAAGATTCCTTAGCATAACAGCACAGTCTCCCTTTCAAAGATTTTTAAACACCAGGGGCTGACTGTGCTCCATTTACTTTGTTTTAAAATGAGCTATCTTACAAGAGAGGGAAGTCAGTGGGAGAGGCAAAGGTGTTGACAGTGATGCTCTGTGAGCTGCAGTGATCTGTGCTACTGCTGCCCAAGAGGAAAGCTCTGCTCTAACTCTTCCCATTTAATGGATATTAAATATTAACTGCTACAGGCAAAAATAGGAATCTTCTCTAAGACAGAACATTTACTTTGGTGATATCTTGTGTGTGCTTGAGTTTTGTGTGACTGACTGTCATCAGGCTTGCAGAAATGTCACTGGTAGCTGGGACCAGGTGTGACAGTCATGAATGAGAGAGAAGAATAAGGTTGGGAGCAATAGTAAAGGGACTGGATAAGGAAAATACAGTTTGTATGGGGTATGATGAGGAAGTGGGAGCCAACAGAGAAGGAAGAGGTGATGTTTCCCTAACCTACTGCTTGACTATCTTGGGAGCCTTTGTGGAGGTCAGATAGAATACTCAAAACTTGGGTTAATGAGCAAAATCAGCACAGAAAACACAGAGATGTTTGGATGTCACAGAGACTTCTCTTTGTGGATTTTATTTTCAGCTCTTCTGTAGGATATAAAAAAACTCCAAAAGCATAGGATGGTAACAGCTTGGGAAATTATGAACTTGGCCTTGATTATTCAGCTTGTAGTGCAGTTGGCAAAGAATATGCTAAAATGTTATAGAAGCTTCACTGAATAATTGATTTGGTATACCTAATGATGTTTTCTTGAAAATATCTAGAAGGCAATAGAAGAGCTAGTGTAAAATTACATATAAAATTGTGTCAAGAAACATCATACCTGCATAGTCAGGCGCTTGAAAGTAAGGAAACACCAGATCTGTGATGCTCTGCAGGATTGGTATTGCTTTTGTTGTATCTCATTTCCAAGCATGTGTGAGGTAATGCTCTGGTGGAAAAAATAGATTGTAATCATACAATGGGAGTCTGGGATGATGTTTGTGGACAAGTACAGCCTGACCCTGCTTCAGTCAGCACAGGCTGTGCAGCTCAGGAGGTTCTGAATTGCTGTGCTGGCATAGGATGACACTTGTATGGGCCTTGGATATGTAATTTGGATGCCCTTTCTATTTGTGTTGGCAGGGTTTAAAAAGTGACACTTCTGCACTACAATACTGTGACCTCCAGAACTACAAGAATACCTGCACTGTCTGAGGAGTCCTTTGGCAGTTTTTAAAGATAAAAAGAGAGGGATATAACCTGGACTGAGAAAGGCTGTAACTGGCAGATTGATTGAAGCTGACAAGGCAGTACCAGGGCAAAGATCACTCTGCTGCTGCTTTTCTTACGCTTTCCTCTCGGCATCCTCTGTTCTGGCTCTTCTGGTGGCCTTGCAGTACCTGAAACACTGCATAGAGGAGCTGGAAAAACCTTGGGCCAAATGCCTGGCTCTAGAGTGTTCAGTTGAGACTTACAGGGATCCGAAGTAGTGGGTCATAGAGTGGACATGTGATGCCCAATTCCCACTTTTCCATTGGTATTTAGGGATTTACTCTGCTCAAGAGGAAGAGAACTGCTAAATATGTAGCTATGCTGACAGGGCATCTTTATCCCCAGTTGCATGACAGCAGATGTGAGAAAGCTAGTTAGATTTTAATACTGAGCTGGGAACTGCCTGCAGTCTCATGGCCACTAATTGCCATTGGAGTTGGCCAATCCAGCTTTTCTTTATGATGTCTTGTTATCAGTCAGAGCAGGATTGTGTCCAGGATGAAACTGCATCTGGAGGAATCTTTACTCTTTGGTGTCCATGGAGTCACCCAAATGAAGTCAGGTTTGCTGGTGGTTTTCTTCAACAAGGGGGATTGCACAGAAACAGCCCATGTCCTTTTTGTAAGCATATTCACTTTTTGGTCCAAAATATTTCCTTGTGATTTGTTTTTGAAGACGGTCCAGAGTGACTTCTTTCTATAGCTGCAGCATTGTTTGATAGAAGTGGTTAAAAACACTTTCTCAAAATACAATAAAATCTAACTGCTTTCCCATGATTCAGATCCTGAGAGTAAATATAAACCATCCCAGCACTTTCAACACCCTTGTTAAGCTGGATTGAGCTGTACAGGTGACCAGGCTCAAAAGGATGGTAAAATCCAGGCCCTTAGAACTGCTCTGGTCATCACTTATTAAAGCTCTTTGAGGCTCTGTGGGTTGAGTACTCCCAGGAGCAGCAGCAGGAGAAGAACTTTGACTCAGAAAAACTGTACTGTGGAATGTGTTTTATAGCACCATTCAGAGTGCCCTTAAACACTTGGTGAGGCTTTCAGGCCTGCATGGGATTGTGGTGGGAGACAAATGGACATGCTTTGAATATGTTGTGTATCTGGGAGTATTATCTGCAGGAGATACTCATATGCTTCTGGAAGCAATGTCCTCTAACAGACACTGCTGATGTCAAGTGCTGTAGCAGTGTAGAATCATGCTTTTCATCTAGGTTAATGTAGTGTGCTCTTCCCTGCACTGTCTGATCCCTTCCAGACAGAAATACAATATGTTTTGGGGAAAGGTTCATTATGCCTAATGGCAAACAGTTGAGCAATATGCTGCAAAGTACATATGGGTTGAGTTTTTCTTCTCCTTTAACAGGTCAGATAGTCTTGAAATACCTCCACAGCTGACAGCCTTGCATTTTATGAGTCTTCTTGCCCAGTAAATGCAGGCAGATGTTGTAGGATTTGGAACCTTACAAGGCACTGGAGTATAGCTGGTGGGAGGTAATTTTGATGAGTGCTTAACCTCTCACTAAAAAAGTAGCAGCTTGGAGAAGGCAGTATTTACTGCAGGAAACATTAGCTTGTCAGAGAGCTAAAGCACGGCAAAGAACCTCTCTGAATGACCATGCAAGTCTTCAGCCAGATGTTCTTCACAGCACAAAGTAATGCACACCCTGCAGGGAGGTGGAGTGAGGCCTTTGCTTGCATCACTCACAGTCAGTGTTGCTTCCTGTAGGAAACCAGCTTGCTGATGTAAGAGTGCACAAGCCCATTATATGCAGGCTTGTAAAATACCATGGAAATCAGCTGACCCCTGCAGGCATTTATTTTATTAGTCTTAAATGATCAAATAATCCTTTGAGAGGACTCTCTGTGGAACCACTGTGTGATCCATCTACAAGTGAGAGGAAACACTTGGATCTAAGGTCTGGTTTTTTTTGGGGGGGGTTTGTTTGTTTGTTTGTTTTGGGGGGAGGGGGTTCAACCATAACACAAACATAATCGGAAGTGCCCATGGTAGCCACCCTCAGTGTTCCATCTCTTAAGTGTTCCTGGACTCTCAGGTGCTGCTGGCTGCCCAGAGAGCTGTGGTACACACTGAAACTGTCCTCCTGTGTTGAACCTGGCTGACTCCTCCTCTGGCTGTTGAGCTTTTCATTGAGTGCTGGAAGAGCAAACCATCTGTTCCTCTAAGTAGAACAGCTTATTCTCTTTTGAGCAGTACAGGAGACTTGGAGAACACATCTCTGGTGTCCCCTCTGACCTGGGAAAGGCAAGGACACAAACCTGATATTCAAACCTTCCTGCGAGTTTGATCTAAACTATACCACAGACTCGTCCTGTCTCCATGATCACCACTCAATATGACACCAGTATTCCTGTATCATACTGTGTCTTCAGAAGCTGAAAGAGAACTTTTCTTCAGCAATGCCAGAGCTTAGTTTTGAACATACTGAAAAAAATAATGAATATTGCCATCTTTTCTGTACTTGCTCATACCTGGCAAGGAAGGGAAGAAATGCAGTTATTGCAGTGACTGAAAGACCAGTGTGGAAACTGAGAGGGTGAGAAGCTGGCATGAAAGTTTTGGCAGGAACACAGGCCAGATCATGCACCATTGAGCTTGTCATTGACCATGGCATAGATTTTGAAAATACTTGAATTAAAAAGTGAATGCAGGGAAAATAGTAAATGAAATCCATCTGTATGAGAACAGGAATATAACATCAATCAGCTTACAAAGAGTTTCTCTATATGTGTTGCCCTTGGACATTCACAGAGAGAAGGGCCACATCAGCTTATCAAAAGAAAAATCATAGCATTGAATATACCTGGCATATGCACACCTTTTATGGAGTGTCTTTCCATGCAAGTGTGTTTGTGATATACATACTTTACAGGAACACTTACAGTACTGTACATCTGAAGAGCTGTTCTACTTTAGAGTCCAGATTGTTTTATTACGAGCTAAATGTTCTTTAAGCTACCTGTGAATGAGGGCATTGTGACATTTAGCAACTGGCTTGATTGAACACAGATGTGAACCATATTCCATATGGAGAAGATCCAAAGGGAGAGATCCTAGGCTTGTTTCTGATTTGCAAGGAGGAGTTTGAATGCAATTACTTGACATTGAGTTACCAATACAGATGGAAACAAATCGTTTGCTTTCACATCTACAGTATCGGAAACGTAAAATCAGCCTGAGTTTGAGATCATGGGCTGTATTCAGAGGTCAGGGGAAAAAAGCCAATATATGTGAAAGCAAAAGACCTGTGGAACTGGGCAGTATCCACTCAAAAATGGGAGGGGGCGAGGCATTTATGTCCACTGCTCACCAAGAGGTTTCCTAAGTATGCCCCATTCCACACAGCCCTGCTTTCAAATGTCATTCAAGTCTGTCTCTGAATATTGGAAGTAGTCATGTTACCTGGGAAAGCATTTGAGAAAAAAAAAAAAAGAGTTGTATGAGGAATAGGGCTAAATTGACAATGCCAGTATACAATGTCTGTTCATTTTCCAGTTTCTGCAGTGTGAACTTTACTGATGCAAAACTGAAATTTTATGTAGTAGAATTAATTTTATTATGGAAGTGTTTATTTCTTACCAACAACCTAGGGAAGAAAAGCAAAAGTTTTGGGGCCACTTCTGATTTGTGTTCTGAGCTGCTGAATTCTACAAAGCTGTTCACTGTGTGTAGCAGGCCCCATTCTCTGCTCCTGGAGTGAGAGGGTTTATCTTTGTCTTCATTGCCCGTGGCACTTGTTTCTTTTCCTGCCATTTGAACTGAGGGTGCATCGTTGAAAACAGTCTCTCCAGTTTGCCCTGTGAAGTGGAACAGGGACCGAGCTATAGCAGTTCCCAAGAGAAAGGTTGATGTCAAAATGAAATATTGCTGAACCTGTATTTTTAAGAAGTTTCTTTTCCATTCAAATAATTGATTTCTTTTCTCCCAGTTTGTTATCCTTGTTCAACTGAGAAGAAATTCCAAGTGTTTACTAACTTTGGTTGTTTGGTTGTCTTGAGTGTCCTTATCTGTAATTATTCTGCTGTAACAACACTGAGCTCCCAAGACACAGTGAGCTTAGTAGCACTCAAAGTGTACCCCCAGGAGGGGTTTCCATTCTTGGAATGTGGTGCTGTTGGGCAAAAAAAAGAGTTGTGTTTGATCTCAGTTTAGACAAACTGTGCTCAAGTGATTCTCCCTGGTCAGGATACAACGACAGGGGCCAAGAAGAGAAAAACCCAAGTTGCCAAGTCTGTTGAACTTCAGTTTATGGGAAATACCACACTTAAGCACTCTGGCAAGTATTTAAATATGTAGGTAAAAAAATCAGGAAGCTTAGTTTCTGTCTCTGCACCACAGTCCTTCCTTTGGAAAGTCCCTTGGGCAGAGGAAGCCAGCCTGCAGTGGCCTGTAGGGACACCTGAACTAGGGGAGCTCAGCTAAAATGACAGCATTATATTCTAGAAAACGACAGTGCGAAATCCACCACCATAGGTCTGGTCACTGTGAAAAGTTAGAGTTCATTCCCCATCCTCTCACCACTACATTTCCACCCTCTTCTCCCTGCTCGCTTACCTGCCCTGTGTGTGCGTGGACACACTCGCTCTGCACGGCTGGCCTGAAGTTCAGAGTGAGTTGATTCCAGTTGTGCAAGATCTCTCCTTTTTCTCCTTCTCTCCTATTGTTTGGAAACCAGGAAGCTGCAGTATCATGTGCAGGTAGCAGAGCAATAAACATGTTCTCATCACAATTTACACATAAAGTGTGAGTCCCTCGAGGTAACTCATCCCTCTCTTGACAGCTTTAATAAAGGATGATGGATTGTTTCTAAATGACAGTTTAGGAAAAGCAAAAATTCCCCCCTGTATTGTTTTGAGCTCTGGTGTACAAGAGCTGTTTTGTCTTCTGTGAAAGTTGTTTTTGCCTGTAAGCACTATTACTCTCCTTCACAGTGGTGAGAAGTGCTTAGTTACCACAGGAATATATTCATCCTGCTGCATATCTGTGACTTTCTGACAAACTGCAGAAGCCAAGCGTGGGTGGGAAGTGGGGAAATGCCAAGAGCTGAATGTGTTGCTGTCTTCAGGATGCTCTGTGCAGTCTCCCCGTGTGGGTTGTGAGGAGGAGGGTTTGGACACTGATTCACCAAGAACTGCCTCCTAGGCTAGAATGCCAGGAGGAGGCATCACCTGAGCCCACCTGTGCTGGCTCAGCTCCCCAGCCAGGATATGCAGGGGGTTTGGGCAGACCCAAGCCTCCAGGTACCTGGCAGTCACCTGCACTCTGTTTTCCTCCCCTGTACTCTTTTCTTATTAAAGACCACATGTGGCAGCAAGTTGGTTCTGGAGGGCAGAGTCGTCTCGTTTCTTTTTGGCTTGAGCTTTATTTCTCAGCGCATGTGCTTTGTAGCTGCACTTGGCAGAGTGGAGTTTGTTCAGCTGTCCGTTCTCCAGCTAATCTGATGTCCTAAAATAAAAACAAGCAAGTGGATCTTTGGAGGATGGTTGTCACATGAGGATGTGCAGAGTGTCATAGGGTTCAGACAGCACTGCTCAAAGTCCTTTAGGTGAGGAGGAGCCAGATAAGGACCTGGATGGGCATCAGCTGCTTCATTTGAGGCAAAACCAGGTCCATCTTTTCTCTTCCCTATATCCCAGGATGAAGCCATGTTTTTGCTCCCTGCTGTCTCAGAAATTTCCACAATATTTTTCTTAAATTTGGAATATCAACCATAAGGAATGAGTTTTCCTTATAAAAGTTCCCAGGTACATAGTCTGTAAGAGGAGATACCAGGATATACCTGTGCACAAAAGGGCATATGTGGGAGGTTCTATACATAATCTGAGAGGTTTTCCTACAGGAGAAGATGACTAAAAAATACTATTCTCATACTTACTGGAAAAAGAGGTAACAAATTAAAATCTGGGCTGAATCCCTGCATCCCAGCTTTATTTCCCAGCCCAATAAGCAATGTTTTAGTGTGTGTAATGAATGCCTTTCAATCAGCAAACCCCAATAAGTGTTTGCAGCTTAAGAGTTGTGCCATACTTTTTTCTAGTGATCTAGTTCTTTACTTCCTGTTGGAAATTATTTGTATTAATACATGCTGCTGCTTTAATTGCTGCTGTGTTTTATGACTGTGATATTCTTTCCCTTAGGCACAACAGGGATTTACCAGGGAGCCAATGGCCTGCCAAATTCTGCAGGATTCAGTGCTGTGCATCAGGTATGGATCTACATCTACTATTGGCAGCCTTGTCATTTATTTGAAGCTCTTGGAAGATTTGTAGGTCAGAGAGATTGTTCCAATGTTCAGATACATTTAAGGAAGGCATTGCCTTGTATTTTGCTGAACACCATTCTGCTCTGCCCTGTAGCCTATCTGTTTGATGGACTTCCAGATATTTTAAGATAAGTGTCTTAATACATGCAAAGTGCAGTCCATGCAGGAGGAGGATGCCCCAGCAGCCTCTGCTGTGCTGCTGTAGCACTGCCAAGAGTTTCATCATTCTTCTACCATCTTACAACTTCCAGATATGTTGTCCATCCTCTGCAGGGAAAAGTGTTTTCTACGGTCTTCTCGTCTGCTGTCTTGGCACTGTGTAGTAAATACAACAATTTGAAAGAGGCTTTGGCAGGCCCTGATGGATATTGAGCCCTCTGAGCTATCTGTGAACTCCCTTCTTGGAGAACACACCTGTCTGTGGGCTTCATGCCTCAGATACCTTGATAAATGTCTGTGTATAAATAAACAGCAAGCACATAGACACAAGACAGATGTTTTCCAGTAGCAAATGGTGGTTCTTGTTTGGACTGAACAAATGAGTACACTGTCCCAGAAAATATATTTTGGTTGACCAGTTAGTTCTGTGTTTGTAAGGTGATTGTTGTCTTGTATTTTTAATGGCAACAATGGGCAATTCCTTTATTGCGTCAGTTTGGGCCAAAAACATTGGCATTTATTGATAAAAGTGCATTTGATTGAAATACAGAGGTTGCCTAAAAAGGGAAAAAATAATTGGGTTGTCTTCATTATTTTGTGATATTCTGTAAGAGAAAACAATGAAATTATCTCATTTCTTTTTCAGTCTAATTGTTCTTATGACAGCTTGAGTCTTTGTTCTTGAGAGCTCCCTGGTGACTGAAAGTTAATGAAATAGCTGTGTCACAGACAAAGATGTAAGCTGTTAAACAGGAAAGCACTTTTCATCTTTCTGAAGACTATTTATTATTTAGTTCTATTTAATACCAGAGACTGATTATAATTTCTGAGAAAATAAAAACCTTTTGCTGAAAGACAATTCCCAGAGCATCAACACAGTTCTCTATCTGGAAGAGCAAATCAGTGGACGAGAGCAGGAGCTGTAATTAAAATGAAAAGAAAGAAATTAATCCTTTTGTGCTTCAATTGTCCAGAGATTAGTTTTATACTCTGTTGCACTGTCCTGCTTCTCACAGTTTAAAAAAAAAATAAGGTGCAAAGATAATGTGTATGGAGTTTTTTTGGGAGCCTTAAAATCAAACCAAAGAGGTTCCTCAAGGTCACTTGCACCTTGTATTTTTTGCTCATTTTTCTGTAGGTAGGGAAGATCACTCAGGCATTTAGTTATTGCTGAGGTAGTTGGACAGTGTCGTGAGTGTTACTGCAAAACTATTGCTACTTTCTCTTAATTTCTTAGCCTAACAGCTGATCAGAAAATCTTGCTGATCATGGGAAAATGCAGCCTGTTTTGCTCCTTCCCTCACCCAGTTACTCATTCTGTTCTTGCAATTTCTTAGGTATTTTGTTATTCACAGAGATTGTGTTCCCTCCTGTCCCTCTTCAAAAAGCTGCCCTACTTCACTCTTACATAAATTCTATAATACAAAATATGTTAGCGCAGGTAACTAAAATCCTGTAGGAAGAGCAGAGCTTGCCAGATTTCTGACCTCTTGTTGGTGGATCTATCACAGTAAAATAGGAGCACATTTGGGAGAAGCAGAAATTTAATTTTGTAAGTGAATAAAGCACAATTCTTTAGTGAAATATTCCTGAACCATGACTCGCTGCACGCATGAGCAACACTGTGTTTGTGGTGCCCTTGTCCTTTGTAAGATAAAGGCAGACACATGCAAGTTAGATGTTTCTTTTTTCCTCAAAGGAATATTCATCCTATCCAAGCTTTCCTCAGAGCCAGTACCCCCAGTATTACAGCTCGTCCTACAACTCTCCGTATGTGTCTGCAAACAGCATCAGCCCCTCGGCCATCCCGACCTCCACGTACTCCCTGCAGGAGTCTTCTCACAACGTCACCGGTCAGAGCACAGAATCACTCTCTGGTAGGTGCAGCTCTTGTGTCTCCAGTCTGGCAATCTCAGCCACCTGTAGACATTAACACTGTAAGCTTGTTGTTGGAGGTTTTTTTAATAGGTGTATTTACATGGATAACTCAGATTTCCTAACAGTTCTCCTTACAGGGGTCTGGGAAGAGGTTAGAACATTCCAGCTCTCTAAAACCATCCTGTGTTGTTTCCATGAGTATGTGGGGTTTGATCTCGTCTAAAGATGATACAGAAAATAATTACATACAAACCCCAGATCAGTAATGAGGGCAAACATGGATAGCAGTGAGTTCAAAACAACCATGGTCTGAAAAAGCTCCAGTTTCTTGAATGTCTGATGACTTTTTAGCCCATATCTCTGTCAGTGTTTATATTCACCTCTGAAAACAACATGTAATTTGTGCATTCATAAATAAGTACATTAAGAGAAATCCCTCTTTAAAAAATCTACACAAACCATTTGTCTAAGTTAAAAGTTCAAGAGAAATTGCAAGCAGAAAACATAGCTTCAAAATTTGTGGCCTCTTTTTGAATGTCTAGTTTTTAAAGATTTAAAGCTTAAATGGTTTGTGAAATTACTGATGGATTATGATCCTCCAGCATATTGTTCAAGTACAATCTTCAGGTATCATTTCCCTACTAATTTTTGTTGGTGTGCAATAACATTTTAAAAAAACGACACCACACAACTTGTGGATGATCACAGAACACACCCATGGCAGCTCTGCTGACTTAGGAAACAAATCTGGACATCTGTGGTTGCTCTGAAAGAAAAATAAACTAATACTGTTTTTTAAAAAGGAGTGATCACAGATTGCTCTAAAAGTAGTTGGAGGATTTTCCATTCCTTAGATCTTATCTTGGCCTTTTTGAGAAAGGATAATTTCAGAAAGGCTTGTTAGGCACAGTCCCAGCTGCTCTGAAGAAGACAGTGGTTTTTCTAGGAAGCTGCAGAGGCCACAACTTAGCAAGGTGAAAAGAGAAATATGTTTGAAAAGGTTTTGTATTATAAGGTAAGTGAAATCCAGACAGGTTGATGAAACTCAGGCCAACCTAAACAGGTACTTTTTACATGGGAATTTCACCTTTAACCGTCTCTTCTCAGTTATCTAAAATATTATCCTCTGAAAGGGAGTATGGCTCAACAGATTAGTTATATAGTTTTAAGTAAAAGTTGATGTTGAAAGGATATTTTTAATCATGAGTATTCATCAAATGAGAAAAGAATTCAGAAGCTGAATTGGTCTTAGATTTCTTTTCCATTCCCTTAGTAATTTCTTTCTTTGAAAAGAAGGGGTGGGGGGAGTAAAATTTCAAAGGCTCTGTCCTTTTAGTGAAAAATGTGGTAAGGTTTTTGAAGTGACATGTCTTTTTAAAATGTTACATATACCATCTTGGTGATTTTTGAAATTGTTTTAACAAGCCTTAAGAGTTAAAACTTGCTTCTTTAACAGTGTTAGCTATTGACATGAAAAGAGTAAGATTTTCTGTTGGTGTTTTCAGTGTTTCTGTTGCTCTCCATTAAAAGATTTCATGCTTTGCTTTTAATGGCACAATGCAAAATTTAAGTTTACAGTGGAATTTTGTTTTCCTCATAGGGGAATATTCAACAACACCAGCAAAAGATATAGAAACAGACAGACATCACAGAGGCTCAGATGGCAAAGTACGTGCCCGGTCAAAAAGAAGCAATGACCCTTCCCCTACTGCTGACAGTGAGATTGAGGTAATAACTTTTCGTTTTCATTCCCTTAGTAAGTCCAGCAAGGATAAACAGTTGCATCTCTTAGCAAATCCCCGAGGCAGAATAAAATCGTATAACTGAAACCTGCAGACATAGGTAGTCAAAACAATTGCTCTATTTCTATGATATCAACATCTCAAACTATTCTTCACATGGACACTTCTTTCCCTTTGGGGTTTTTGTAAGTCTGCTGTTTTGTTCCCCTGACTTCATATGCAATGGGGGATTTCTGTGGTTGTTAGGAGGGCAGGCTCTCAGGATCACCGGCACACACATAGTTCCAAAATTCCTAATATTTCATTTTGCCTGCTTTCACAAAGCATCTACAGTCAGTGCTCCAAGTGGGCTTGAGATCTTAAAAAGCTTTAGTCCAACAGGACATATTTCCTGACTGAACCTATTGCAATTGCTTAATATGTAACTATATTTCTTTTTTCCACCCCATCTGTCATCACAGCGTGTGTTTGTGTGGGATTTGGATGAGACGATAATTATTTTTCACTCCTTACTCACGGGAACCTTTGCATCCAGATATGGGAAGGTAAAATTTAATTTTTTTAGCATTACTGCTTGTCCAGCCAAATTGTGTCGGGAACTGTGGGGGCAGCTAATGAGACAGCTTTTCAAACAGATGCTGCCTCTTTTATTCAGACATATCTGTATAAATGTGTCCTGTGGTATTTCCTTCGAACATGTGAAAATTTAATTTCCCTCCCTTTCATGTTGCAAGTAGCCCCTTGTTTGTCAAAAGCTTGTGTCATTCAGCTGCTGCTGGATGGGATGTTCTTTCAGTGTCTGTCTCCTGCAAGAAAGAGCATCAAGCAGCCAGACAGTTTTAACTTTAGCCTGAATGAGGTAACACATTTTTTTGTTAGACTGATGTTTTCTTATGAATCTCAGACAACTTTTTAATAGTGATTTTGTGTTTGTCAGTCTAGGTTGCCATGAATAACACTGGCTCTGCTTCGCCGTAGCTGCTGAAACTCATATTTTTAAGGGGATTTAGGAACCATGTCTAGCTATCTGTGCTTTAGATACCCACCTTGATGTGCAGGCAATCCATTTTTTAAGATAACTTTCTCTGTGACGAAACAGACTGAATTTGGCTGCCAAGAAGAAAACGCTGGCTTTTGGATTTAGTACCAGGTGCTTCAGTTTCTTCCTAAGGCAACTTTTTATGATAAACACTTAAGTCACTTTGAGTTACAGAATGTCAAACACTTTTAAATGGGTGGGAAAAAAGACAATATCATTACCTAATTAAAAGTGGATGACCTAGTTGGCAGCTGTTTCCACACATGGCTTTGAACAGTGAGCTTCATCAGGAGACTGGAAAATAACCCTGCTTCTCTCAAGAAAGCAGAAATATGATTTGACATCATTTCATGGCTTTACCAGCTGTACTTTTTTACGATGGTTATAACAAGCTGAATGTGTAATTAGTAAGATAGATTTATTGTTTGCTGTTAGATGTGCACAGTTGTAGAGGATATAAAATGGTGCTTGTGGTGTGGAAGTCTACTGCAGCACTTGGAATGCTGCTAACACTTCTAACAGCACCCTCTGAAAACCAAGCACGTGTTTCCAGGCAGGGATTTTCTCAGACCCTCGTTGCACGAGGTAATTGAAGCAGTTGCTTTTCCCAGGGAGCATAATGAACGAGGTATACATGTGTAAGCTCAAATCTACTGCCTGCAAAAACCAGAAAGAATTAGGCAGGATCAGGAAACAAACTTATGTGTGCAGATTTGCTCTGTGGTCAAGCTGAGCCTTGGGTTGGGCTGCAGTGTGCATATGGAGAATTCCCTTAATGGGCTGACTTTGTCATAGAATCCCTGAATGCCTTCGTGTGCTGCCTCCTGCACAGGGTTAGAGGGTGTAGGGTTGGAATCTGCTGCATGAGAGCAGATGGTGATGAATTGAGGGATTTGATGGAGCTGTGATGGTGGGAAGTCTCACCACTGCAGGACCCGTGAGCTCTTGCTGATGGGCTGCCACAAAGGCTGAAAGTGCCATCTCTAGAGCAGCTGCTGTGGGGATGGAGTGGAGCCAGAAAGGGTTTATCAGAACCACTCACCAGTTGCTGAGCTGTTTCCATCAGCCCTGAGAGCAGAGGGCATTTGTGACCAGCAGCCTATAAAAGGGAGAGAGGAAAACAGGAAAATGGAAACTCTGGGAATTGTCTGCTTTGGAAGACCTTTAATTGTATAAAATTACAAACTTCTGTTGCCTGTTTCTTTTATACTAATTTAAAGAATGATGCAAACAGGAATATTTTCTTTTGAATGAACGAATCACCTTTTACTGTTAAGTTAGAACAGGCTCCTTGAGAAACTTCTTTTAAAAGGATTTTTTTTTTTTGCAGTTCTTCATTTGTTACATCAGTATTGAATTCCTTAGGACTGTCCTATACGGGAAATAGTTGTGTTATAAAAGTATTACAGGCTAGTGGCTTGATCCAAAGACAACCTGAAGCTTTGGTGGGCTTTGGAACAGACCTTAAACCTGAGGGAAATATGGCACACTCAGACAGGCTGTCCTGGGAACTGTTAAACAGTAACACAATTCAGAACTATCAGGTATAAGTGAAGCGGTGAGTCAAAGGTTAATAGTTTCATAATCTCTTACTTCAATAGTATAGGAAGTGTTAATCTCAAGACCTAAATTCTTACTTTTTGTCCATCACTGGTCATAAAATATTCACGTGCTTGTAATTAGACATGCACATGCTTGTAATTAAACCTCACATGTGGAGATCTTGGTTCAGTATGCTTCCTCCAGAAAAAGTGTCAGTTTAAATGATCTTGACCATTCCCCCAACCAACATTTATGTCCTAGTATCATCCTGTAGAGCTGTGCTGTAGAGTTGCTGTGCAGGTGTGCAAGAATTATTCTACAAAGTTGTTCCAGCTGAAGAGTAACACCTCTTTCTGGGATGCTTTTTCTGGGAAGATGGAAGGAGGAACATCAACCACAGCCTCAGAGATTTGGGTCTAAACTCCTGTGTTCTTTAGCAACAAAATCTCAAATGGTTCTGTGTGTTTCCCCTTCCTTGATGATGGGAGCAATAGGGGAGCTGCCAAAAAAAAGTGAGTAAAAAAAAAACTAAAAAGGGGGGAAGAATTCACAAAAAGGATTATCGGTTGTAATCAAATATTAACAGTTAATGCACTAATGTATGCTTTCTAACCAGATTTCATGTGAAAATTCTCTTTTGTTTCTGAGGGAAACCACTGTGGTTCTTGCCATAGATATGGGCTCCTCAGATCATTAGAGAGTTAATTTCAGTTGTTTAGAAAATACCTTGTCCTCAGCATCAGTAGCAGTTAAAACCCAAAACTTACTCGAGGCTGAAGCATGAATGACCAGACCTGCCCAGGCTCTTTGCTCCAACCCACGGATTGCAGAGTCATCAGATCTTTGTTCTGAATGGCTTTGCCATCTGGTCACTGCAGTGTAACCTCTGTAGTGGCAGACAGAGCCTGCAGTCACCTCTCCTTTCGCTTCCTTGCCTGTGGCTGGATGGATCCATCCCTGCCCAAACACCCGGAGTCACAGTCGAGGTGACCGGGGCAGCAAAGCTGTCAAACCCGAGGATCTCCCCACCTTTGGTTTCTCAGCAGGAGGCCCTCTGGCAAGGAAAAGCAAACCAAAAGCTCCAGAGGCAGCTAACCCTAGGTATTATGTTCAGGAGGGTTTATAAAACCTGTTCTGCAGGGTTTTGATTGCTGTATGAGTGCAGAATATTTACCATGTGCTATGGGACCATGGCAGGTGTAGACCATTATAGATTATCCCACTGTCCATCCAGCCTTTTCAATCCCTTCAGGTGTGTATAATAGAGCTCCACAGAGAGAAGGCTGCAGTCTTTGCTGTGTCTGCAATGATCAGCCCCCCAAATTATTCATTAAACACAGTGAGAGAAATGGCTCAAAATCCACTAAAAGCTGCTGGGCTTTCACATGAGTTGGGTAAAAGTCGAGGGACTTGTTTGAACGAGGTGAGTGACCACAGACAGACTCTTTTGGTGGTGTTAATTCAGAAACAATATAGAGAGATGTCATAGACTCCTGTGCCAAGCAAAATCATGAGATTGTCCTTCTTTCCCTGACCATTTGCAAACTTGTTCCATAATCTGTGTTGTTTAAGCCTTGGAAAAAAGTCTGTGTTTCTTTCAGTCTGAGAAATTCTAAGTATTGAGTTGCAGATCCATTCTCACACATTTTGAAGGGCTAGTACCAAAAAAAGAGGGGGCAGTGAGTGTGTTGTTTTTCCTGAGAGGAGTGTGTGAAGGCAATACCTTTTCTTAGTATTTTGTATTGTTCCCAGAGTGTGTTCTGCTGTTGCTCTGTGTTGGTACACTTCTTCATGTTGTAGTGTCCAAATAAATTGTGGGTAAAGTAAAATCTGGAGTTAAATTTTATCTTTGAGTGCAAGATGCTCTGAAATCTAGATCACAAAGGTTTTATCTTAGTCTGAACTCACAGAACTGAATACATAGGACAGTGTCACTTCTTGAATTGTGTTGGATCCTTTATCAGTACTTTAACAATGTCTGCTAATATCTGGGAGTTCAGATGTATAAAATTTCAAGTAAGAATCACAGCAATTTCTGAGATTGTTCAGCACCTGGAATTGGCTTGAATCAAGAGAAAAACATACTGCAAAAAATAATAAAGCATATTATGGTCCAGTTTTAAATCAGAGTCATGCAAAGTCATGTTGTGGATGTCAGTTCACCTCCCATGGAAGATGTTCAGATGCCCTGTGTTCCTCTGTGTCCCTGGGAGCCCGGGCTGTGTGGTTGCTTTGCCTGGAGCAGCTGCCCTGTCTGCATTCAGTGTGGACTGACTCACAGTCTGCCTCACAGTTGCTTCCTCGATGGAGAGCCTGTTTCTCTGTGACAGCCTTTAATTCTTTAATTGTTGCCTTTGCATTCCATGAGTGGCAAGGTGAGATTCACGCAAGTTGTGAGCAGACAGTTGTGGGTGACACAGGGGCAGGACATGCAGTCAGGCTTCCAGCCTGCGAGGGGCTGGGCTTTGCCCCTCTGGTGAGGGACTGCAGGGACACAGGTGTGTGAAGGACCAGGAGAGGGACCACCAACGACAGCAAGACTTTTGGAAAGAGTAGCTGAAACTTCTGCTTGGCCCAGTTGAGCACAGGACATAAACATGATCTTCTAGCATTTAAGCTAATGCTATAGCTGCTTTGTGCTGGCTGGTCGTGAACTGGACTGTCCTATGATGTTGTGGATTTAAAAAAACCTTATTCCTCAGAAGTTTCGCTGTTGTTTTAAAAAAAGTTTTCCTTTAAATGAATTATAGTTTCCAATTAAAAAAAGTCATTGAAAAGTTCCTCATTGGCTCTACAAGAGATCCTTGTAAAACCCTAAGTTTGATTTTTTTAATTTCTTCTTTTTTTTTCCTGCTTGCTTTCAATGCTTCAAGTAGCCTGTGCTTTTCCCTGCTTTGTTCTCTCACAGGACCCTAAAGCCAGGACCTGATTGAAACACCATGGGGATTTAATCAAACCTGATGGTGATTCATGCTTCTAATGGCCAAGTCTGTCCTTTACTACTTTACAAACTGAGAAGGAATAAAACCCCATTTTATTGCTTGGCTGTTAAAAACTATTTGTAGAAGTTGCTAAGGTTCAAATCAAAAGCGGCCTCCCTTGAGAACTATTAGTTAATTCTAAGTGCCATGGAGTCACTTTTTTTCTTCTTCTCTCGCTTGAGATGTGGCCTTATATCATGACTGCTGTTCAAACATCTGAGAGTTTTCCATTCCTTTGACAAACATGAGCCAAAGTGCTTAAGGACATCTGTTTATTTTATTTCTTTAATGAGAAAACCTTCCAATTTCTTACTGGCTCAGCTGTGTTTATTTACATTTTGTTAGTCATATGTGTGGGGCACCTTGGGACGTTAAAAACCTGCAGAGGCCTATGCTGAGGGCTGCTCACAGGCATCCTGGTCAGAAAAGCAGAATAAGCCCTTCCTAAGGAAAACACAGTCCTTGGAACTCCATAAAATAGATTTTCAAAACAAATAGAGCCTAATTCACTCAGTAGATCATGGATTAAGTCAAGATGAATACAATTTGGAAAGGATTTTCTGAGGAAGTTGGAGATTTTTTTACCCACTGGAGGCTAAACCTTGTGTTTAATGCCTTTTTAAGTTAAATTAAAGAAGTATTCAATCACTGCAGGTAATAAAGAAGTCTGTTACTTTAGACATGCTGCTATATCAATTATTTAGCTCATTATTGGAGAGAAGGGAGTAAATAATTCCAGCCATTTGATTATTTCAAGTGTGTATTTCAGGAGCAAACATCTGTGTTTATCATCTGTACTGGTTGATGAGGAGCAGCAGTAGAAACAGCAAAACCAGACCCCCAGCAGGTTGGGTGGTGGGCACGGGAGATGCTCTGAGCTCCTGTGGGTGTAACCTCTGGCACTGCAGCTTAGGAGAGCAGGAGGGGGGTCTAAGCAAAGTGCACATGTGGCATTTGGAACTACTAGAGGATTATTTTTGACATAAAATATATGTCAGAAACAATGCTGGGTCATTGAACAAGCATCAGTAAAGGGAACCTGCTTTCCAGTTGGGAAAAAGAGTTTTAAAAAAGCGAAGGGACGTGATTTGGTTTAGGAAGTTGCATGTGCAAAATATGCCAGTGTTCTGAGGATTGCACTCCATGATGTGTTTCCACCAAGCTTTCCGGGAGTTCTGTATTTTTCACAGGAGCTGTCAGGGGCTTTCAGATAGAAATGCAGTGATTTTCCTGTGTTGAGGGGAAGGGAATGAAGATCGATTTGGTTTAAATTCCACTCCCTCTTCTGAAATGTGTGCCATGTATAGTAAAAATAATTTGTATGTTTTTGGTCATGAGCCTTTTGTATTACTAAATAAAAATGATTGCCATTTATGCTCAAGCATCAGGGGCCCAGCTTTTAACCTGTGTTTAAGTACAGTACTACCACAGGACTGGAATCTATTTTGGATTTTATGGGTTTAGCCATGGGATAAATCACTGTAGTCATTGCTGCCTGTCCCTAAGAATAGTTCCTTTAGAGAGGGAGGCGAACCTTTTCAACCTCTGTGTGCTCTGGAATGGGAGGGTTTAGTGACCTACATGGCCATTTGCATATTGGAATAACTTCCACAGTGTGGTCCCCAACCATATGTGAACAGATACACGACAGTAAAAACAGTCCTTCAATAAATAATGGGAGCACTCCTTAAATCACAGTAAGGGTGAATATGAAAAGATGTCTGAAAGAAAAGGGGTTAAGTTATGTTTGCCCTCCATCTAGCAGGGGCTTTTTGCAAGGTCACACTGTAGTATCTGTTGATGCTATTAATTTAAATTCAGTCGATTGTCTAGTAAACCTGGATGTATCAGTGTTTGGGGAAACAATGTCTTCATTTTGGGGGTGGCAGGGAAGGGGAGTGTTGTTTACATCCTGAAAAGGTGAGTGATTGTTTGAAAGGGAACGGTCCTTTTTAAAAAAACCTAAAGTGTACTCCCTTAAGTAAATCACTGCTGAAAACAGGTTTTAGCTCCTGAGATACTTTGTTACTTAAAACAACTTTTCTCAAAAATACCAACTCCCTTACTGGAAAAGCTCTGGGAGGCTCAGTCTGGCTCTAGTCTGTGTTATTAAAAAGATAAAATTGCAAGCTAAGCTACTTAAGTTTAGTTAGTGAAAGAGCTAAATGCATTTTCTTCCTCAAAAAGACATGGACTTACTTGAAATAGAACTCATACACATGCTTAATTTCCTATTATTATGGAGAAGTCTTGTTCATGTCTCAAATTTTGATCAAGGGATAAAATGTTACACCAAAAGAATGATTATTCTCGCAGGCTCTTTTTTGTTCAAACATGTGGTATTTTTATCTTTGCTTTTTTGATTACTATTATCATTTTTATACTACAACCAAGCTGGTCCATTTTCCAGGAGTTTCCAAGTAATTAAACCCAATTAAAACTATTAAATTCTTTCTTTTGGTGACAACTTCATTATTAACAGCTAACCACAAGAGGAGATTTAACTTGGAAAGCCCTTGATTGTGTACTAATCCGTCTCTCACCTCTGGCTGACACCTGTGGCAGGTAAACCCTATAGAAAAGGAGTCTGATGAATACTCTTAATTAATACTTTCTTCCTTGTAGAAAAGTAATTATTTGCTCATGGCATAAATAGGTATTTGGCAGGGATTTAAAAAGACTGATTAGTTTAGAATGCTAGGGCTTTATTTTGTTGTTTTTTTTTTCAAGGGGAGTGATGGTGTCTGAATCCAAGATCCACGCTGAGAATGACTTTGTCCTAACAATTTGAATGTCGAGTTAATTGTCACATTGCTAAAGAGAGGCAGAGTCTGACAACAAGCTGATTTGTTACCTGTCTCAAAGGAGCCAGTTTTGCCCCTTTGCTAATGGCCTGCAAGTCTGAACAGGGAACCTGTAAGGCAGAGGCTTGGAATGGGCTGTGGATCCAGGATTGGAGGCAAGAGTGACTTGCCCTTGAGAGATTGCCAGAGATAAGTCTGCTTCTCTGTTCCTTTCAAAATTGCAGTGTGCAAGAGGGGAGAGCTGGCTGTGGACAGGCAGCCAACTGGATTAGTGGTAGTTGCAGGTGTTAACAAATACATGTCTTTTTAATGCATATTCTATGAAATATGTAGTTTATGGAATCTCTGCATTTCAGGAGATCAGTGGGAAGAAGGTTTTAATGCAGAGCCTTTTAGGCTAGGAGTGTGCTGGTGGTGCAGTTTGAGGTGTGCCTGCAACACACCTCAAGGTGGGGGTTGTGGGTGGGCTTCTGTGTAGGTAATGCCAGTAGTGAAGATGGAGCAGTGCAGGCTTTTGTGTGGGGTCGCTGCTGAAAAAGGGTCTGGGACCAGCACAGTCCACCCTACAACTTACTGGCAGCTGTTTGTACCCACATCTGGTAGCTTCGAGGTAATTTGGGTGTGTATGCACACCCTGCATTCCCTTTGCTCTGCTAAATTACAAACTGGTTGGAGTTTCAGTGGTGTGAGCAGACCTACCCTTCCCACTTTAGATGACATGGGGAAATATTTGTTCTTTGCTCACCTCCAGTTTTTGTGGAAATCACCTTTAAGCACAGGCAACCTGAAGGATGTTCAATAAGCCCCTTTTAACCATCTTCTGTCATATTGTTACTTGAAATGAGGGGTCAAAATTAAAACAGAAACAAGTTGTAGGCAAAATGTTGTTAGCTCGGAGGACATATTAAACTCAAATTGTAATTACCAAAACACAACTCACTTCAAAATGCACAGAAGTACTTCAAGGATTAGGAACAGTGGCTGCCACTGGCCAACTTAAAAGCAATATTGGGAGCAAATGTGTCAGCTAGTGCCATTTGGATATGACAGAAAATTACTCCCTTGGTGAATTGATACATTTTTCTTCCTTCACAGCATGTTCCTCAGGCTTCTGTGGCCCATGTTTTCTTCTAGTAGGACTATTTGTTGAATGGGCAGCAAAATTACCCCGAAAGATGCAAATATGGAGCTGGGTGTTGGCAGTGTCTCACAGTGGAGGTTGCCTTGCTCACAAGGTGGGGGCACTGTCAGCAGTAGGTAATAGCCCATCAGGCCTTGGCTGTAAGTCACAGAGGTGACAGAAACAGCAGAGTTGTGGCAAAGGATGCTCTTTAGGGCAAACATTTTTTATGGAAAATGTTGAAAAAGAAAATGTTGAAAAAAAAATGTACTCTTTGTACATTTTGGCCCTGTGTTGTTTATAAAGGAGTCGTGAGGAGTGGGAGGCTTTTTACCTCTCAGTCCCCTCAAGATGTGCCCCCTGAGGAGAACAGGATCAGACTCCTGGTCCTTAAAAGTGGGGGTGAAGGGTGCATTGAGAAGAGGGGGCAGGAGTCTCTTCAAGATTGAGTGGTCCAGAATGACCACTGATGCTTATATCCCCCTGCCAACGGGGAGAAGCTGTTCAGGCTGTGTGTTGGAGGCTCAGGAGTGCCTGGTCGTGGCTGAGCACCAGAGGTTCACACTAAAAGTACTTTGTGGAGCTGTTTAATTTTGACCCCAAGGGAAGCCCCAACACCAGTGCATGGCTGAGGTGAGGCATATGGGGATACACTGTGCTGCTGGAAGTTTTATTTACAAAAGGAGTTTATTGCCTGTTTTCCATCCCTGCCTCTCATTGTCCTTGTTTGTGAAAGCATGACTTGTAGATTAGCAGAGGGAGAACCTCGCTCTTCTAAAGTTACTAAGCAAGCACTGAGGGTTGAGTTTTTAGATTAATCTGTTTTCACTGCAAAAAGTAGTTCCTGGAGGAGGTTTGATTTCAAGCTGTCTGTGGTCCTTGGGCTTCACATGCATCAGGAAACATTGGCTGAGTCTCTCAGCCAGGAAGCTTGTTCCCAGAGCTCCAGGGCATGCTTTTCCTACGGAAGGATATGTTAGCAGGGATCACTGGTATGAGTGTGGCAACTTTATGTTGCTCTGCTGAACTCACACTGCTCCAGCATAGGCAGTAGCATCCACTGGGGCACCCCAAGCAGCACAGAGATGTCCTTTAGTGGCACAGGATTTCTGTGCCTAGGAAGAGCTCTCTGTCAACATCTTCAAATTTTGTAATTCTCTTTCAGATTATTTACACATTGTACAGAGTATTTGGACAGCATGTTGCTTGATATACCTGTCTCACTTTGGTGCTCCCCTGTCAGTCTGATTTTCCTGTTTATTCATAGTTGAATTGACAGCAATAGCAACCATGTCTTTACTTAGTGTGGGTACAGCCTCTGGCACGGTGGGGTTCAAATTTGAGAGTAGTGCTTCTAGATGCTACAGTAATGCAAATAAAGAATGGCTGGAGAACCCCTGGCCTAGTGCCTGTAGACACCTCTGTCATCCTGGGAGTGCTGCTTGGCCTTTTAACTTTATCAGCCTCTTTAAGACTTGGAAGCTTGCCTTGCTGGGGAGGAAATGTCCATACTGTGAAAGCAGTGATGCCAAATCATTTCCCCAAATGACTTCCCCTCTGGGTGGTAAAGTGCATTTTTGTGTTTTGTTTTCATTCTATCATATTCTGTATCTCAAGAGAAAGATTTTTTTTTTTCTTCCCCCCTGCCTCTCATCTACAGTTTGGTTCTCATATTGTTTAGTTTAAGAGAAGGTAACTTCATACACTGTGGAAATGTTTCCTACTCTCCATTAGTGATTAATACCAATAAAGCTAAAGACAAAATTTGGAGGATAAATGACAGGTACCAACCAATGAGATTTCCTGAAAGAGTTTTAAAGGCTAATGATCCTTGAAATGTATAAAAATAAATTGCTTCATTAAAAACTATTTTACAAAATAATTTCTTCCTAGCAACATATTTTCTTCAAAACAGTTCCCTGGTGTGACTACACCTGGGTAGTAAAATTTGATTCAGTGCTGTTTGCATGGGGCCACAGTCAGATGCCCTGATTGTGTCCCTGTGCCTTGTCAAGGGAGCAGATTTGGGGCTTTAAATTAGAGACATGTTCAAGGCAAGTCTGTTGAATTTTTTACTTTTTGCCCAGAGGAAACCATGCTCTTCTTTCTGGGGCAGCAACAAGCATGTTTAAACGTGAGTGACAGAGCTTTTCTTTAATGGGCATAGTGCTTGTGAGTCACACACATGGCTAAAACCACAGCCATTCCGCTCTAATTAAAGAGAACTACACCAAGAATGCGTAATAATTAGGTTAGTGTGTAATAGACCATCCATGTCAACAGCCCCTGCCACAAAGGTTGATTGAAGTGTGCTCATCCTCCCAACGTTGTGCTCCCTGCTAGAGCTCCTCAGTTAGTTCATTACTGTCATACAATAACAGGACTCCACAGAAATCTGCAGAAAATTAGAGTAGGGAGTACATTTAAATCTGCCCTGCTTTAGCATGGCTTGTGACTTCAGTAGAGGAAAAAACAGTCACTTGAACATAAAGATGAGAGATCCCCAACCCAGCGAAGATGAATTAACAAAATAAACATATTGTAGGAATGCCTTTTTTTTTCAAGTTGTCGGGTTTTGTTTAGCTTGAACAGGCACAATGCTTTTGAGCTATGAGTGTTTATCAAATTAATCACAGACTATTTTTGCGTATGTTATTGAAGTATTTAATGAATAGGAAAATGTACTGTTGGTACCTTTGTTTACATCAGTGTGTTTCTGTGCTCCTGTTGGGGATTTGGAACAAGGTCAGTTGTTTGGGGCCAGGAAAATGGCAGAGTGAACAAAGAGGCACAATCAGGAGCACTGGGTGCATTACCATCTCCAACATGGGAATGACAGATGAGCCCATCCTGTATTTTCATGTGCTATGTCTTGTCTTTATTTACAATTTTTAAGCAATACAGTTACTTGGATGTAACAGCCATTATTTCTGCAGCTGTGGCTCTGCAAGCTGAGCAGCAATAGTCGTATTTGGAGAAGGATTTCACTGTGTTATAACTGAGTTTTGTAGGATGGGGTTGTTTTAACTCTGCTCATGCTGTTAAATCAGTAGGCAGCTTCAGTGGGGATGAAATGACTGGTTTGAAGGACAGTGCAGGAAAAGATCACCCTCTGCGGTCCCTGTTGCTTGTAGCTCTCCCAAACCATTCACTAATGAGTCTATAGGAAATCAATTTTTTTGTCTTGCTTTCTTGCAGTTCTTACCTAGTTTAAAGGATCTTTGTATCATCTGAAGTATGTGGGTTATTATTGGTCAAGGTGAGCTATAGACATCCTTCAAAGAACAGGATTTATTTATCTAGGAGAGCAAAAGAAAGGATGGGAAAATCATGTTGATGTTAAGATACACTTGGCAAATCAAATTACTTTAATAAATATCTACAGAAACAGGAATGTGTAGATCCTGTGTTTGCTCCAAGATCTCCCACCCCCATCCAAAAAAAAAAAAAAAAAGGAAATCCAACTGAATGGAAAAAACCTGATTTTCCCCTAACAGGACACTACCACGTCTGTGCGGATAGGTCTGATGATGGAAGAAATGATCTTCAACCTTGCAGATACACATCTGTTCTTTAATGACCTGGAGGTATGTAGCTGATTATTTGATTTAACATCTCCCTCTCTAATCATTTGCATGTGGTCTACAAACTTGTTTTTTGGTCAAGAAACTTTTGGGTTTGACTCTAAAGAAATGGGCCTTAGGTGGCTTATTGGAAAGCACACTCACTATGTCCCTTTGACATCCTCATTCTGTTAAGGAATTTTTTTCTAAATACACACTAGCAATGATGGCTTTTGGCAGGTTTGCTAAATCTAATAATGATGACCTTGCTGCTGCTTCTCCTGAAATTTCCTATTTATTAATTTTATTACGGTAAATTGGCATAGATCCTATGGGGCAGGTAGCAATTAGCTGTGAGCCAGCTAATTGCTAACCATTTTAAAAATCATCTGTGTTCTTGAGGAAGCTCTGTTGCATGCACAGAGCAGGAGGTCTGCTCAAGCTCAGCCACACTGCAGGATGAAACTGTGGGTGTTTCAACATAAAAGAGGGAGAGAAAGAATCCTTCCTGTTTGTGGCATGGTTAAACCTGCCTGTCTCATACACAAAGCAAAAATCCTTTTGAATATGTGGTGAAATCCAAGCAAAGTGATGCTTGCAGAATTCTGTCACCAGCTGAGAGGCAACTGTACAGCAGTGATGAAAATCTGTTCACATTTGCAGTCAGTAGACACAGTCTGAACGGGTCAGGTCTGGAGTGAGGTGGGATTTGTGCACCTTGGAGTCAAAATTCTGCTTGGAGGCATCTGGAGGGGGAAAAAAACCCTGGCATCCCTGAGCAGACTTCTGTGGTCTTTTTATTTTCACTTGAAAAAGGAAGAATTTGCTGCTGTGCCAGATGAAAGGAGAGAACTTTTTCTGTACCTGATGAGTTCAGCAAGAATTTCTGGTTCCTTCACTACTTAATTGCACTGTGGTCCTCTGTGTTATGGGAGGTGCAACCTTTCCTGCCACCTGGCTCCTTACAGTCTTGAGATTTCACTTGCTAAGAAGTTTTATTTCCTTTCAAAGACAAGTTAGTGGGTAGCACCTGAACTGACAGATTTTTCCTCTTTCAGTTTTAAAATAAGTTTTCTTGCTTCACTTACTGCTCTAAAACTTTAAATGAAGCAGCAAATTGTCTGGCCTCTGAAGTTGTGCACATTTATCAGTCACAACTTTGGGCACTGGTGGTTTGGTATTAGCTGAGCCTTTTCAATGAAAAATTGAGGGATGACAGAGAATTCAAGAGAAGTAAATGTTCCTTATAAAATTTCACTTTCCAGAAAAATCCATTTCAGTTTGGAAGAATTTGCAATGACAGAGTCACCCAGAGTTACCTACCCTACACCTTCATTTAGGATGATGAATAGAAGTTGGGTTTGAGCAGTCCCACAGTGATACTTGAGGATCATACATCACTGAGTGCTTAAAAAGAGTGCAGTGAATGATATTCTTTAAAACAAAACAAAACAAAAAAAAGGAATTGGTGAAAAAGAGCACAGGAGCAGATTCAGAAGATCCACAAGCATTACCATATACATTAGCACCATCATGTGGTGTAACACTGGCCTGTACAAGACAAAATAAGCTAAAACTGCACAGGGCTGAAACAATTTTTGTCCATCTTCTGTGCTGGGGTAGAGTGAAAAAAAGGCTGTGACTAAGAAAGCAGTAGGATAGTTGCCCATTTGAAACCAAAACAAGAGTTCTTATACCAGATAACACTAAGCATAGAAAACATTTCTCTGGCACGAATCCACAGCCAAGTTTGGGATAAGCTGTGGGATCCAGCAGTTTTAACTAAGCAGAGCATGGCTGGCCTTGATCCTGACAGTAGAACCAGGAGAACTGGAGAAAATGCCTCCCATCCACTCCAGAGAGGCAAGATGGACACAGAACTCAAATCCCTTGCTTTAGTGCAAGAGAATAGCTTCTTCTGCTGGCTGCAGTTTTCAGTGCTGTGTGGAGCAGAAAGTGCTGCCACGGTGCAAAGGTTTTTTTGAAGCATTCGCAGGAAGTTCCTGATGAGAACAAGGCTTTTATCCATAGATACGGCAAGGTTTACACAGCTCTTTGTAGCATTTGTGTGATCTTCCTAAGTCTGGTGAGGTTGTGATTTCACATCACAGCAAAAAAAAACTGTCTTCAAAGTCTGAGTTTGGACCTGGACTGGAATGCTCCCTTTTTTCTGTAAAAAAAAAAATAATTCTTGTACTCTGTTGCTAGCCAGGGCTTTATCTTTTCTCAGGATTTACTCAGAAGGGATTCAGGGAACTGTTTCCTGGATGCATTTTTTGCTGCTGTGTTTGGGAGTGGGAGTCTTGGATGCGTGAAAAGGTGAACCAGCAGATTTGTTCCTAGTGCTGCAGCCCAGCAGAGAGGCCAGTTTCCCATTGGATTCACCCCAAACCTCAGGGTAGTTTCAGGGAAGGAGGCTAATCACTAGTCCCCAGGGCAGGTGGGTGAATGGAGAAGCCTCAGACCTGAATTACTACTAAACACTTTTGGTCTTCTAACAGAAAAGGATTCCCTGCCTGCAAGTTTCAGACTTTCAGGCAGATGAAATCCCTACAGTCTGCAAGTATGGGCCATGCAAGGTGTTGTGTCCAAAGGGCTGTGATCATGCTGCAGAATATACAGCAAATGTTCACTTGATTCTCCCTCTCTGTTCCCCTTATGAGAAATCAGGGGAAAAAAAGAAGTTACCCAAGGTTACAAATCACACTGAAGTTAAAACACAAACTCTGGACTTTCCAGAGTTGTGCTTTTTCTCCCAGTTGCCTTTTGTTCACAGTACAATGCTGGCTAAAGAATAGCACCTTCCCACCCTCAATCCCTCTGGAGATGTTATTGTCTAACGCACTGGGAAACAGGTATTAAGGACGGGAGGACTGACAAGGGCATGAGGAATTAACAAACGAGGGGATTAGTGTGTTTACAATTACTGCCTTTCAGAGCCATCCCTGGAGGTTTTGTGTTGTGGGAACTGTTACCCCCCCCCCCATATAATGAGGGGTGAAAGCTCCACTGATCAGTGAGTCCGTGAGATGTTTAAAAATCTCTGCCACAGTCGTGATACACTATATAGAGATACACTATAATAGAGAACTTGCGTGTCCGTAAGTTGTTTTAATTTGTGCCTGAGACATACCTTGTGAGTGTTCAGAGTGGGTGTGAGGGGTAAGAGAAGCAGCTTCTGCAGGTATCCTCAGGAGCAGCCTGCGTTTCACGAGGAGGCAGCAGAGGCTTTCTTCAAGCCAGCAATGCCATTCCAAAGCTGCATTGGCTCAGGCTCCTTCACACGTGGGTACAAGGGTCTGGTCCCACCTAGCTGCAGATTGTGTAGCTCCCAGAGATATCCCAACAGTAAAAACAGTTCAGTGCCCAGAGCTGCGAGGGTGGACTGAGGTCTTACATGTTTGACTCAGTTACAGGCTCTGTGCACCACATTGAGATCCCAGAGTATCAATTTAAGACATCAGATGTGAAAATTGGGATATATCCCCGTCACAGACTTCCACTTGAACAATCTGGACCTTCTTTTCAGCAGCCCAGATGTCCTGCCTTGATTCCCTGCTCGCTAAGACTTCAAGGAAATGCTGCAAGAATGAAAAATTGGTCTTGTAACCAAGTAGTAAAACACGGGCCACATTCTTGCTGTAGCCAGTTCCCCCCAGTAACACGATAGGCTCAGCCAGAGGACTATGAGGTAGCGTCTCACCGAGTGTCATGGTATTTTATTAAGTTAGAAATGTGATAGCTACTGTTGTCACACTTCAGTGTACAGAACAATTCATTCACAAATGAGAAAAACAGATCCCTCTGCAAATACCTTTCCCCTGACTTAATGCCCTGTGTCGTGCAGCTGAAGTGGGGTGGGCTGCATCAGTGTTAGCCCAGCAGGGGTCACAACAGATAGTGGGAGGGGGGGCTTAAAAAATTATGGGGGTGGAGGAATGAGTGAGAGAGAGGTGCCAGCAGAGATCTGCTGTTCAGCTGCTTGGCTCCCAGTATATACAGAAATATGCACTCCAGTGATAGGTTGATAAGAGGGCTGATGAGATGAGAACAAGATAAAATTGTGTGTCTTTTTGCGAATTATCTAAATTAAATGGTGCAGAAAATCTCATCATTATGAACTAGATCTATCTGTCATGTTTTGCCATTGATAGCAAGTTTAGTTGCTTGTTTGGGGATTTATTCTTTTTCTGAAAGAGGATAGTTTAAAGCAATTCATCAAACTCACAATTGTATAAGGAAGGTAAAACAAATTCTGTGGTTTACAGAACACTGAAGTATTACTGTACCTGGGTTAGTTTGCAGTTGTTCTGACTGCCAAGTCCTGTTGTACCAAGTACAACACTTTTCAACCTCTGTTGAAAAATCAACCGAAACAAAAGATCATAGGCTTTCTCTTGTGTTCTCACCTGCGAGGGTCGTGGAGAAAGGAGAGTTAAGGTGGTGGGGGAACCTTCTTGATTTTTCTCTTTCTGATCTTAATGCTAAGACTAGGAAAGAAACTAGAGGAATAACATTTCTCACATTTTTGAGGCAGAGCCTCCACCATTTGAACAATGAAGGATTTTGGAAGATAAGATCAGAGTACATACTTCATGCAGACTGAGCTCCAAGTGTATATCCTGGTTAAATATCCTGTCACAGATTTTTTCATTACTGATACACATTCCTTAAGACTCTCTGAGGCTGGGGCAGTGAAGCAGTGCTGCCTTCAGTGCTTCAGCCCAGCTTCCCTGTGCATCAAAGGAAGCTCAGTCCCCTCAGAACAAACTGGGAAAACACCAGCAGGAGAGGCGTTTCTGGACATTTCTTTGGGACAGATCTTCTCCCCCTGTAACTATGTGGGTATACACCTCCTGTCTGAAGCACTATTCTCAGAGGGGGAAGGGCTGCCAAATTTCTGCCTTATCATGCATACAGAGCTGTAAAAACCACAGCTCTTCTGGATGAAATACAAGCATCTCTCTCCTTCCTGTCTGCTTAGGAAGGAGTTCCACTTACTGTGTTTTTCAAGAGCTGTTGTGCCCTTAGATAACAGCAGATTTCTCACACACATTCTCTATTCATATTTTGTGCTATGTGATACTTGTTCCTAATAGTTAACTGGCTAGACTATGCCAGACAATGCTAGCAATATGTAAGATTTTATCTCCTTAAGATTACACTTAAAGTAATTTTGCATTATATTATTTCAAATTTTTTTCCAAAACATGTACTCACTGCTGTATCTTTTTTTCATACTCTTCTCAGGACTGTGACCAGATCCACATAGATGATGTATCATCAGATGATAATGGTCAAGATCTAAGGTATGGGGTCTCTGGGCTGGAAGCTGCAGGTCAGGTGGTCCCCAGCCATTTGAAATTAGCAGGGGGCTGGTCAGTGATTCTCAGAAATGCACTCTCATCCCCTCCCTGGCTCCACACTGTCTGCACTTATCAAACACACAGAAGCACAGAGTCCCCTTTCTCACATTATTGTGCCTGTGTCTTCTGTCAAGTCCTGACTATACTGAGCATTGAACCATTGTGGGAAATACATCTAAATTAGGTTGAACTCCTAACTAGGTTAGGTTGAACACACCACACCAGTTTCTGGTACGGTTCAACCAGACAGCTGTCACACATGTGGCCTCAAAACCAGATTGGAAGGTTTCCCACTGCCCAGTTTGCAGTGAATGGGCTTAGTAGAGTGAAGTTGGACTTTGCTGTGCCAGGTCCTTGTCACTGGTAGAAACTTGTACCAAAACTGCATCAAACATTGCTATTATCACTCTAAGTTAAGTCATCATGTTTATAGAAACTACTTCTGTACAATTCCATCTACCTTTCCCAAAGTGTTGTCTGCAGAGTCATGGGACAAGAATGAAATGTGCAGAACTCATATAGAGCTTTGTAATTTGTGGTTTTATGGATGGTTTATTGTGATAAATTGATGCAGAAAAAGAACATTTTTAGGTTTGTGCTATTAATTGTGCTGAAGATGAACTTCAGTTCTGTGCAGCGTGTCCTGTGTGTGCCTCTGCTGCCACTTGTCTTCACATTTCTTTTCCCTGCTGGCACTATACAGCCCGTAATTATAGTGACCTCTCCCTTTGCCTCCCCCCTTTCCCAGCACATATAACTTCTCTGCGGATGGCTTCCACAGTTCCACTGCCAGTGCAAACCTGTGTCTGGGCTCGGGCGTTCACGGGGGAGTTGACTGGATGAGGAAATTGGCCTTTCGCTACCGTCGGGTGAAAGAGATGTACAACACCTACAAAAACAATGTGGGGGGTAAGTGTCTGTGGCCAGGCAACCAGTGTGCCTTTCATCTTCCCAAAAACCTCTGACCCCGCAGGGACGTCTGTGGAGGAGTCTCACAATAAAAGTGCTTCACAGGGAGCCGAGCAAGTGTTTCCTCAGTCATCCTTTAACAGGGCTCTGGACAGAGTTTGCAGGAGATGTGCTGAAAATACCTGGTGAAGTGGTTTGAGAGGGACTGAAGTCGCAAGTGTGGGCCTTTATTGTGTAATTTATGTGGTAGGAAAAGCAACCTTCTCCAGTTTTCCAGAAAGTTAGTAAGCAAGTAAACAGTTCAACACTAAACATGCTTGTTTTTCCACAGAAGATAAGGCTGGTCTCTGAAGCATTCTTGTATCATAAGTATTTGTTTTTAACTCCTCCAAAACCATACCACCAGCTAACAGGATGCCCTGGGTTCCTTCATCTCACCTAGTACCAGACAGTTCTTCCAATGGGCTGCTCTGCTTCTCTTTCAGAACATTAGTGCAGGTCTCTGATTAGAAAAAGAAGCAGAACTCAGAGTGTCACCACAACCTCTTTTTTGGTTGGAGGACAAGCCTCCCACGTGTTCTGGTAATGGGACACGGCTTTTCAGGGGAGACAAAACCATCCTGGCCTCAGGTGTCTCTCAGCCCAGGTCACTGCCCACATTACACAGCTCTTCCATCGTCTTGCTCACTTCCCATAAAAGCTTTGTGCTCACTCCAAGAAGGGTGTCCCAGGGAGGTCCTGCAGCGTGTGGTTGACCAAACCATTCCCTAGAGAAGGAGGAAGCTGAGCTGCTGCAGCCTCGGAATGTGCTGCAGTTGGGCCTCTTGGACCTCAAGGCAGAGCCTTGGAGTGACATGGCAGTGGCCAAAGGGAAGCAGCTGCCACCAAGACCACCGGCTGGGCACTGGGAGAGTTCAGAACACAGGCAGGAGCCCTTTGGCATTCTGTGTGTACGAATCCATGCAGTTCCCTTTCTGTGCTTCTGCAAAGACGCTTTCCCTGCTTGCAGGTTTAATAGGAGCTCCTAAGAGGGAAACCTGGCTGCAGTTAAGAGCAGAACTGGAAGCGCTGACTGATCTCTGGCTCACACATGCTCTGAAGGCGTTGAATTTGATACATTCCCGGTAAGAGCAGCTTAGAGAACTGCCTACATGTTTGATCCAGGAGCTCCTTTGCCTCCGTTGTTTTCTCCCTCTAAACAAATCGAGACACATTTATAGGACTTTGCTGGCCAAGCCTGTGGGAGGCCGGTCTGCACATGTTTGCCAGGCTTGAATTATCAAGGGTTGGGGTGAGCTTGGGATGAACTGAGCAAAAGAAAAACAGTCCTTTCTCTTGCCTTTCCTTGGCTCTCTCATATGTGGCATGATTTTTGCATGAGCAGATTTACAAGAGAGGACAGGGAGAAAAGAGCCCTTCTGTCCCTGCCCACTCAAAGAACCCAGCACGGACATTACCACGTGGTGTTTAATTTCCCACCAAATAGATTCTGGCAAGTGTTCAGTAAGGCTGCTAGTTTGGTTTATGTGTTTTCATTCTACTAAGCTGATCAAAAGGCATTTCTGATGCTCACATTGCCTCTGGCTGCACAATCCCCACTGGCTTGGGAACTTCCAGTGGCAGGAAAGGTTTGCTTCCTACCATGTTTCAGTCCAGAGTGAGAGAGAGAAATGCAGATTGCCACGTCTAATAACTTCTGTTTTCTAGGCCCAACTGTGTGAATGTGTTGGTCACCACAACTCAGCTCATACCTGCTCTTGCTAAAGTGCTTCTCTATGGACTGGGCACTGTCTTCCCCATTGAAAACATTTACAGTGCAACAAAAACAGGTAAGAGCAAACTGACTTAAAAGCAAACTGACAGGCTGAAATTTTGTCCATAAGTCAGGCACAGCCACCCAACATGATCACAACAAGCAATGTCTGAGGTTTATTTTTAGCTCCATATTTACAGATCTCTAATTCACATGCTGACTTGTACACTTAGGACAGTACAGAATGGGAAAAAAAAAAAAAGACTTCCCAAGTGTCTCTATGGAAAAATGAGCCTGATATATAGATATACCCACCCTATAGAGCACTGACTACATGTGGGATGTTGACCCAGAAGGAAGACAGTCTGGTTGGACCTGATACAGAAACACTGTTTGGATCCTCTTGCTGCTGCAGAGAGGTCAGGTTGCTGAAAGAGCTTTTTGAAGCTGCGTGAGTGATAAATACTGATAGGGTTGGCTTGGGACTTCTTTGTGTTCTGTTCTTTCTGGTATAAGTGCTTGAACCTCTGAGGTTTGCATTTTCATGTTTTCACTGCAACCAGAGTGAACAGGAGAGGGTTCTGGAAACAGAATGACATGAGTGTCCCATCAGTCTGCCAACTGCTGGTCTAAGATCTTCCACACAGCTTGTGGAAAACTGGCAGCACTTGGAAGTCCTTGGCTGGTAAAGAAAATGCTAGTAACTGTCATGAGATGGAGAGAGTCCACCTCAGGTGGAGATTCAGCTGGGTTCCAATTTCAAAAGCAAATATTAAATGTAGCAGTTAGGTCACAACTCCAGGTCCAGTACCT
Organism: Formicarius rufipectus; assembly: GCA_013399695.1. NCBI lineage: Eukaryota > Metazoa > Chordata > Aves > Passeriformes > Formicariidae > Formicarius > Formicarius rufipectus. The sequence continues at coordinate 470,938 of VXAU01003742.1, read as the reverse complement.
GAATGTTAGCTCTGCAAGCAGTATGTGCCCAGATAAAAAAACGTGCCTTTTCTTGTGTTGCTTAGGGAAAGAGAGCTGTTTTGAAAGAATAATGCAGAGGTTTGGAAGGAAAGCTGTGTACATTGTAATAGGAGATGGTGTTGAAGAGGAACAAGGAGCAAAAAAGGTACAGTCTATGGATGCTGTGCTGGATTCTTCCAAGTTTTCATTTCAGTTATGCTTTCTTTATTTAAACATATAATGAAGCTTCCTCCATGTGAAGCAGTTTACAATTGGTCTTATTTATTAATATGAAAAATAGTCAACAACCTTGTCAGAAATTTCATGCTATAAATCCCCCCCTCACTTTGGCAGTGGGTACAATATTTCAGGTAGTTGCTGTGTCACATGTTCCAGGAATCATTCTTGCTTAATGAAGGTGGCTTTAAACACATGAAGAGGGAAACTCCAATGTGTGATCTCAGATGAGCAGGCAGGGTGAATTTCTGATATGCACATGTTGCTTTTGTAAATTCTCAATTACTGGAATTAGTTTTTAATTATTTATCAGAATATGAATACATGCATACATTTGTTCATCACTCATTGAGATCATGGAGTGTAATGTCATTAGAGCAAATACCAAAGGGACTTGTACAAAGTTGCTGCCTTTATCAATGATTTATGGATGAATGTGATTAATTTCACAAGCGAAATGAAACTGGAACACTGTAGTGAATACAAAGAACAGAAACTACAAAAGCACTGTGGTCAGGAATAAGAAGAATTGAACAGCCAAAGTTTTCATTTCCTAAACTTGAGAACAGAAATCTGCCTCAAATTTCCATTTATTTTATGGGGTCAGAATACAATTTGTTAAGGACAAACATTATTTGCAAGATGCCTATGTGCATCCTGGTTCTTGTGCTCCTGCCGTGACTGCAGAGCTGCATTTGCTTTGAGGGAATTGCACAAGAGTTGAGATGCAGGAACTCACTGCAAGAGCCCCATCTTCAGGAAACTAGTTAATTTTTAATGGTGTAGGTCAGGTGATGTACAAATTATTTTATCACAGAAATTCAGCTTATACAGCTTGTATACCCTATATAGCTTGTATATCTTGTGCTGGAGGGCCTGATACCACATTCTGAAGGAAGACCCAGCAAAGACTTTCCAAGCAAATTTGACCTTTTTGGTTGCACAAGCCCAGGAACAAAGGGATCCCAGCAAATAAGGTGATGGGCACGTGTTCTGTCCTCAGAATTGTATCTCAGGTTGTCTTCAGTGCAGCAGAAACCCTTTTTTTGTATAGTGTATTTGTCTGGCCAATGAAAGCAACCCACCTTGGAAAACTGCCTAAAATTGCAGGTGGTTCTGTAGTTCATGAAGGGTTAAGGAGCTGTCAGGGAAGAGTCTAAGATGCTTGAGTGGGGCTGGAGTGATAATTGCCTGCTGCTTGTGACAGCTCAGCACCACACTTCAAAGGCAGTGGGTCAGTGACCAGGACTCCATCAAAGGCTGCAGGGGCTCTCTGCTTTTGTGGGGAAGTGGGAAGGTCCACCATCCTCCTGTGCCAGGATTTCAAGAGCCTCTTGCTCTGTCTCCTGGCCTAGGCAGCTCTCCCATTAGTGGGGCACATTCTTTGCTGGACTGTTGCCTCCTTTGATTGATGACAGTCATTAATCAAAGCTTTGACACACCTGAGCTTTATACAAAAAAAAAAAAAACACAAAAAACAAACAAAACAAAACAAAAACAAAAAAAACCAAAAAAAACACCAATACAAAAAAAGAGGGGGCAGGCAGAGAGCCTTTCACTGTTTTACTGACAGCACTGATAATATCTCCAGTTTTGTGGGTCATTTTTCTTCACCTGTCTGATGAGTGATAAATCTGTAACCCATGGACAACAGGAGTGGCTGGGAGGCCAAGTTTTCTTCTGGTTTAAGAAAGAAAAATGGATAATTTAATGGAAGGGGTTTAATAGCAACCAGGGGAGGGAGAAGGAAATAACTTTTCTGCTTAAGTTGAAATTGCAGAGTAGTGGATTTCAGTCCCTTCAGCTGTTTGGGTTTGCTGTTGCTACAAACACTGATAAATAGACTGAAGGAAACATTTTTTACTGATAGGCAACATACCAGAGGGAAGCTTGAGTTGTATTTAAACCTTAGAAGAGTGTAAGTAGACACTCTGCAACATAAACATCTGGAACCATTGGAGTTTTTTGTACACAAGTAGGTACAATTGGAAAAGAACAGCTCCATCAGAATCATCTATCTAGGAAGCATTTGTTCTCTGAAGCTTTGTGGAAGATGTTTATCCAGAAGCAGCATGGTTACAGGTGAATTCTTAGTGATAGAAGACTCTTAGGAATGTTATTCACATGCTGGAAGGGACTAAGTGCTGTCAGTTAAGGCTTTCTGCATATTTATTACTGCATCTAGAAATACAGCAATCCTAGAAACATTCCCAATTAGTGCACAAGAAAAGAAAAATCAGGAGCAAAGTTTAGTACCTGCAGACAATAAGCCCACATCTTCCATCATCTTTGAAGCAGGAGACTCCTAAATGGTGGAGAATGTGTCTTCCTGTCTGCATAGGAGATGTACACCAGCAAAGAGACACTTCCCAATCCCTCCCTCTCCCTTCTCTCCTCTTGAAGATGAACCCCCTTGCCTGTGGCCACAAACTAGTACCAAGTACAAAGCTCTGTTCCTGAGGGTGCAAACTAAGAAAGTTGTTTTGATCTCAGTATTATGCAAAAAAACCACAGAAAACAAAACAAAAAAAAATCCCCTGTTTTGGTTTCCCTCTAGCACAACATGCCCTTCTGGAGAATCTCTTGTCACGCTGACCTGGAAGCTCTTCGACACGCCTTGGAACTGGAATATTTGTAGCAGACCCAAACATATCTGAGCACTGGGAGGGCTTCACTCAGACTGTTGCATCAGTTCCACCTATTCCTCAACATTTTCTTACTGAATAAAAGAAAAATAATCCCACAGCAACTGCAGCTTTTCTTTTTGTTAAAGGAGAACCCTTTCAGTGGAAGCCTTTAAGAACCTGCAGCCAAAGAACATTATCTCAAGTCCTCCTTCCTTTGGACAGAGGAAAATCCTTCTGATCAGTTGCTGGGGTGCTGCAGTTGCTGGCTAAGCTGGAGGCACAGAGCTCTAATGGTCTTTTTGCCATCAACAGCAAATGCTACAAGTCTGGGTCTCCCTGTCAGCTTTCTTGGTTTTGAAAGGGGAAGAGGACACAGCAAGGAGTCCCTGCACAGTCCATCACATCACACAGACCCTTCTGAAAATAAGAGTGAAACTGTTGACTTTTTTTTTTTTTTGTATTTTTTTTAATTTATGAACTAATCTCATTACCCTGATATTAAGCTCTGTACCTGTGTTTTTAACCTGGCTTTTTTGGGGTGGGTGGGCAAAGTCTTACTGTTCTAAATTAATAGTTCATTTCTCCAGAACAAACTTTGGGGAGAATCATATTGTGTACATGAGTAGTAAGGACACATGGTACTGTTGGTAAGAACTATAGCTGTGTTTTTGGACCTTACCAAGATGGTATGAGGACTGTGCATGTGTCTACACAGTGCCTTATGCTGCCGTCTTGGAGTTGGGGAGTAAGTACCTTGTGATGGGTGAAAGGCATTAAATAAAAACATGTTTACATTTGGGGGGACTAGATTACCTGCCTTCTGTGCTGCCACTGTTGGATCTAGAGGTCTGTGTGGGATAGGTACTTCCCCTTCCAAGGCTGGCCTGTTCATCTTGCTGTCAAAATATTTGAATTCTCTGGGCCTTGATGAATCTCTCATTCACTTTGAAAATTGCTGATTCTTGCTTGCTGTGGCACCAGAGAAGCTCAGAAGGATCAAAGCCTCCCTGGAACCAGGTGCCAGAGAGGCAGTGAGTGCTACAGTGCCCTCATCTAATAAGATCAAACGAATAAGGGTTACACAAGTTACAAATATGACACAAGTGCTACACAAGCCCGAGGGATACTCCTAATCTCTGAAAACATTTAGAGAAAACAGTGCCAGATCTGAGAGGGGATTTTCTGCTGAACTAAAGCAGAAAATCTGATCTTTAATCCAGTCTCAGTCTTGAACTCAGCAGGCAGCAGCCTCTGTAACATGTCAGCTCTGTGTGTCCACAGCCACATGACCAAACCCCAGTGCCTGTTTTGGGGGCATCTGTAAGAGCTGCTCTCTGGCCTGAGCACAACTCCCTCTAAAGGGTGACTTTTCTAGCAGAGGTGTTGCTGCTGTCAGGGCCTGCTGAGCAGCAAGTCTGGTGGAATTTTTTCCTCAAGGTTTTCCAGCTGTAAGACTGTCACAAATAGGAAGTTTTACCCCAAGTCAAGGAACTCAAACTCGGTGGAGAATTGGCTGATGCTTGCAAGGCAAGCACACCAGTAAATGAATCTTTGAAAGAGCAATAAATGCCAGGGATGGCAGACTCCTAGGAAAGCACAACTTCAGCTTTTAACAACCTGTCAATCAGCTGATTGCTCTTCCTTGAAATTGCAAATTGAACACCTGACTTAATTGGGTCAATTATCTGAAGACAGATTTTGTTGGTTTGGTTTTTCTTTTTCTCAAAGCTTCTTGGAAGATTTTGGTTTTTGAATGCATTTAAAGGTTCACAAGCTCTTGTTTTTGTTGCCAAAGTTCTGAGGAGAGCTTTGGGCCTGTTCTCTGCTGGTGCTTATCACTGCAAGTGATCTCTTCACATCCCTCCCAGGCCACACAGCTGAGGAGTGGGAGGCACCAGCATTAGGAACACCTGCCTGTCACACGGGGTACCACTTCCTTCCAGTCACTAAGGCACATGTTCATCTCACAGTGCAGCAAAAGTGTCAGGATTTACTGTTCCAGGGAATCTGTCGTGGCTGGAAGAGGAGACCTCTAACAGCTTTGTACCTATGAATATCCAAAAGGCCTGAGAACATACAGATACACATAAAGGCCTTGTTCAGCTGTATCACATGTGGGTTTATGTATTTCTACACTGTTAAAGCATGAAATCCTTTCTCAGTCACATCACCAACCAGGCTGGAGTATGGGTGTGATGTGACAAGGTTCCCAGACATGTTGCAGCGAGCAAAGCAAGCGAGACATGTTAGTACCATTACGAAAATGTACAGCTGACACCAAAACCTGCTCTATCAGAGATACTCAGTACGGTAGTACTTGTCTGAACTTCTAATTCAGATTTTTTGTACCTGAAATAGCAAGGGGGATGTGAAAGGTACATCTGCCTTCAAAAGAAATGTAATGGAGCTAGTTTTGTTGCTCCCAAGACTGCTTTCGGCTCAGATGTCCAATCTCATTTCTGCCCATGCTGGGGTCTGGCTTAAAGCTCAGGTACATTTCCCAGCTTGGTGTGTCTCACCTGCTGAGCAGCATCCACCCATCGATCCCTGAGCCTGTGGAGTGTGACTTCCCACACTGCACCCACATGGTGCACTCCCTTTGCAAAAGCATAACTGTCCTGCAGGGACTGATCCACACTACACATCTGCTCTTCCCCACATCCTCTTCAGGTGAAAGACAAATAAAATACTGGGGTTTTCTGCCACTTGAGCATTACCCTTAGAGTCTCTCCCCTCATCTGCTGTCACCTGCCACTTCTGTAAGTCATAGTTACAGAAATAAAGCTCTCAACAACCAAAAAAGTCATTTAAATCACACACACAAAAAGTATCTTTTAAGGGCCCTGCCTTCATATTCTAGACATTCTTTTAAACCAGAGCCTGGAGCTGAACCATTTCAGAAAAAGACTTTGACAAAAATCACAGGTTGAAACAGGTGTCAGAAAGCAGTGGGGTTTCCTGCAACAAATTGTGTCTTGTTCACCTCTTTCTTTTTCCTCCTAACATTCCCTTCAATGATACCAGCATCCAAACTCCGTCACAGAGAAGGCCAAAACATAACTTCAAAACTTGAGCTTTTCTGTAAACGGCAGCACCAGGAACATTAACTTTGGTTGCTTCACAAATGCATGGACCAAGGCAACTACAGAAGTAGGAACTCTGGAAAATACTCTCAGTAAGATTTTATAGTGAGCTGTTTAATAATTTTAAGTGAGAAGAAACAAGAAGCTTAAGACAGACACAGACACGCAGAGGTCTTGCCCAATTCATGCCCTCTTAGAGGGCAACAACTGCACTCACTGTGACAGTCCCCATTTCTAACCCACAAACACACCTGAGGACAATGTGGGTTGGTCCAACTCCAATCCAACCAATGAATAAATGTTGAAAAAATGTTACACAAGCAATGAACCTTTGCTGCTGTTAAAGCTGAAAGTGTCTGCTGATGAGTTTTACACATAAATGGCTTCTTATCTGCAGAATGTCAGTGCTGCTTTATCTCAAATTCAGCAGGCTTGGATCCAAAGGCCCTACACTTCTAAGACAGAAGATGCCAACGTAAGTGAAATTACCTGTGATCTGGAGCCTGTGCAGAAGTGAACATTCCTCCAAACTGAACCAAAACTGGAAATCCAGGAACACAGAACATTTTTCTAAAACAGTTTAATAAAAAAATTGTGAAGTTTCTGAAAAATTGGAGAAACCCAAAGCATACCGTGTGTGTCACCTGTCTTAGTCACAAAGAAACACAATTGTCAAAAAAGATATTTAAGTTTAATACAAATTTTATACAAAGAAAATGTGAAAAAATACTTCCATATGCTAAAAGCAATTATGCTTCACAAATAAGGCCAGCTAGGCTAGTTTTGACACAACTGCAATTAATGAATATTCTGTTCTTGCCTTTTTTTTTTTTTACTTCTAATACTTTTTTTTCCCCTCTAATCTGGGGACTAGCTGGAGACTGTACAAACCGCATTCTTATATAAACAATGGGAGAAATCAACATGACTAAAATGTACAACAGAATGTACTGGAATGATATCATACAATTAATTTTCTCATATACATACATCACCTTTGCTTTGTTCAATGCTTTCGTTTTACACAACATACAAAATGGGACTACAGTCTCAGTGTAACAGACAGCATCTGCAGGGGTACTTCCTCTCAGACTGTACTGCTTCATGCTTACATAAAAACAAACTCCATCATATAAATAATACATGCTCTGGCCCAGCATCAAAAGTCCTTTGCCCATGTTTCCCAATGCATGTTTTTCTCCACACCTGGTTCTTGTTCAAAGTCCTTTGGGAGGACTTTTAAAAAATTAGAAAACTGTGAAGCAGAGGAACAAGTTTTGCTTTCCTCAGTCTTTGATATCAGTGATGACAAATCGTGCTACAACCAGCTGCTATTACACTTTGCAACTTTTCTGATCTTAGAGTGAATGAAATTTTAAAATAATTTTAACCTGTAAACATTTGTATTGTTGTCAGATCACTGTGAAAAAGAATGTAAATCTCTATGTGCTTAAGGTCCACAGATTGGAAATGTTGTAATTTGCCTGATACAATGAACTGAAAAAAGATATCCTTCATCACTTGGTTTCTCAAAGAAATTCTACAAGAATTTCAAAGTGCAGAAATTTTTTTTCAATCCAAATTCAAAGACAGTTGTTCAGATTATGAGTATTACATTATTTGATGCATAACTGCAGTTTCCCAAGACCAGTTTTCAGCATTAGGTTGTGATAAGGCTGTTTTAAACCTTCCTTTTCCAACTTCAAACACTCCTTATAAGTTAAAGTCAATACAAATATAAAAAGGAGATGGTACTCTAATGACATCCACAAATTGTACATTATTTACAAAAGAAGCATAGATTTAATATGGATCTTACCTGTCCTCAGCTTTTCTAAGCCAGCACTAATGCTTTACATTAATGTAGTGTAATTAATGCTTTGTACACATACACAAAGCTAGAGTCTGAACCTTTGAGGTTAATCCAAAGAACTGTGTTTATTTTTCACTTTTCTATTGGATTTATTTATTCCAACAATTGTATGGACTTCTTGTTAGCAGTTAGACTCTTCGTACTTGGACTGGCATTGTGGTCTGAACATATTGAACTCCAGTTCTCACTGCCACTGTCCCAGCAGAAGGACTTACCACTACAGGAATGGTCTGTGGATTAAAACCAAGAGAAACAGATTGTTATGTTAAAGGTCACATAAATATGACCACAGAAATAGAGGTTTATTTTCCAGGGGAATTCCAGAACAAGTTCCAAGTCTTTGCAAGAACTAATACCTTTATTACTGCTTTATTACCTCATTCCAGGGCAGAAAGTAGTGTATTAACTTCCCTATAGCCAAGAGTTTTTCTGTGTTCTCATTCCTGCTACAGAATTACAGGAACAGGAGGTGCTATAGGAACTGTACCCACTCTCTGTGCTTGGAGAGTGAGGGTTTCAGAATTACATCCGGTTACGTATTTTCTTCAAACTAATACATGGCAAGAGGAAAAAGGGCTAAGAAAATCCTTCGTCATTTGAAAAAGTTTTGACAAATCAAACTGGAGTACAAAAATACCCTTGTTTATAAGTATATTCTTATTACACATTACTTAAATCTTTTTCCCCAAAAGGAACTATTTCCCCCATGCATTCAGTCTACACAGAAGAGAACAAAGAACATCCATCTGAACAAAAAAAGTACTTAAGTTAACTTTTGCACAAATCAATAGCAAAAACATCAGCATTACTGGGAACTGTCTTACACACCCTGTAAAAATATTAATATAGAATAAACTTTTGACTTCCATCATACAGATAATGATTTATACATCTTGACAAATGGAGTTTCAGGACATCTCTATAGGTGGTAATTGATTCTACAGATGCAGAGACAAAGGCACAAGAATGTTAAACAATCTGGTCAAGGTCACATCACTCTGGAAGATCTGTAAAAAGATTTATTGAACCTTAAGTCTGTACCTTAACCTTCCTCCAAAAATGTGAGAAAGTCTAGAAATGTCTCTACCATACAAACTGCAAGTGTGTTCCAATACAATTCCAGTGATGCACAACTGGTGCTCAGACAAACGCATCCATCTCAGTTCACAACATCTTGTGGAAGAAACAGGGAGTGAGACTTTGAGGAACCTGAAAGGGATGCATAGATCTTCCCCCAGTGGTAGTGTGACATTCCAAAGAGAACATGGAAGAGGAAATACAAGTTCAGTGAAGCCCAATGTTTACCCACACTGATTCAAGAAATCACATGAGTGTCTCAATAGTATTCCACAGAGTCTGTGCCTTCCAGAAGCCTACTCATTCCATTCCCTGGAATGCAAAGATGATGGATTCATATTTTTACATTAACTGCAGGAAGAATCAAAAGCAAACATGGAACCAATTTTCTAAATAAATTCAAGATTACTGCAATTTTGTAATGATTTCAGATGTGTATACAGGGTTCAATGGAAATGGTACCCAGAAGATACAGTGGAAGTTGTTCAGAGGAAGAAATTCTTAGCTGGACACAAAGTGCAAACTGAACCCTAAAGAAGCCATTATGTAAGTCACTGTCAGTACTAAAGGTGAGGAAATTAAGGTTGCCACAGTCGCCTTTTAAATATACACACACACGAAAATAATTAAGTTTCAGTACTTAGCGCAATCAGAATATGGAATGTGTGAGACTCCTTAAATGTGTTAAGATCATTCCCTGAGAGGTAAATTTTCCACCTCTGCCAGTTTTACACATATGTACATTTTGCATACATATTAAACATGCACTAAGGTTTAAAATCATTTAAATTGCACGTGCAGTCATTAGAATACAGAGGTGTCTGTAGCTGTGCAAGACTAACGCAATGTGTACAAAGTTATAAACATGCACAAATGAAGTTGGAAACCTTTCAGACCTTCCAATTCTGCTTTACATAACACACTTTGTGTTACAGAAAAACAATGAAGTTAACTGCCATTTTTCTGATTACACAAAAGCACCTTAGGATCTTAAAGCCTCACAGCTATTCACAAAAAAAGTCTAACATCTTCAGTGTCTGCTACTGGATTTTAAACACATATAAAACCTTGTTGTTAATGCTAGTTCAGTCCAAGCAACTCAGGGCCAATGCTGCAAAGGTGCAGTGCTCTCAGCTGAGAACGAGTGAAGTTAAAATGCTGTGAGGAATGTGGGATGTCATGGTCCCCAGTAAGAGCACAATCCCCACTAAGTTTGCGTGGAATACGGTAGCTGTGAAACACTCTTCATACTTGTGCATGTGGTGTATTCACTGACATAACACACACAGGTGTGTCCTGTAGCTGGTGGGGGGGTGCACAAGAAGAGAGAAAGACAGAGGAACTTCTACAGCTCATCAGGCCTCACAGTCACAGTGGGTTAAGGTACACTGTTAAATAGCACACAGTTACTTTTATAAATTATCTGATTTAAATCAGAAATGAAATGACCCACACAAGGGCTCCCCTGCTGAACCCCCTGAGGCAGCACCTGTGCCATGGCCAGGGCAGTGCCAGCTTAGGTGCTACACTGACTCTGACGTGAGCACTGCAGAGCACGACCAGCTGAAATAACGGGCTATTATGGTGCACTAAACACAAAAATTAGAGCTCACTTCTGGCCCCTCTCCTGTGACTGACACTAGGGAATTCAAGTGTCCTTGGTTAAGGCTTTGATTGAAAAAGCCAGGTCTGATTCCAATGCCATTTTTTGTCATTTTGTAATGCTAATGTGCAAGACTGCATGGGAGAGACACTGCTGACAAATGCATATTCTCTTTTACAAGTACTGAGATGTCACAGGAATATCAAGCATAGCTCAGAAATACTTAAATCTCTTTAGGATACCATAGACAAAAAGATATTTTAAAGATATTTAAAATGAAATCTATGTATTTACATTGATGTTGCAGTGAAGTATATACATGAAATGGACCGATAATGTGAAATGGCACCTGCATGTCCTCAGTGCCTTCACTAGACTTAATCATTTCTGGATCCTTGCAGTCATTAATGGAATGAAGGGATGGAATGTTGCACAGCAAAATAAGACATTTTGCACTGCAAGTTGAGACTATACCAGTGAATTCATCTCGATAGAACAGCAGACAGAGACAATCCCCCAGAGATACTGAGCAATTTTAATGCCAGAACAGCACTGCTGCAGACTTTAAATGATGATATTGTACTTACAATTGTGGGTTGAGTAGTTGGAATATAGGTGGTGATCTGCGGTACCTGGACCAGTTTTATAGGCTGGTTGCTTGTCACACCTGTTGCTATCTGCAGAGACAGCACAGGCAACCTCAGTAGAAGCCTCAGCTTTAACATAAATTCCACCTAGTTGTTATTATTATGATAAGAAATTTATGTTGGATGTTTTCTTTGTGTTAAAAAATTGCATCTTAATGAATTCACAGGTTACTTCTTTGTTAATAAAACAAAATTCAGATTATGAATATGATCAATGTATACAGCATGATGTTTCAGGTAGAACATCTATGTGAAAGTAATTTCAGGTTTGCATAACTGGAATATTCCCTGGCAAGCTTCAGGTCTCACATTCCCTATTTCCCCAGTAATACAAAGTTTGTGCTGCTGTAACAATGCACATGAATATTGACTGAATGAGCCAGAGTTTAACCAACTTCATCAAAGCATTCGAGTGGAACAGCAAACCCTTTTTCTCCCTCTTAAAATCTGTTTCCCCAAGTTACTCCCTTAGATGACATGTCAAGCCCAGAGATCTAACACCAGACAGTAGCAAAAGTGTCAAGAAATGAACACAGCTCTCTAGACTACTATGTTTCCCAATTCTACAGGACTATCTCAATGAGACATCATGCTGGAATCACAATACTACAAAATTAGTTTGCTTTTAATATTTTAAAATACAACTGATGTGGAGGATCATGTGTAAGGGTTTGAAGGATCAGCCCACCCCTCCCCACTAAAATTTTTCATTTAATAAATCTTGCAAGGGCAGAAAAAAAAGATGCCGAAATTGCTAATAGTCAAGCCCTACCTATAAAGCAGAATCTTCTCTATAAACATTTTCTATATATGCAAAGTTAAGTCCCTTTTATTAGAGCATTTGCTCATCCTTGCCTACTGAATACTATCAGAGTAGATGCTATGGAGGATTTTGAAACTGCTCCATTAACCGTAGATCCAGGTGAACTGTTGTATCAGTGTTATGGAACATTGTGGTACCCTAATGACAGTCTGTGGTGACAAAGGAAGTTGATTTGAATGCAGGTCTTGAGCTTGGCCTCTGAACCCCCAGGCAAGAAGGGCTTGGAAGTGCTGCAGTCAGTATTGCTTATCAGAAGGCAACTTGTATCGAAAGATCCAGACCAGAAGCTACACTGATGGGTCCTGGAGAGAGAGAGAGAAAGAGGTCCAGTCCCCTTTGGCTGGAAGGATGAGTTAAGCCAACACAAGGTTTTACTGGGAATAAAAGTGAAGGGGAAAGGGTGTTCCCAGAGGGCAGAAGGAGGTTATTTTTTGATGAAGAAAAAAACACACAGATGTCTATCACTCCCCAAAACATACTCTTTGAAATATGCAAATGGTCATAAATTCCTGGCTTATCCAGGAAAGCCTTCGGGGGTAGGTTTCAGAGAAATCTTACGCACTATTTTTGTTTGAAGTGATGATACTCACTGTAACACTTTCTTTGCTTTTATCAGCTGAACCTTCCTTTTCCTTAGGGGCGCTGGTTGTTTCTGTGGGTGTAGACTGCACACTTGAACTGGGCTGGGATGATTTATTTAGTGTTTCTGTGCTAATTTCAGTATCTGTTTCTTGCTGTGTCGCAGTAGCTAAAATAAAGGAAAAAAGAGAAAGTAGCCACTACTCATGTGAGACAGTCCAGTCCCTCCTCACTGGCACAATCTGCACCTCTGCACNCCACCCACCCCAACTCCCTCAGGTGTGAAACAGCAGCCCAGAGCACCATTACCTGACTGTGTGCAAGATTTCATATGCTCAGGCCAGTGAGCTTGTTGGCAGGGGTAGTCACAGTAGCTGGTATTCCAACAGCAATAAAAGATGGCCTCTTTCTTGCAGTTGGCACACCACTGCTTCTTCTTAGTTTCATCCACTGCTTGTTGCTTCTCCAGTTCCAGCTGCTTTTTCACCTCAGCAATCAAACGGTCTCGTTCCTGCTCCAGGCTCTGACGCATTTCAGCCATTGTCAGTTCTACTCAAAATGCAGAGAGAAGTGGTTCTGCATTTTCCAGCCCAAACCAGTGCAAACCAGTAATACTCATGAGTTTAAAGATAACATGAAATTAAAACTAACAGTCAAAATATCCCCTGAGTTTAGGTGTCTGTGTGTCATGCCTACTTAACAAATGCAAGACTTCAGTTATTCTGGCACCAAGATTTTTACCCTTAACCATTACCTTCCATTAGTTTAACACGTTAGTTCTACATGTCCCAAAAAGAACCAGAAACCAACATAAACATAAAAACGACATATGCAGCTGCTGCTAACATACTTTGTCTTTACAAGCCCAAACTTTTGTTCTGCTCCAATATTCACAAAATACAGAAAATTGTATTTCTTCTCTTGTCTCACANAAAAAAAAAAAAAGTAGAAAGTTTCAAGAGGGACACGGAGAAAGCTGTAAAAACTCATGACTACATGAATAGAGCTGTAAACTTGAGCCTTACTGCAGGATTGTTCTGAGAGCCACCCACTACTGATGCAGTTATAAACTGGTATCTCAGTCACTATGGGAGACTCCAAGTGAAAAAGCTTGACAATCTTTGAGAAAGTGGGCAAATACAAATAAAGCATTCCAGCTCCAGCCACCTTGACTCAGGGTGAATCTTCAGGTCTTCTGAAAAACTCCGAAGTTGACATACTTTCCAAACACTATTATTAAAGGTGTTTACTTAAATCAGTAGCTTAAGACTGGTGGCAAAGTGTTTAAAGAATTTTTCTTTTATTTCTGAGCACATTTAGACATTCAAATCTGTGAACAGCAGATGCATTGTTGCCATACTCAAGTGACTCTGAAGAATGTTATCACTGGACTGCAGCATTGGAAAAACTGGTCTACCCCGATTTGAAAGGGCAAATTGTTACTAACGAACCAGAGACAAATTTGAATATGGAGTTATTCAGCCCTTAAGACAATCCCAGATGTGCTCTGCAAACTGGAGAGTCTAAAAGTGGATGAGGACACTATATGACACAGCCCTAAGGCTGTTTGGACTGTGTGTAGCTTAAAGGAGACTTAACCACACAACTGCAACCATCTTCCCAGAGTCAGTGCATTAAAAAAGACAATTTAAGAATTAATTATGGTTTCATTTCAGGCCAATATGGCTGAGTGAATGTAAAGATTAAAATTTTCCTCTTAGAAGGACTGTTCTTTTATCTGTTTAAGGTAGCATTTTGACCTCATTTCACCGACAGTCTGGTCATCAAAATTGAGTCAAGGTTGTCTATTCACTTTAAATAAAGAAACAAAGCCTATACACCAAGAGTTAATCTGAATGAAAATGCCAGCTACAATCTGTAAATTGTATTAACAGAACTTGGTTCATAGGAGAATTAGTACAAAATAATCAGCATAAAATATCTCATAAAGAGGGATTATACAATGATGCATAAAGAGCCATTCTGTCCATCAAAAGCTTAGTCTAAATTTGTCTCAGAGGGTTGAACACATGTTCCTTCTCATACACACATAAAGAATCTGTGTGTTCAGCCTCCAAAGGTGTGCACTAACATCAGCACACTGGATAATGTTTTCTGTTCTGACAACAATTTGTAGGGATGAAGTTAATATATACTATCAGCATTTCCATTTTCTATGTAGGACAAAACCTGAGACACTATTTTGGACTATCATTTTCGTACCTAAGTTATGCTTCATTTCTGAGAGTTCCTGTTGATGCAGCCATTGAAGCTTTTCTATCTCAATCCTCAAACGCCGAATCTAAATATGAAGAATGTGACAGTAATAATAAACAGGTTGTACGATACAGAATTATGATACAAAAAGCTATGCCCAAAGCAATGAGCCTGATCATCACATCAAGGCTTCCCATATTAACACTAGGACAAGACCATAGTAAACACCAAACCAAAGTCCGAAGTATTCTAAATATTTGTCTGCTAGATTTGCTTATCATAAAGAGTGCAGGATTGTTTGAAAATAAAAAGGGCTTCTATTAAACTTGCTCTTGCTTCCTCTGGAACTGTCAAATTTTAAATTTCCGACTGGAATACAAGACCTATTCTTGGTGTTCTTTGCATTTATTAGTGATATTTCATTTCATTTATTTTATATTTAACTAGGTGAGGCTTATAAAAGCAAGTTTTTCATTCACTGTGGTCTGAGAATACAGGCATCATTGCTCAAAATCTAGACATCCTTCTTTTGGTTGAAATAGGTAAACAAATCATCACACTTGCAACTCTGAGCTTTAGTTGTTCACATCCATAATTAGATCGCACTGCTTAATCTACTTATTCCAAGGTTAAAGAAAAAACCCCAAAACTTTAGAAGATACTAAGTACTACCTTCAGGTAAAATTAAAAGTAATTATATAATTTCATTAAAAGTGCCAAAAGTCTGAAGTATTTTAAGAAGTATTAAAAACTACAGTCATAATCACAAAACTGGAATAAGTTATTGCACTAGAAGTTAAAATCCTCCTCTGGTAGAAAAATAGATTAAAAAAATACTTTCAAAAAAATTATTTAATTTCTGATTTTCAACCAGGTGACAAATTCTTGACAAAAGTGTTAGGAATCTGGACTTGATGGCTTACTGCTTATCTTATAGAGCCCAGCTGGTATTTCTTTAGTATTTTTTTCCACCACTGTATTCATTACTTCTAAAACAGCACATAACTTAGGATGTCGTGACAGTCTCCAGATATAATACTTTGTAGATATAGTTAGATGGCACTTCTTATAAATATATATGTATTAATTTGATTTCAAAGGTAAAATACAAACTTTTTAAAAAATCTTACACTAACCTCAGCTATTGTACTTCCAGTAGTATTTTTTGAAAGATCATTATATATTTCAGTCATTGTTCCTTTGATGGCATCCATCATCTGAAAGATAACGAAAAAATAATTCATTGACATATATTTTAATAGATTCCCACTTTCACTTCTTTTCAACTACTTTAATGTGAACTTATGTTGCTATCAACAACATACTCTATATATTTATCTGGGTCTACTTTTAGAGGACTATGTAGAAGGTAAATACTTTTGATCAGGAATCTGATTTTTAAGTCCTGAACTGGTGAACTGCTTGACCTTCTACTTTTCCAAGAAACTGCTATTGATATAATTTATGACTGAAAAATATATATTCATGAGTTTAGGGAAGAAAGGCAATGCAAAAACACATAGTATTCACACTGATGCCTTTAATTTAAAATTTCAGAGTATATGGGAAGACATATAGTCTAGTATAGAAGTGCCCCTTCCCTCACAGTCACAATCAGGAGACAAGTATTACATCACCCCTTCTCTTTAACATCTTAGAGTCTGTTTTAATACATGGACATACATTTAAGACAAGTTAGCACCTGATAAAGTTACACAGAGTTTTAAAAGAAAAGTACAACTTTGTGTATGTTTTACTGGACACAGATTACAAGTTATTGTTTGCTGTAAATACAATGCTGGGGGAATATCTATACCTTTAGAAGAAAACAAAGAAAATGCCCCAAAACACAATGTAACATAAAAAAGAAGCAGCAGGACATGAGAAGGAAAGGGTCTGAAGTGTCTGAGCAGCTGAAACCCACCACACACACTCTGGTGTGGAACTACAGCATTAAGCCAGGCCTAAAAATGTGGTTCTGCACTCTCACCAAAATCTAGCTGTTCCTACCTAGTAGGATGAATTTGTAACATATGAGAACCTGAAATTAAAGTTATTTCAGAATTAGTTCACCTGAAAATCAAATTTCAAGAAAGCCCTACTCAAGCACTTACTTTGCTGGTATATTTAGCAATATCTGCAGCCACATCAGCCGATGCTGTTGCAATTGGCAGGTCTGAGTTAAGTGAGGAAGAAAGTGTACTTGCAGATCCAGAACTGGTCACCATAGAAATAGGCTGAGTGCTTGTGACTAAGGTTATAGTGGATGTGGAAGTGCTCTGGGTGATTTCTTTTTGCTGCACAGCTAAAAAAAGAGAACATTGATTGGATCAATCACGTAAGCAATTATTAAAGAGGCAAACTTCTAAACTTCAGTATCTAACTTAACTGTGTGCACATAACCATTTCAGACTTGCATTACTTATACAATGGTGCCATCTAATGATTAGTTATATAGTGCCCAGCCACTGAACTTGTACATGTAAGGCTCAAAGGCAATGAAGCAAATGTAACTTTGAAACTTACCATTTCAGACTGTCCAGTGCAAAAGTCTCCCTCAGTTCTGCATTTCTCCCAACCTGGGATTTTTCTATCCCACTTCCTATGAAGTCCCTTTCTAACGTCTCAGTCTGGAGAGCTCCCAATTAATATCATATTCTTAAGTTAGACTTTGACATTTTCATTTGCCATAAATTTGAAACATATTAGTATTTTCTTTTTTGCTTCGAAATAAGGCTTAGTGAGCTGCCATTGAAGAAATCCTACTTTATTAATCCTCTCTGGTGCTATTCCCATTCTTTTGGTATTAATACTACTATTATTAGTGTTGTAACACATTTAATACACATATATTCAGATCAATATTAGCCTTTCGTTGGCTGCAGAGCAAGGAATGCAACACTACATTAACTCAGTAAAGCAAAGAATTTATTCATGGTATTAACTCCAACAGGATAAGAAACATTTTCTCATTTTTGGTCAATATTTCAAACAATCTTAAACAGTGAATAATTAAAAAAGTAAAAAATCAAAAATGTAAATACCCTTGCTGTTTCATCCCTAATGACTTATCTGCCTCATACTTTAAAATAATTTTTTTTAAGAACAAGAGTTTTAAAGCTATTTTTACTGATTCATATTATAAAAGATGTCTTCATTGCCAATATCCTCAAAAATAGAATTACTGAAATAAAAAACATTCATATTTATCTCTATAGTATTTTTGTTCATGCCAAATCAGTATATAAGAAATCTATAGATTCTATAGTTTTCATTTGATAGATTTCTAGAGTATAGTATTTAAGATGGAATATTGCTATGATGTGCTTAATAAGTAAGCAATGCTGATTAAACAGAAAAACCTCCTGGGCTAAACTTTAAGTTTTCATATTATTATGGTGTGAACTAAAGTATGATTCTATTAAAAATGATACTTCACCAAGTTTCACATTTATTTTTCCTCACTAAATATTTCTGTATTGAATTTGTGCAGTCTTCAAGTAGGAAGACACCACTTCCTCAGAACTGCTTATATGATTGACACAAAAGCAGTCGGGGCAAAGAGAAATGTGCCTCTGATAAACATCTGTGGGTGAGCCACTACCTAAACCTCTCTTCTCCATGAAATCACCGGGATGCCAGTGGTTTTAGCAGAGGGGAGAATGTCTGTTCATCAGGCACAGCAAGCAAACATTTCAGTTCATTAACCTGAAATTAGAAATGAAGCTAATTTACATAAAGTTGCCATTCTGTGAAGCAACAGCAGCATGGATTTGTGTCTGCTATTGGTGAAACCTTTGGCAAATGGATGGTAAGAAAACAGTTGTGAAAACATTCTAAAATGCCAGGGCTGTTTGTTAAGTAAACTGCCATCAAAGTCTTGTTAAACAACAGGGATTTCAAAGACAAACACACCCTGGATAATTTCACTGTTGTCAAATTATACTCTCAAAAACCGTTCTGAGCAGCTTCTTGTCAGATAAAACTAGAAGCGATTTGTAGATACTGAGTGGTAAGCATGCAAGTGGAGAACTTAATTGTTTCATTCTATAGTCCAGAATATAATTCAGTTCACTCCTCAAAATCTTTGATGGCTAAGAACAGCAAAAACATTTACACAGACACACACACAAGTTTTTTGTAATTAAAATAAGGAGACATGACTCTAAATACACACCAGAAAGAGCAGGTATGGTGAGTAAGTTGCTGTATTTTAAAGTCACTTATCAGAGTAGAACCACACTGAGATTTTGTTTATATGGAAGAAGTCGTGGTTGGGCAGCCTTGGAGCACTGAAATCACTACTGGGGAAATATGGTACCACAGGCACATTGAGTTAGAAAGTGTGTACCTTTAACTGCTTGTCTTGTCTGGTATCGTGTCCCTTGAGAGGACTGAGGCTGCTGTGACTGAGACTGCTGGCTCTGTTGCTGTTGCTGCTGTCTCTGTACCTTCTGCATGTGCCATTTCTGAGAAGACGTCTGGAATTTATTTGAAGAATTCCACACCACCCGCTGCACAGCAGGGGCAGTCTCCTTGGGGAGCAAGGGCCTCTGCTTTTTCACAGGGCTTCCTGTGGCTGCAGATGGAGCACTGGCAGTGGAAACAGCACTAGTAGTTGCTGTCACACCAGCTGGGGGGGTCTGAGCTGCAGAACGGGTGAGCACTGGAGTTTCTGGTAGAGGCTGGGTGCTTGCACTGGAGGAAGGTGGAGTTTTACCTACAACTAAACAAACATAAAATATTGCACCAGCTTTTCACCAACACATCTGATTCATAATTCTCCATCTAGTTTTTGGAAAAGCCATATATACCTTCCAATCTTCCTTGAATTACTTTCCTCAAAAGTAACTGATATTCTACAAGTCATTTCAGCCTAGTTAAAGTTGGTGGCAATTCAGATGCATCAGCAACTAAGCAAAACAAAACCAGTCTGACCTCCTTCGTGTTTTATGTGAGAGGTCAGCATCTGTTAGGATGTTTCGAAGTCACCATTTATACCTGTCATCCCAATTTCCATCAGGAGAAAGATACCTTCTAAAGTACCAATGACTGATAAGTGATGAATTAGTGCATTAAAAACTTTATAAACAACCGTGAACTGGCACTGACAACCAAATGTAGACTACACCAAGTTGGGCAGGGGTGTTGATCTGCTTGGGGGCAGGAAGGCTCTGCAGAGAGATCTTGACAGATTGAATTGGTGGGCTGGGAAAAATGGCATGAGGTTCAGTAAGTCCTGTCCTTGAGTCATAACCCCATGCAGTGCTACTGGGAGAGTGGCTGGAAAGCTGCTCAGCAGAAAGGGGCTTGGGGGTGCTGGTCAACAGCTGGCTGATACGAGCCAGCAGTATGCCCAGGTAGCCAAGCAGGCCAATGGCATCTTGGTTTGTCTCAGGAACAGCATGGCCAGCAGGACCAGGGAAGTGATCATCTCACAGTACTTGCCACTGGGGAGCTCACACTTTGAGTTCTGTGTTCACTTTTGGGCCCTACAAAAAGAACATTGATATGCTGAAGCATGTCCAAAGAAGGGCAACAGAACAGGGGAAGGGTCTAGAAAACATGTCTTATGAGGAGCAGGTGAGAGAACTGGGATTATTTAGTCTGGAGAAGTCAGGGGAGACCTTGCTGCTCTACAGCTACCTGAAAGGTGGATGTAGTGTAGTGACATGCAATCAGTCTCTTCTGCTGTGTCTCAATTGAAAGGATGAGAGGAAATGGCCTAAAGAACTCCCAAAATTACAATTCTGTTTTTATTTTATAAGCCTATCTCTGGATTACCTCATAAGAAACATTTATCCATTAAATTTTGTTTTAAAATTCAAAATCCAGGAGCATTAAGTGGTCTTCCAAAATACCCTTAGTTAATGGTTTTAAAATAATGTCTTCAATAATGTGATTGAGCCAACACACTATAAAATACCAACAAGGAAATAAAGATATAGAAGAGGAATTAAATTTTTCAATCTAACCATTTAAATCTGGTTTTCTGTTTTGTTTTCCCAAAGGCTGACATGCAAAACAAGCTTAGCCAAAGCACATTACTCATTGAGACTGCTTTCCTCTTTTAGCAACACAGAAACAAGGGACTATCTCAGAGACAACACGTGACTTAATCGTTCTTTTCATTATTACTGAGAGCGTTTACATTGATTTGAACGAGATATTATGCAATATGTATGTTTGGTAAGTTCCAATTTCTTCTATACCTGCAACTTTGGGAGGTCAATGGAAAGGTAAAGATTCAACTAAAAGTCATAACTACTGCAAAATATATTCTATATTTGTCACAGAGCACATATTATGGATATTGTTTCCTTTCAGTAGTGTAGAACTATGAAACAGATTTTGGTTAAACCAGAACCTACAATGGGTATTGAAAACCTTTTTCATAGTCACAAACAATGAAAAATCATTTCTAAAATAATGTTTTAGTACAGATGTTTATCTTAATGCAAAAATAATTCTGGTTTTGGTAACAGCCCTTCAGAACAGAAGGAAAAAAACAAAGGAAAGAATTTCATCCTACCATCTTGTTTGGGAGAAGGTTCTTTGGATTCTTTCTTGGTTTTCCTTCCTTCACGAGTACAATGATCATCTCCTAGATCGATGACAAGTTCACTCTCAGAATCAGAGTCCAGTCCTAGATGCACAGTTGGAGAGTCTGTTTCATCTTTACCTTTCAGCTTGTCTTTTGCAGGATGTTGTAAACTTTTCCCCTTTTCAGAAAATTCTTTTTCAGTGTCTGAAACAGACTTTTCCTTGACCAAGTCTTCTGTTTTGTCCACTTCTGGACTTGTGCTTTTAAGTTCCTCTTTGTCTTCATTCTGTGCTGGGGGCTTAGGTTTTTTTTTCAAGCTCAGTGATTCTTTGTCACTTCTTGTACCCTCCTTGTCTTCACCATCTTCTTGGTCATTCTTTGATTTCTGATCCTCATCACTATATTCGCTGTCACTGGTATCAGATTTTTCAGAATCTTCAGAGTCACTGTGTTCTACTGCAGTATAAACAGCTTCAGGTATTTCATTTATTCCTAATTGTGGGGAGAAAAGTACATTCCATGCTGACATCAGACTGAAATTACCAATTAAAAACACTATATACTGGAACAAAGTGTACACATACCATTATCTTAACTGTCAGTCCTTAAGCTACAAACACTTCCCTTAGTGCCCCATCTCAGTACCAGTGTATAAGAAATAACTTTCACATTCTCAAATTCATCTTTTTATTTCATTCAATGGCCCTCCTTTCACTTTTTTTCCACCACCTGCAAGCTCTTCTGTTCAACTCAGGACTCAATGCTGGCAAATACAAGATATTACTTTTATCCACGAGAAACCACTTTAAAACTCACTAATACCATTCACCTGAGCATAGTTAAGTTACTTACATCCTAATCTGTGCAAATGACAGAAGTCGGGTACAACTCTCTAATTTTTCAGTTTACAAAGCAAATAGTAAGAGTATAACCCTGTCATCCTATATCAGAATAGTATAAATACAGATTAAAATGTGAAAGTTTTTTGACAAAAATTCAAAACATCAAGTCTCTCTGTTTTAAAGTAAACTAGTTCAGTGCATTCCACTTGTCTCAAAGAGTTTAAATATTCTCTACTCTTAACACACCAAATATTGAAGGTTTCACTAGCTGAAAACTTAAGTTTCCAATTCAGAATTTCCACAAGTGTGTCCTGGAGAGGTCCACTGTGTTGTTGAGAGACACTTACCAAGTTGTGCTTTACAGCTCTCTATGGTCTTGTCAAGGTTCAGCTGGAACCTGCTGCGGATCTGCCGTTTCGGGGAGATGAGCTGCACCGGAGTGCTCTGCTGCTGCACTGACTCGCTCAGCTCCTTCAGATCCATCTCAGCTTTGCTACGATCTACAGAGAGGAACAGAAACTGAGCAGAGTGATTTCACAAAAGGAACAGAGAACACTATCCAGATAAGACAAATTTCACTGAAGAGCATCCGAAACATTTCACTTCTTTTATAATTATGGGCTGAATAATAATTCTAAAATGAATTTACTACAAACAATGGATTCTCTCTCTCTGAGACTACATATTTCACACACAAAACATGTGCATCAATTGTGTGAACATTTTCTCCATCAATGTGGAATCACCATTGAGGTCTGTAAACTGTCTGACAGCACCTCTACTGTGTTATGTACTGCTAGTAGCAGTATTTTCTCTGAGAAAATTAAACAGAAATACAAATCCTAATAGTCATCATTTAAAATCCAAAAGTCATGAGAATACATATAAATACATATAAAAATGTGGATTGTTACACTGGATAGATTAATAAATCTAAGATAAAATAATAGATTTTTCAGTATGTCGGCAAAATCTTGAGTTCTCCTCTACATGCAGTGAATTTTCACTGTGTCTGCAAAGAGCACACACTACAGTGCTAAAGCTAAAACTGTCTTAGGAACTAAGTTTCACATTTTTGCTTCAATTTTTCCAGTTTAGAGACTGTATTTTTGTGGCATAGTCCTACCCTTTACTCTTTGCCAAGAGTGCTGACACTCCATGAGTGTTCAGGGCACTAAACTAGCTGGAATCAGTTGGTGGAAGAGGAAGGGCACATGAAGAAAGGGGAAGGAATGGAGAGAAGAATTATATTTGGCCAGTTTAACTCCGTGAACTGGCTCCTGGTAGGATCAAAAAAGCCAGTGTCATATGATGGGAAAGGCCAGAGGCCATGGAGAAAACAAAAAGTAACACTGGCACAATGTGCATTTATGCTTTGTTTAAAGTTTCATTCCAGAGCAGTAAAATATTGCACAGTATTGCCTTATTTTACCTGAAATAGATATATATATCTATATTCACAAGACATACTCTGTTGATGTACAACTCAGAGAAAAGTGGAATAAATAAAAAGGGCTGAGCCAATAATCCCTCCGACCAGACATCGTTTATAGGTCTGAATAGCAGGATCACACAGTCCTCTCCGTACTCTGCTCAAGATACAAAGTGGCTTTGTTTCCTGGACTTTCACTTTTGTTTTTGCAGAAAGAAACCCTGTTCACATTATGTGCAACAACGAGTCACAATAAATTATATTATAGACTCACAGAAGAATCCATGTCTGTCACAACTGACACAAATGAAGAAGGGTTGACATTTTCATTCCTATCACCAAAGAGTATACTTAGCAAAGGAAAAGCTGAAAAAATAAGTGATACTTGGAAGTTCTTTTATGGTATTGCTCACGGACCATAACACCAGATTTTCTGATTTACTCAAAATGTTCTATGCTCCAGTTGATGTCTCCCATCTGTGGCTCAAACAACTGCAGATTTTTTAGTGTTTTTCCAAATGCAATGTCACCTCAGATGAGACAACAAACAGCTGCAGTGCAGCAGAAGAAATTATGTTATGTTATGTCCATAAAGATAGATTACCATGCTAAAAAAATGGCCTTGTGAGCTTGTATCCAGAATCAGAGTATCTGTAAGGTACTGGCATTTGAACTCAAACCTTCCTGAAATACCTGGCCAATACCAAGGGGCAGAATCCCATTTCTCTGGGTAATATATCACATGAAGGTAAAATGTAGCCAGAACTGAATGAGAATACTCACAGGAACAAAGCACAGCTGAGGAAACTGATTTACACCCACCTGGCTCTCAGAATTATTTCACCAACTTAGTACTTACCTACTCCATCTTTCAAAGTTCCACAATCCCAGAATTTACTTCTAGGGAGTTCTAAGACTTCAAGAACTCAGCTAATTCCTTTTATCCATCTATCTCCCTAGAGAGGGATGGTTAGTGACGAGGTGATGCAAGACAGAAATAGACCTAGTAAATCCAAAATCCTAAAGGATCACAAGAAATCCTTGCCAGTAATTCACTTAAGACACTGAGGGGTGAAGAGCAGCAATGTTCATGTAATGAGAACTTTAGAAACTTACCTACTGTTTCAGAAACATTGTTTCATTGGACCGTTCTGAAAAAATTATCCCTTAACTACTTCCTTTTGTCAACACACAGTAAAAATAACAGCAACTTTCTTTAATAAAACACAAAATCCCTCCAGCAAATCTGATGAAACAGTAATTACAAGTGTGCCTCATTTAAAGACTTTTGTTCATTTAAAGCCACACACCAGCAAGTTTGTTCATATTACATTGCCATACAACACCATAACTTGTTCAGCAGTAAGAGTATTAGGTTTTCAAAGGTCAAGACTAACCAAGATTAAGATTCAGAATGCTTCCTGGAGTGGAAGTTCTTTCTTGCTTAGCAGAAATTGGCGTTGATGCTTGAGGAGAGAAAGGTTTGGGGCTGCCTGACAAGCTCCCTGCTTGACCTGTTCTTGTTGGTGCTGGAGAAGCTGAAAAAGTACAAAATTCACAAAGACAGATTTAAAACTAGAGTACCTCCTAATCATGACAATTCTAACTCTTTTTGTATTTACTTCCACTCTCCATTCATTTTAATAATTGCAACTATTTCCTGCTATTTAAACTGAAAGGGTTTGGTCACTTTTCAAGATTATTTACTCCTCAACATGATAGAGAGAACTGATGTTTCTTATCTGTGATACTGAAAGTTAAACTCATCTTTTCTTCTAAAATTTCTTCATAAACCAAGTCATAATGCAGCCTGTCTTTAAAAAGTACATGGAATAAAACTAGTATGTTTCCGAAGTCCTGTACCCCACTGTTTTTTGGTTTGGTTTTGTTTTTTTTTTTTTTTTACCTGTATTTTTCTCAATAAAGTCCATGGATTCTTCACTGGCACTAAAATGACTGGAAGTTGCTTTTTTCTCTGCCTCCTGTTCAACATCAGATCCAGTGTGAACTGATGAGTTTGTACTCATTGGTGACCGTGGCATATCTGTCAATGAAATCCTCCGGCCTGTGCTACTGCTCAGCATAGACTTGCTCATCAGAATCTTGGGTGATGCTGTCATATCAAAGTTCAGTTTGATTTTCTCTTGTTTGTCTGTCTTTGCAGTTCCAGCAGTTGGGTTTGCAGGGTCTAACAACATTTGGTATTGATTGTTGGGTGTATATGGTGTCCGGAAAGGTGCGTAATTAAATACTCCAAATTTTCTACGAATGTTATCAACATAAACCTCCATTTCTTGCATTGCACTATTGAAGATGCTTTTAGTCTTTTTCACAGAAAAAGGAATTTCTTTAGACATGAGGTAGCAATTATTTATTGGAACCCAGGCCCTATACATAAAACAGAAAATAAAAGAGAATGTAACCACATTTCACACTGTGGATTGACACTGGTAACTTTGGGGCACATACTAATTAATTTTAGCCTAGCCAAAGATATGAACACCTCAGATAATTTCAAAGAACCTTCATGACATTCTTTCTACAGGTCAATGCTTAGTTTTGTTAAGTAAGCAAATTGCATGCCTTAGGTTATCACTAGCTTATTTTACTTTACCAAGTAGCACATGAAAAACAAATAAACAGTGGTCAAATATGACAAAATATTCCCTATTAGAATAGTTTATGTAACCGCGAGACAACCATTGCTAAACAGTCTTTCCATCTGTCACAGCTGAAAAATGTGAAGTATTTTTTCCCTGACCCGCTTTTTACAAGCACAATCTTATGATTATTTTATATCCCATGTCAGGTTGGCCAAACTCCTCAATGCCAGTAGAGGTTCTCTCAGCAAGAATTACTCAGATTTTAATTATCATGAAATCTAGCAAAACCTGAAACTGTACCTCCCAAGATTCTAAGATAGCAAGAGCTCTGACTTAATTATTACATGGTCCTATACAGCTGTTTTTTTACAGTACATGGTCTTATCACTATATAGATTTATATTTTAATTCATGACAAATCAACTTGTATTAATCATGACTGTCTCCATCTAAGCAGAGAGTTCACAAGTCCAGAAAACCTTTTTCACAGTAAAACTGGCATTTTCAACACAGGTTATATTTCTATATTTTCTAAATCTACAATTCTATTTTATTCCCATTGTGTTTAGACAGCATAAAGAATTTTATTGGCTTCTTCCATCTGTAAGAACTACCATTCTCCACAGCACAGCACCAGACACAGGAATTAATTTGCATACTCACCAGATTTTGTATGTACTCATCTTACAAACACAGCTCACATTCTACAGATACCATGTAAGGAAAATTGTGCATTACATTATTACATAGCTTGTTAGGGTCCAGGTTCAAAAGACAGGATCAAAAAAAACTCTTAAGCATACAGAATTACAACAAGAATTCTTCAAGCACAGCCAAAGACATTCTTTGGTTAAATTCCCACCTGTCATGTTGGCCAAAGAAACGGGCATCCACTTGCCCATCTTTATCCCTCAGTGCTTTAGCAGGCCAGAATGGAAAGCCTTTGAGTTTAGCCCAGACCAAATTGTGGGGATTGCTCTAGAGGAAGAGGAAAAGCACACAGTAAGAAAGTGAAAGCAGTACTACCATTAAATCTGATAATAAACATTTTTTCAGTTGTATACATTACTTAGGTTCAATAAAGATCCAACATGCTCAAGGTGCTTGCCAAGTACAAAATTCCATTTTACTATATATATATAAAAATCTTGAGAGGACAAAATGATAAAATTACGTAAAAACTGCTCAAGACATAAAACCTTACATGTCTCAACTAAACTCATTGCAATTGCACTTCTTTAGTAATTTTTTGATTAGTCCTCTGCAAATTTGTAGGGCCAAATTTTGAAATGCTCTTAATTTTCACTTAAGTCTGTGTTCTGGCAGAGCATGAGACACTGTAGGGTCCTTGACTTAGGGGTAGCACTACTTAGCAACAACCAAAACAGTGTTATCAACATTATTCTCATACTAGACTCAGACACAGCACTGTTCCAGCTACTCAGAAGAAAATGAACTCCATCCCAGCTGAAACCAGGACAGTCCATGAAAGAACCTCATGGATTATACACTTCTACTGAAGAGTCTTATCTTCCCAAGTTTGGCGCAATACTAAACAGAAAACAGACAACCTATCAATAGGTCACAAAAGAAAATTCAAGTCTAAATACCCAGATGCACACCTGCAGAAAGAGACATTCCCACTTCAGAAATCCTCCCTGAGTGCTTGTACCACATGCAAGCACAGATGACACAGGAGCAAGTACATAATATTTGAGGACAGATAACTTGAGTGCTGAACTAGCTGCTGACACCCTTACAGTTATTTCTGATTGAACCAATCCTTTAGTGAAAACATCTTAAGACAGTGTGATTCCACAAAGAACATGCTATACCAGCAAAAGCTATTTGGTAAACTACAGCAGCTTTCCTTAACTCAGTAACCACCACAGGTTTAACAGTGAAATGAGAACTGCTAGTTTAATGTAGTAGCCAGACTACCATAACCCTTAACTTACACAAGGCTCACAAAACCAATTTTCTCGTTTTTGGCAAGCAGCTAAATAACATTCCGGACATACTTCAATTTCATTCATCTGGAAAGAAAAAAACCAAAGTTATTGAAGAGATTAAAGAATCCAAGTGTGATCAGTATTATTACGTTAGCCTGTCTAGCTTGCTAGAACTGTTTGTTCACAAATTCGTGGTCATAAATCAACATTTCCCAAGTGCTCAAGGAGGCCAATGGCACCTGGTTTGTATCAGCAATATTGTGGCCAGCAGGACCAGGGCAGTGATTGTCCCCCTGTACTGGGCACTGCTGAGGCATCTTGAATCCTGTCTTTGTGCAGCATCCATATATTCTTTTTTTTTTTCTCTTCCCTCCCCACAAGTTTTAATTATAAATAGTGAATATCCTCAGAGAAGACACATTAGCAATGCCCCTGACCATTCTGTAGGCCACAGATAAGAAAGCCTACAAATATTACACTTTTGCAATACACACATTAAAAAACACATTATTTCACTCACGAATACATGAAATGGAACACTTTAAAAATATAGAACAATTAAGTTAATTAGGGCATTCATACCTCATGCTCACAGATTTTGATGATGACTTTTGCTGTCTGTGTCAATTTGTGATTTCCTGAGGAAACAATAAAATGCTTTAACCAAGAGAATTGTTATGCTAGGACTATGATAAATGCAACAGCTTTCAGATTTAAAAGTTAGTGATAAAAACAAAAGAGAACATAAAAAAAGACGATGTAGAAACCTACCTATAAATTACATGCTTGCAAAAGCAGGACATCGGCACTTTTCTTCTCAACATAGCATTTTAATAATCTTTAAATGCTCCTTTTTGAAGCCTATTGCAGTTTTCCTACCACCAACACACTCTTTCAGTGAAGAATGTACTGTATGATCCTTTCAATTAGGTGCTGTACAATGCAAAATGATACAGCAACTTGGGGGTTAGAACCAGTGATCTTTACAGTCCATTCCAACCCAAACCATTCTATGATTTTAACTTATCTGAATTTTTTTTTTCTAAGGTGGAATGAACACGTGACAGTAAAGGCTCTATTTGACCTTACAGTCAGTTGTTACCAAACAAACAAACAAAAAAATCTGTAATGTTCGGGTATTATGGTCATTAACAGGAAGATACTTTCAGCATTTGCCAACTAGAAGCCAACAGATTCCTCCATGACTTTAGCTACTTCAGAGTTTCATAGCTGAGGACATAAGTACATATTAATACTTACCCCCATTGTAAATAATGCAGTTGTGCAAAATCCATTTGGCATCAGCCAAAAATGCTTCAGTGCAACCGTACATTTTCTTTTTAACATTCTGTAAAGATGAAATTAAGAATGTATCAGGAAATAGAAATGAGTAAAAAAGTGACTGCTTCCTCTTCAGTGTTGCTTCTTATCAGTCATACAATAAATAAAACTGACCCCTTTAAGTGCAAGGCCAGATTAGACGGGGCTCAGCAGAACCCAGTCTACAGGAAGGTGTCCCTGCCCACAGCAGGGAGTTGAACGACATGATTCTAAGAGTCTCAATTCAAACCTTTCTGCCATTCTATGGCACTTATTTACTGCAAGATTTATGAACCTAAATACTTAAGACTCTCTCAAATTCAGGGTGTCTTTTGACTGCCCTGAAAAATCTATGAACTGTCTAAACCACCTCTAAATAGTGAATTTAGATGAACATCTTCAACATTTAAAAAAACCTGTTAATTTCCTGACACAGCATTTCATCTGATGTTTCTGCAGAAAACCGAGTCCCTGCTTTCTTCTACTGAAATATTATCACTCCACAGCAGTTTTATTTTTTAATTTTACAAGACCCAGAAAAATTGCTGGTCATAGTACATTAGAATGTTTGATATTCCAGTCTACCCACTGAGCAAAGCAATTGATTAGATAAAATCAGTCCCACGGTTTTGTTACACCTTTATTACCACAGGCATCAGTCTCCACTGTAAGGACATGGAGAATGAAAACCTGTTTCTCCCCTAGGTCCTAACAGAACAAAGCTCTGCAATGATTCACTCTTCATTAAGCTGTGGAGAACAGAGAATCTCTTCATTATATGATACCTCCAAATTATTATTATTGAACTGAAAATGAAAATCCCGTTATCCACCTCTTGACTGTTTCCTTTTTCTTCTACCCCTCAGGTGCAGTGGAGATTACAGCATTTGTTGAATGACCAGTAAAATGAGTCTGGAATGACCCCTGGACCATCAAATGGTCCCAAATTAACAAACCAGTGATCCACAAATAGCTTACAAACATGATGATCAAGTGCAAACCCTGGTTAAAGAAGTCTCTCCTGGAGATCATTCCTGGAATTAGATGAATTTAACAGGAGGAAGTCAGTAGTGTAAGCTTGTCTTTGACACACTGTTTTTCTTGAGCATTTGATACTAGTTCAGACAAAACAGTGAACTAGTTTAGTTGTCACGTGATTGTCTTAAGCTGAAACTGAACTGACTTTTATAATAACAAAAAAATCTCATCGAAATAATTGCAAGCAACTTCTCTCCCCTGTCATCAAACACTTCAGAAATGTTACAGATAGAAATAAAACTCAAGGAACCTTCCTCTGTTAGCTTCATACAAACCTTCTCTAATGTACAAAGGTCCATTGGATGAAAGATATATTCTGCATAATCTGGGTGTTGATCCAGTGAAACTGGCTTTTGAAATGGCTCTGTCTGTTAGAGAAAATAATAAACCACACTGCTTACTAATACTGAACAGTTTCATCAATGACACAGTACTCATTTTTCTAATACTGCTTCCAACTGTGTTATCAGAGAAAATTCTTCAAAAGTAATTATAAAGTGCTGTGTAGAAGAAAATTATAAGCAGAACAAGAGAAACTAAAAGGTCTCGTTGGACTGATTTTCATATACTGGACATAATGAATTGCAAAAATTAGGCATTTCCTAAAATGTACTGTTATGATTTACAGTCAGTTTTTTTTCTGTAGAGTATTAGATGAGGCTCAATAAAGCATTTTTAGCAGAATAAAGACACTAAATTTCCAATTCACAAGACTCACAAATCCTTTGCTCCTGACTCTCACTACAATCACAAGTTTCAAAACAATGATGGCTTGGTAAAGCAAACACAACTGAACTTCTATCAGAGGGACACCACACTGCATCTGCCAACGTGGAAGGGACTGCAATTCCTGAACCAAAACCAACTGAAGTATAAGCACTTGATACCAACAACAGGTTATTAGTAAAATGCCTAAGGGGCAAAATATCTCAATAGCATTCATCAGGCATGAGCTTTCTAACCACATTTTAAAAACACTTTGGGAATTCAATATAAACAAACACTGACACTTTGCTACTGCAAAGCTGCACTTAAAGCTTCTAAGAGCTCCATCTGAGAGTATTTACTACTCCAGAGTGAAAGGATTCAAAAAGCCAAAATCTGTCAGTACCCAAGGGTAAGCAATTGTCACTATTGTTCTGCTAAAATACTTGTCACAGAGAATAAGAGACGCAGAGAGCCCATGATTCTGCACATATGGTTTTCGCACCATACTCCATAGTTGCTGTAACACTGCAGGCACAGAGACACCCTCTCTGCTCCTTGAACTTACATACAGGAGAGCAACAGGAGTTAAGACAAGCCTTGGTAACTCACATTCTGATTAACTGTTATCTTCACACATGTGAAAACTAAGCACAGCCTGCATGGCAAAGAAAAAGTGGCCAGAATTGCTGAAACTCAGACGCAAGAATGAGTGATTGGAATAGCTGAAATTTTGAGGTATAGTGATTTGGAGGAGTCTAAGACAGATACATGGAGACAGGCACAACCTGGAGGAAATCCAATTTTACCTACACTATAAATATTCACAGAACAGCAGCTTCACATTGCATGAAAGTTAATGGCATGGTGTCCACACACTGAGGAAAACTACTTCATCATTTTAGAAGTATATAACTAACTTCTGCTGCAAGAACTGTTTCTATTAACAGATAAAAGTTATATTTTCAAAAGGTATAATCAATAATATAACAGTGCCTGGGTTCTGTCCATATAACTGTATTGGTAATGGATCATGTCTCCTCACTCTCCTTGTACCTCAGAAACAGCACTATCCACTTTCAGAGAGTGAAACCATGTTCCATTGGAAAATCAAACTGTATTTTCACAATATCTACTGAAAATACATCCAGAAGTTACACAATTTTAAATGCAAAACAGTTTCCAGACTCCAAAACAGTCTCTAGACACCTAAGCTAACCTGTCTGTGCAAGACAGGTGGCACACAGCACAGAAGCTATCACATAGAAACTGTTAAACTAGATTCATCATCCAGTAAAGGAAGCAAAATCCAGAACTATGACAAACATACGATCCAAGTATTTAAAGAAAAAAGAAAAATTTCCTTACCCCTGGCTGTTTCATCTTCTGTAGTGCAAACTTCAGTAGATATGATAGCTGTTCGATGGTGAGCATTGTCATTGCTTTACTCTGTGTTTCTATGCATTCTGCAACTGTGATTTTCTACAAGTTCAGATTAAAAAAAATATTGTCAGCAACATTTCTAGGTACATCCTTCTCTACTGAAATATTCTAGTACTCAAATTGAATATAATAGTTGTTTTGCAAGAAAAATAACCCTTTCTGATGATGCAGATCAGAAAATTATCCACCACCTTCAAGATCACGCAAAGTGAATCTATGAAGACATAGAATTCCCAAATACAATGTGGGTGCACAGCAATGTGAATAAGTGGGATCACCTGGGCTCTAATACAATAAGTGGTCAAAGAAAAACATGCAATGAACAAATCTGCTTTCATTGCAGATACTTGGATGCTAAGTATTCTCTCCCCAGAAATCTTCGGAGGGATTAAATTCTTCCTCAGCCTTGCAGAAAAAATCAGTAATAAAATACCCACTTGTTTATGTAGACCCTACAGTGCTTTTTTTTCTGCACTGTTGAAAAGCTGATCAGCCCACTAGGAGAAGCATAAGTTAAACTAGTGGAAAATTGAGGAATATTTTCAGAATTAGTGGTGCCTGATGAAGAGATCACTCTTTGAAATGGTGCTCTTCTAGAGCTGGAAACACAAAGGAAGTTGAAGATACGTGGTAAAAAGGCAAACACAACCCAGGTACACTCAGAGAAGAAGTGATGAAGCAGAGCCACAGATGGCTCCTCTTCTGTAGAAATTTTTCTGGTACCTCTACCAAGAAGCAATATAGGAAAAATCCAGAAACATTTCAGAACACAGAAAAACCTGCTTAAATCTCAAAACCAACAAAGAAATCCACTCCTTACATCAAACTAACCTCACATTCTGGGCAAAACCAATCCCCCTCTGGTTCGGCTGTCAGTTTCAGACACTTAGCATGATAAACCCGAGGACAGAGCTCGCAGCAGAGGACTTGGCCTTCCCGATGACAAACCCAGCAATAGAAATCATTCCGTCCATCCTGTGGTACAACATCAACAGGGTCTGTGGTGAGTGGCTGCTTCATATAGTAAAACGGACCATGTCTTAGTTCTGACTGAAATGTAGGCAAGAAAAACAGGTTTGGTTTCAAAACAGATTGGCATTTTTTCAAATCATAATATTCATAATATATAAGCAAACAGCAATTTACAGAGTTTGATTAACATGTATGCAAGCACAGTATCTTAGTCATTGCACAAAATCATTCATAAAGAAGTTTAATTCTTATTCAGATGTCGAATGACAGTTTGCACTCAAGACAAGAAATAAATTTTTGTGGCAAGTGAAGGCATTGACTGCAAGACATGCAATCCAACAAGAGACAGCAAACACTTTTAGCTTCAAGGAAGAAGTATTGCTATAGAAGCTATTAGGTCTTCTAAACTCAGAATTCCATGGGGCTGTGCAAGCTCAATACTGAGATATTTAGTGGTGGCTAAACCTGGGACAACTGAAGAAGTTAGTCCTGAAACAAGGAGCAGAACACCATGCAAATCTGAGCTAGTTTGCAGCAGTTCACAGCTTTGCACCATGAAGCAAGCCAGTGCCAATTTTGATTAATAAGGCAAACTGTAGAGGAGGACAAAGGAGCAAATTCACATCCTGAGCAGCCACGTCCGCTACAGGAGCAGGAACACTGGGAGAGATTTCATTCATCATCTAAATGCATATCAAAATTTAAGACTCACAATCTCCATTGGTTTGCCTGCACTAGAAAACAATGTTAACTTTGTAACTTGCATGAACTGGTCTTCCACCTGAGCCCGACAGCTCAAAGACGACACAGCTGATGCCAAAACACAAGAAGTGAAGAGCCTGAGATGGCTTAAGTAGTCCACAGATACCTAAAGTTTATTATATCAGCTTTGAAGTGCTGCTAACAGTTTATTGGGAAACTACATTCTATTTATGAATGACAAGGGAACTTAAATTCTCTGTTTGGTATTAGTTATAGGGGTGGTGTGCAGAGGAGGGCACAGAGGTAAGCAATCTTGAGATTTTAGGCCGGTTTTCTACTGTAACTTTTTTGTCTGATGTAAAACCATTTGCTCATGACATCACTCATAACTATGCACATGCCTGCAGTCTGCAAAACCACTTGGTTTGGCTCTCAGGTCATTTTGCATATGTCCTACATCATTTACACATCTGGAAGTTCTGAAACCCCTGAGATGTCACTTGCCCATGCGGTTCTGTACCTTTGGGGCATCCTGTACAAAATCAGTCACACAGGGCATAAATAATGTCACCAAAAACAACCCTCCACTTTTGAACAAAACAAAACCCAGAAGATATATTATCTGTAATTATCTAACACTATAATGTTTTAGGCCAAGAAAGGCTGTTACCCATAAACATTCTGACATCTAAAATTCCACATTAACTTCTGTCAGTTTTGGTGTGTTTCATTTTCTATTCTACAGATGATAAAGCCTGAAAAGACACTTTGCACGACAGGAATGTGCAAAGTGATCCTTCTGTACTTTCTATATGTATATATACACATTTAATCCTATACTAGGACAAGACTTTCAAAAGGAAGGTTCTACGAGATCTGGTGGAATAAGTGGGACAGCACAAGGGTTTAACTCCATTTCAAATGTATTGCTATTACAATCATTCAAACAGATACAAAGGCATAAGGAAACCCACAGTGAGGAAGGGAAACTAGTAATTTTCAGTGCAGAAACATGTTTTGTTTGCAGCTTTATGCGTCACAGCTGTGAGACCAAAATCACAATCTTGTATACGTGGAGATGAAACTATGGGGCATTTCCTCCACTGCAGATAAAGGAAATTACCCAAAGAATTTAATATATATTCTGACTTTGAAGTGGATACAAGAGCCAAAAATCCAGCTTTAAGAAAAACACAAAACTGAAAAACTATTCCCCAGGAATCAACTCATAACATACAAACTGAAGAGAAGTCCATTTTTGCTGAAGCATGAGAAGAATTCATTTTCTTTACAAGGATGTTTATATCATTTAGACATCTATCACCTTACTTTGCCTAAGTAAGTTTAAGAAACCAAACAAAAACAGGTTCAGAGACTCAAAAGAAACCCTAAGAACAAAACTAAAGGACAGAAAATGAATGATTCAACTGTATCAGAGGACCTTTTCACTTGTAATCAGAGCAATGTTTTAAGAGTCAAATTTTTAACAATTGTTAAAGTTCAAGCTCAAATAGGTGGTATCTTGTTTTAAAGTGTTTATTAAAGTTATTAAGACTTGTAGAATGACATAGAAAACTGAAGAAAAAAACCAGTACTGTGGTGCTGGTTTGGGGAGAAAAATATCACTACTTATATTCAGTTTAAATTAACATTGAAGTTGGTAGTAAAACAAGCCGACAACTTCAATTACATTGTAACTGAATAAAGTGTCCAAAGTTCCTTATTTTTAACCTGTCTTAGCTACATTCTACAATTCCATAATTGTTTGCCTGCATTTCATCACTTTAAATATCTGCTGACACCATTCGGAAGATATTTTACTGCATCTACAACACGTGAAACAAAGCCGCATGCAGCAATAACTTCAGTAATCGTATCTTGAGATACTAAAATATTACAAAGCACTTTGTATTGTGGAATATTAAGTTAGAAGTTTTCAGGAATGTTGTCATACCTCAAAACAGATCTATCAGCCAATCAGAACCACAGCTATCAGCTACATTATACTTGAAATTTAACCTGAGAGCAAAAGTAGCATCTGCATGCTTAACTCACATCTGCTCATCAGTAAAAGGATCTCTAACAACTCCTGCTGCCACACAGAACAGAATTTGCACCTACTTTAGACACAACAATCTTCAGGCCCACTTCAAATTTGACATGCAAGACAGTATTAAAAACAACTTGTGAAAACTAAACAAAACTAAACAGATTATATTTTCCTGCTAACATGTAAGAAACACAGCAAAACAAGCAAGTCTGATTGGTTTTCTTCATTAGATACACAATTTTATTCTATCCTGTACATTTCAGCTCTGAGACACCTGGAAAACAGAAAAGGTTTTATGGAGGGGAATGTATCAAGTTCAACAGCTGCAACTGTGTTTTCACACATTTTTAAATGCAGAAAGAAAATGTGGAAATCAATACCCTCAGATTCAATGCTACTGTTGGTAGCATTATCTCTACACTGCACGGTTAGAAGCTCAGACTTCAGTGGGGCAACATCTCCTGAAAAAATGTCCAGGATGGAGAGGAATAAATCCATCCTGAAGTGAAGCTCAGCAAAAGCCAAACTGACCCCAGAGCACTACTGCAAGCACATCTCCACATGCTACCGTCAGACCTCCCAGTTATCCTGAAAGAAAATATGGTTGACACTGGTTTTTTAGGCCTTATTTATGCCTTTGTTCCAGGACAACTGTAGGCATTTAATTTTCTTTCTTCATCCGTGCAATTGTACCGGGATAGTATCTAATGTAGATGCTGGCATGCCAGGAAAAAGTGCTTTAAATGCTCACAACTTAATCCTGTGTTTATGTGATCCTGGCAAAAACAAGTGACAACACAAAAGCACTTTGAATAATACACAGGTATGTCATTATTACATTAGATGTGAAACCATTTCAGTAAGGCTGACGACTGCTTTAATCTCCTCTAAGATAATGCAGATGCTTTGCAGCATTTGTTATTCGATACAACTCATGTAGTTCTTTTACAGGCATCACATAAGGAATCAGAAATTGTAAAAGTCTTCTGGAATCAAGTTCTTCTAAGAACTACAACCAATGCTACCAATTCAGTGTTCAGAAGACACTGAACACTGTATAAGGTTTCAAGCATGAAGGCTGAAAAGTCAGCTTGACCCATTGATTTAACTAGTTTGATAGAAGTGTACATTGCCCACGGAATTTAAGGATGAGGAGGGAACCTATAGAGTACCAAAGATAGAGCTGACTTTTGTTTATAAGTGGGAGCAGAACAGGACTGAAAGCAGATGAGGGACTTCTATTGACACTGAAATCTTTCTCATCTAGGATATCACACCTATCATGCATTTCCTTTTAATGGTTTTAATTAATAACAGCCACTGTTGTTTTTGTTATCGATTTTACATCTCTTCATAATAATTCTGTTGAAAATGACATTTATTCATTATACATCTTATTAGCTTCATAAAAATCAATAAGCAGGACACAGGTGGTCTTTCTCAACACATGCAGAATGATAAAAGAGCACTGAAATCCAAATGATAATGCCAACTCCTACCCCCACTGCAGTCAAAAATTACTCTTCTTAGGAGTACAGAAATGGAGATTCCTTAAGAGGAGTGAGCTCCTGTTCAGCTGCCTCTACATCCTTTATGGTTTCATAGTCTAGCATAACAAACAATGACTTCTCTTACCTGCTCTTTGTTATTACTGTTCAATAGACCTGGTTTCTTTTTCTTTTTTATAGGACTTGTTGATGCATCTTGAGGTGAGTGGCCATTAGAGGAATGTGGAGGGCTAGGAAATTTCCTTTTTTGTGCTGTGCGTTCAGCAGAGCCAGGATCTGCAACACATACAAACAGCATGGTTGGAGAGTGCACATTGATGGAAAACATTCCAACAAGGTTATGGTTTGTCATTCACACTATTCAAAGATTTTTAAATTCATCTTTCTAAAGAAAGAATGCCTGAAACTTCATTCTCTCAGAACAAAAATTAAATGATTGCTAATGAATATGAAATGCTCTTCTCTATTACAAAGAACTTACTGACATTTTTCAAAAGAAACAGGTATGCAATCAGCTCTAAAGGACAATCATAGAATAATAACATGATCTTGACCAAATACAAGTGAAAGTTGAATTTTTCCTTAAGCTTTTAATACATGCAACAAAACAGAATTATAGAAAAAACCATAAGGGTCAGAAGTCATCAATACCACAAAGAAACAACTGATCCATCCCCAAAAGATTTAACTACACAGGAAAACAGCAGCTCTATGGTGACTTCTAACTGACCCAAAACTTGGCAATGTGTCTCAATACAATGCTTAAGAAAACTGTAACTAAATACAAAACACATATTAAAATATAGATGGAAGAATAACTGAAAGAGGAAAAATAAATGTAGGAGCATTTGCCCATCCTGAGTTTTAAGAATCTAGAATAGCCTCCCCAGGCTAACACCACAAGTAATTTCAACAATTTTACGAAGTGTCTTCCACTAGTTCTGCAGGCACAGCTACTTCAGCAGTGCTGCCCAGCAGAAACGTAGTGTCAGCTCTCGGAGAAACTTTTATGTTGACATAAGTCATAAAATTTTAGCAAAATGTAATCAATCTGGTTTAAATAAACAAACAAAAATTTTCATGCTTTGAGTTCTGACACTAAGACTATGTGACACTTGTTCCTTCCACACACCCTCCCCTTTCGCACTTGCAGGTGGAATTCAGGACCAGTTATCTCCTGACATGCCTAGGCTGGATTCAATCAATACAATGTGTCTGAGGCCATTATTGTTACCTGATGTGTTTTTATTCACGCAAATCTGCCTGTCACTCCATTTAACCCAAAATTTAGATTGGTTTGACAACACAGAAAACTGCCAGGTAAGGCATGTCACCTATATGTGTGAAAATACAGTGTTTCCTTCTTCCCCTCCTTAAGCAATTATGATAATAAAAATCCTAACACAGTTTGTCAGTGTAGCTGATTATGCACAGAAGGTGGCAGAAGAACTCCTTGGGCTGGGATATGCTTCATATATCCCAAGGGAGCTGTGCGAACCCAGCTATCCTGGAAGAAACACTGCAGCATCAGTGTCAGCTAAACCAAAGCCCACAACTAAACTAAAGTGATCAAATCTAAAACCAAAGAAGCTCTGAATTCTGTTTTTCCCATGAAAGTAGAACAGAGCTTATTCAGGGTGGGAACAGTTTGCACTCAGTGATCTGCAAAAAACAGCATCATACCCTATTTTTTTCCTCATCTTCCTATCACCACATTAAGTATTTGTTTATTATAATTTGCAGTTCTCAACAGTCTTTCCACACATTACTAAAGACAGTCATAAGTAAACCACTCTTGCCTTACTCCTTGTTTTCTCAGTGCAGGGAGATGTGAGAACTGTCTCTCTCTCCAGCAAACAACTTCCCCAAAGGACTTGTAAAGATCTCTGAGCAAGAGTTTCTCACCAGCAAGTAAAGCTGTAACTGTAACTCTCTCAAGAGACTTCAGCTTTTATTTCCAGACTGTAGGCACAGAGGCACAGCTTAAATCAGGAGGGTGAAAGGACAGCATACTTTTCTGCCCTTTGGCTTCCATTTCTTACTTCCAGGCACAAAATTGTCACCAGTGGAGCACACCAGTTTCCTTTCAGATCCTCAGCCTCAGATTGCAGGGATTACAAAAACGTTGACTGTGACACTTCATATTATGCCTCAGCTTTAATTATGAAAATCAGCTGTGAAGTTCCTGTCCCCCGTAATGTAATATTTTTCAATTTAAGTGCTGCTTTTTCATAAATTAGCTGATTTAGGGACAGGGAAAGGGTTAAACTGCTATTAGCTAAACCAGAACAGAATTACAATTCAGTCACAGCCAAATCCGAACTACATTTCAGCAAAAAAAAGGTGCTGATTCAATACAGACCCTATGAAATGATCACACAGAGATGCTTGGTTAAATGACTTAAAATCTACTTAAAAGTACTGTAATTTTCTTCTGTGGTTTGAGAAGCTTGAGCATAGAAGGGATTTTCAAATAAACTAGTGGTGACTCATAGACAACATACAAAAACTGACCTGAAATACACTTCCTTTTTTTTTCAACTGGCAAGTCATTGAAATTCACAGAGATTTTCTTGAGGCAATGTAACTGGAAAATTGAGGAACAGACAGGAAAACAGCAATGCACAGGCATTTTCTTTCAGATTTAGTTGTCTTAGTGGAATAGGCCAGTGTCTTTAACTATCACAGTATGTTGCCAATTTACCAATCTGTGAGAGACCTGATAATATTAACAATCTTTTAATTCACTTTAATAAAAGAATGGTAGCACTTAAATTGTTTGAGCTATAGCTTCCAATCCTTACCAAGACAAAAAATGCTCAAGTTTCATTTTGTGTGAATTTGTTTCAAATGGGAGCACACACTGCTGCTTTTCCCTGCCTGGCTTTTCCAGCTGTGTGAGCCTAGTTTACGTGGCTGAGCTGAGAACCAGATCAAAAAACTGATCCTGGTTCAAACAACCTATCTGGAGAAAAGTTAATTTTTAACATGGATCTTTTCTCCAGTGTAGTGTTACTCAAACAAAATGAAACAAATCTGAGAGGACAGAACAAAAGAGACCAAATTTAAACTCTGCAATAACTTGGTGACTCAGTTAATTCAGAGGTGGATTCAAGTTTCTGCACCAAGAAGGAACTGCAATAATTTCTGTGATCTCTTCTCCGACAAGCAAATGCATTTTAAAAAGCTTTTAATAAGAATGGTCTCACTTTAAGAAGTATCTCACCATGCCACCTTGTCACCAGCTGGCACATTTCCCTGTGATCTCCCTGCTCCTACTGAACTCCTTTCATATACTGAGCACATCAACCTCAACCAAACTTCAGGTAGGCATCAATTTGGGAACACCCACAACTTTCTAACTTAAAAAGGCTGAGATCATGTGCAATTACTCAGCATTCAGAAGGTTAAAAAGTAATCAAATGCTCTGTGTACTAAATTCAGTGCATTGTAGTAAAATAAATTAACATTCCATAGATAAACCAACTGTACTAACAAATTCATTTGCCAAAGTTACTACAAAAATAAAGGTTGCCAAGCAACCTTAGTCTTCTTATTTCTTGTGCGATTTTGCTTTCTAAGTACATTTTTAAATTGTGCTTCCAGCTCAAGTGAAAAAATAGACACCTGAAGTAACTTCTTAAACTCTCATTAAAAGATACCTGGTTTTACATCACTAGGTTAGTATTAATGGTTCTGTGATGTTACCGAGGTTGACAATAAGCACCTGTGAGAGCGCTCTTACAAACTATCTAATTGGGGAACAACAAGCTCACCTGAGCTTCACCTGAAACTAAAAACCTTTGTTTTAGGATGCCATCACATGACTAAAGGATTAGTAACTACTGCTCCCAGGAGACAGACTAAAGCACACTTAAACCGTAAGCCAACTTAATTTCACACTTTATAGCTATTTTAGAAGTCCAATTTTATATGATGGCAATACAGTTTTTGAGCAGATAACTAGGACAGTAATTTAATACATTTTAGCTTAGAAAAAAATATAAAAACAAACAAAAGTATATAATTTATATCAGGGTTCTTATCTTGCTGCACCATATGGACACACATCACAACCAGATCTATGCTCCATGCTTGCCAAGTGCTGCACAGTAAACACTGCATAGCAGTGACTCCTGA
The DNA here is from genome assembly GCA_013399695.1 of Formicarius rufipectus. Lineage (NCBI taxonomy): Eukaryota > Metazoa > Chordata > Aves > Passeriformes > Formicariidae > Formicarius > Formicarius rufipectus. The sequence goes on along the minus strand of VXAU01003742.1, from coordinate 428,921 downwards.
CAACCAATGGAGAAGTCTCATTTTTCTCAATGGAAGCAGCTGCCAACTCAGAAAGTGTGTAAAAGTTGGATGTTGTTTTCCTTGCTTTTCCTGTAATACTCAAATGCAATTCTTCTTGAAAACAAGCAACATCAACATTCCTGACTGTAAGAACACAGCATAAACTGCTCAGTAGCAAAGACTAATTGACAGTGATGTCTCTAATTCCCTTTTTTCCATACACCTTGTTTGATTTTTTTAACAAATTAACCTAAATGCAATCAAAGTGATTCCAGACTAAAACCATAATGAAATTGTTCCACATACATATTTCCAAGCATCTGTTACGTTTGCCTTAGTTTCTCTACCAATAAGGCCTTACTGAGAGCTGAGATCCACACCTAAGTTAAGCATCCTTCTGCAGATATAATAAGGGAACAAATTGCTTATCTAGCACCCAGGAAGCAATATGACTTAGAAAACTGATAAGGCCTAAATAAAATAAAAAGAACACCTTAAAAATTGATTTCAGCTGTATCAGCATAGCTACAAATTCCAAACTTGATAGTTGCCAGAATAAAGCAAATAAAGGAAAGAGAAGGAAACGTGGCTGATGTGAAGGAGGATGACAGTGTGGCAGGTCTGACTTGGATCAGAGTATTTTGCCTTAGTGTTGTATCCTCAATGACATGGATATCAAGCCAAATGAGAAAAGCCTGAGTAAATCAGAATTACAATACACCACAATTTTAAAATTCAAAAAGTTAGACAAATGAAACAAAAGCTTTCCCAAGAAGTGTGGAAGTTGCAGGATAAAAGCTTTTACTGTCAGTAAAAGAATTACCCTCCTTTCAGATAGTGTGGATAGAAAGAAAATTTTTGCATTTCCAAATAAAGTACAATAAAAAAATTATCTTAACTACATCAAGTTTACTACACTTTCATGAAAAGTATCAGATATTCAAATTCTGTACTTAATTTTCTTCTATTTTAGACACAAATTCTATTAAAAATGAGCTATTTACTGCTTGTAGAACAGAACTCTCCTGTTCTGGAAATTTTCAGAAAGTGAGAAGTAGTAAACCCAGAAACCACATTTATTTGAACATTAGTACCAAAACAAAACAAAATTAAATAAACTTTTCAATATGACTTGTGATAGAGAGGGTAAGATTAGCAGTCATTCTGGCTTTCCAGGAGTCAGAAACACCAAGGTATTTTTTCAGTGAAAGCATTATTTTAGTCTCCCAGGAGACATCAGTAAATGGAGACTTAAGTTACACCAATGAGTTTTCTGTCATGTAAGTGGGCTTTTGATATCTCAATGCAAATCGGTCAAATATGCAAAATTCTGAATTATTTTTCCAGCTAGAAACAGAGTTAACTGCTCCATGTAAGCTCAGCAGAAGTGTCACTTAAACAGCCAGCCCAAGGCTACTTCTGTTAACCTTCATTCCCAATGCCAAATTATTCCTTTTATTCTGACACAGAGCTCTGCCAACATTTGGTAAACCAAATGAGGGAATTAAATTTGATGAAATAAAATGAATAAAACTTTAATGAACACAGTTTCATGAAGAATTCATTTGATGGCTCTAAGAAACAGCTGGGCTAGCTTAAAAAAGAAGGCAGTGTGAGAGAAGGTACAAGAAAACAAAAGTGACTGAAGGTTTCTTAAGCTGTCATTACCCCACAGAAATGTGTATCTATGGCTATAGAAGGAAAAAGAACAAAACCAGACAACTGACTTCCACCTAGACTGTCACTACTCTGTTCTTTCCTCCTCAAAACATCTGAATGCCTGTATTTTAAGATGGTAAGGAGGGTAATCAATGAAGAAACCTGTAAGTAAACAGCAATACTAATTCCAGTCCAATTTAATAGAAGAGGTTTCCATTAATAACTGATATGAATTCCAGAGCTGTGAAGTCCCTCAGATAAATTTATTATCTTGAATGGTTGTTAATAGATTTATGATTTTTCAAATCAATTACCTATAATACTGTAGCAAGGTTAATTATCTTCAAAACATTTAAAATCATGGTTAAATCTGCTAGAAGATACACTCAACTTTGAGCCACTTTAATTTTCTGCAAGAATTCTGAAACATGATGCAAGTGAAATCAACCACTAAAGACCTGTTTACATTCCAGAAACTTCAACCGATGTAATTAACCCAATCCAGCTGCTTAACGCAATAAATAACAGAGGTCAGCCCTGGTTGTGTAAATTCTGATGAACTCCTACTGTGTTACAGTTTTACACAAGTACAAAAACACACTGTTACTTGTTACTGTGCAGTTTTGGAAGAAAAAGAAATGCTTCCCTCCAGCTTGCAAGGTACGAGCTGTAAGGTGTGGATAAGGTGGAGCCTGGCTGTGGGAACTGCTGCCCCAAGGCCCTCCTGAGAACCCCCTGCTAACTCCTGATAACAAGGGACTCTGCATTAGAGACAAAGGGCCAGGACTGCCTACAGTGGGAGATCCATCTGTGTCATTAAACACTTGGTATCGCTGCGAGGAAGGTTGATACGTGATGTACTATGATGAAACTGTTGCAAAATATATAATGTAGGCAGGGAATCCATTTAACTAGTCATTTTGTATTTTATTCATAACGGCTGCACATTTTACCACTGAGAGGAGCCCCTAGGACCAAAGCTGTCAACACAAACCTGCAGCAGAGCAAAAGCTGTAGAAGTCTGAACTCTCACCATCAAGCAGGACATGATTTCATGCCAGGCTAAGACCATCTAATGACCAGCTGTCTCTGTTGGGCAAGGCTGCATCCAGCAATGGATGAAAAGATGAAAAGAAAAACTGTCCAATATCTGTTCAACTCCCTAGTAACCCAGTTCAGAGAGATAAATAGGCAGAAAACTACCTCTACACACAAGTCCTTAACTGACTAAGAGGACTGGCTGAGAGCCAGCAGAGCTGTAAAGGCGATTTAAGAGATGTGTGACTGATGATGGGACAAAGAGAGCTCAAAATCTTCATCTGACTGGGCACTAAACAGGGAATGGTTCCAACAGCAGGCTGAAATGCATGTAAACAACTTACATGGAAGTCAAAGATCAGTGGAAAGTTCATTCTGTCCAAAGAGAACAACTACAAGTGAAGACAGAATTGCACCAAACAATTAAGTTTGTTATGCTGCTCTGGAGCCACAACCTGGAAATGCTTAGGCATTTATCCAGAAACCTTGCAAGCCTCATCTTGAAATATTTAATAAACAAGGTTAAAAAGTAGTCCATAGGGCTGGAACAGAAATATAATAAGATGTTTCTGTTGGACATGATAATGCATCATATGCAGAGGACAAAACAGAATAATCTAATCCTCAGCCCTTCTCCTTCATTAAACAGCAATCCTATGTTGACTCCATTTTATCATTTTATGTTTCTGGACTCTTTTCATTCTCTTTAAGCTGTCATTTCCCATTTCCAGTTCTCAATTGCCTTATGCCTTCTTGTTCTCATCAAGAGCAGCGCATTTAAAAACTTTTTCTTTAGAAAAGCTGCACATGCATAGCTTACAAGCAGATATAAATTTTAACTGCTATAGTAACTCTACTCCTCTTTCCCACCTCAACAACTACCTGTCCCCATAACTTTTTGCAGACAGGCACTTTTGTGTAATAGCTAATAAGCTCACGATTCAGGCAAAACTGGTACTACAAAAAATGATTCGTTTTCTGCTAAATCAGCTGCTTGATACAGCTGATTGTGCAACAGCAGAAGCCTAAGGAGTAGAGGATGATAAACATAAGGCTGCATAGCCCTGATCCCAGTTATATACTCACTCTGACATGTCACATTATAAGCAGTAAGTGTAAGCAATGACTTTAAGCTCTGATTTCATTACAGCCTGATCCCATCTAAATGCTTGCTAAGAGAGCTCTGTACCTCCTGTACCCAACTGGTGTATTCCTGCCCTCTCCCTTAAACCAGTTCTGGCAGTCTACCAAGCTGTTTCAGCACACCAAGCTAGTAGAAAACTGTTCATGTCACAGTTCAGTTAGCTTCCTGCCAGCTTAGGCATGGAAGGAAGTGGACAAAACTGCTGCACTGAGCAGTTTGACCAGCTTAGGCTGCTTTGAAACCACCACAGTTACTTAGACCAGTTCAAAGGCTGTGTTAACACCCGTGTTGCAGATTAAACAATGCATGGTTTAATTTAGCTTAAACTGAACAGGAATTGATTTCTATCAATTAAATTGCTTGGACCAAAACAACAATGTTCGTGAAGAGATCTGCATCAGGCTAATTGGTTTTAAATTAATTAAATTTATTTTCGACAACTTTGTTTAGACACAGCTTGACATGAGCTGTACAAACTGTAGCAGGGTCAGTCAGGCTACAGACTTGCAGCACATCCGCTTCTCTAGGCCAAGTGTGAGGTTACACAATAACACGGACTGATCTCCTCCACAGGCTTCTCACACCATCAAAACAACCAAAGCCCAAATTGCCGTGTGCTCCCCTTCAGATTTGTCTATATAGGGTCAACTTCCTCATCTACATCTTTTCTAAAACACATAAAGCAGAACTCTGCACAAGATAATTGCCACAAGTGGAAACACTGCTGCCACTATCCCACCAGTTCACAGACATTCTGTGTTTTTTCTGCCTAACACAGAAAGTAAGTTTTAAAATTCTGGACTGTAACTTCTCTGCTGCAGAAACAGAGAAATTTGTCTCAATCATATGACAGGAGTCCACAAAGATTCACTATAACAGGCCTATAATGTGGCCAGCTCTTAGAGATAGCATTTATGGTTCTTTTACTTTCAGTGAAAAACTACATATTCAACTATTACAAAGTTCTACCACCAAGTCACAGGTTAGGCTCAGCATCCAACAAAGAGAAAAGGCTTACAGGCAAGTCTTGATATTTCTTTACAACCCACATTCTTCACTGAAAAGAAGACAAACCTGTAAGGGCTTGGGGTGGGTGGTGGTTATTCTTGTCCTTAGAATGGTGCTGGCAGGGGTTTTATCAACATCCGCGTCAAATTCAACAAATTAACTAAAGCAAATCAGTATCTAGTTCAATAAATATCAATTCTCTTATTATTATTCTTCATGTAATTCAAACTATTAACTTTTATCTCTACTATGGTGATGTATAAAGGCCATTCAGATCACTCCCACTGGTATTTAAAACACTAAGACTTCTATGCACAGACTGGTGACTTCCATATCATGACAGCCTGGGTCATGCTAAACCAGCACTTGTGGTGAGCCTGGCTTGGTCTTCAGCTGGTTCAGGGAGTTGTATCAACAGTAAACAGTATAAAAACACAAGCCTCTTTATGCCAGGTTAAATCCTTCCGAACTGATTAATTTTAACTGATAGAGCAAGGGAAGCTGCAAGATCACATGGCTGAGAAGGCTGGAAGATAAAAGCCTGACCTTTCCAACAACCATGAGATACTAAATCAATTCACGGTCCTAGGAAACTTCACCCTAGCCCTACAACGAAAAAGGAAAAGCTTTGTGTGAGCTTAATTCATTGCAACAGCACACCTTGAAGACAGAGCAGCACTAGAACTAATGTGAGGAAACCACAACCTTTGTATGCCCATACACCTGTTTCTGGGCAAAGTAAAGCAACAGAACTAAAATGCAGACATCTACAAAAGCAAGTATCAGACTTGTGACTTTTAAACATTGATTATCGCAGTCACATAAGTAATAGTTTAGCTCACTTGATGCATGTGAAATTCTTATTAGTACTAATAAGTGGGCCAAAGTCTTTCCAAAGAGAAATGAAGGTGAGATTTCAGGGGCAGCTAAATGCATCTAATAACCCCTATTGTCTCTTATCCCAAGTTCTTATATTATCAAAGTCTTTCACAACCAAACTGGTCCCTGTAACAGCAGAAAAATGTTTCAGTTTTTAAGTTGGTTAGAAAGTTCAAGTGGCTGCGATGTAACAACCATAAAGGAAGTAAGTGGTGGGAGTGCAGAGCTGTGAGCTTACCCCACTCGGGAGCAATCATTAAAGCAACAAAAACGTTTACTTTCTGCTGGTTGAGAAAACTAAAATACAGAGAGGTAAACACTGAAAGAAGTCCAGTGATGGAGACTGATGTGCAAATCCAGGAGAGAACGGAGAAAAGGCCAAGGACAAAAGGAGGAACTGAATCTATCCTGAGGTGCCAGATCACATGTACCATCTCATATAACCACACTATAAGAAATGAAACAAGAAAATTAACTGTTAGCACAAATAAGACCTGAATTCAATTTTATAACCACAATATCTACCCAGGCTACCTCATTAAAAAACAAAGTAATGTAGATGATGTGTGCTACACTTTCAAGACAATTCCATTTGCACATTCAGAGTTAACTAGACTTATGACCCTTGTTGCAGAAATGTGAAGAGTAAGTGGGTATGCACCAGAGTTTTAAAAGGATGGTAGCAGCTATTGCTGCTATTTTACAGAAATGGCTTTCAAGTAAACTCAGCTGCAAAGTCAGTTGCAAGTACAAAAGGAGATGGACAGGCAGCTGGCAGTCAGTTATAACAAACTGCAGTAAACAATCCTTGTGAGTATTCTGACTGAAGGACTTCTCTGTCCCCCCACTCCAAATGACACCGGGAATATTTACATTCATATAGACGGTTACACATTTAGCTTTATTTATACTGAGAGAGAATATCATTTGCCTGTAATAACTTGTTCAAAGGAAAAGATCCAGAAAACAGAAGAACAGAAACCCTGAGACACCTGCAATTCCAAGTTTAACTCATATCAGGAATGAATAGTGTCCATGAAATACATACAGCTCAGGAGACCAAATTCTGTGCAAACAGAAATGCTACTGTGATTCTTACTAAAACTAGGATTCATTACTGTAGAAAATATTATCTTTGCTGCTACTGCTACTACTATTTTCTCCTACACTGCAAATCCAAAAGTACTTAAAGGAAGCCATAAGTGAGATAATACATGAGGCTGATAGATTTTTATAATTTAACCTTAGTTATTCATAAACACTGAAATACGTGTATGTAGGTTTGATATATAATGAAAACAAAGCAAAAATTAAAACACTTGCTAACATACAATAGTTATTGTAAAAAAATACAATGAATCTTGAGGCTTCACGCAGGAGCAACTTCATGGTAAATGACAGTTTCACTACCCTGGTTTACAAATAGTTGTGCTGTAGAGCTGAGATGAAATCCTCCTCTCACTCACCTTTGGATCGAGTGGAGATGTCCATCCCCTCCACCACCTCCTGCTCTGCCTTTATTTCCTCTTCAGCCAAGCTGCAGGATTCAAAAAGGTGAATTAGAATACATATTGTTCTCATGCCGAACTTCCATCCATGAAGTAACATTGTTAAATACAACTATACTAAAATTTCTGATGAAATGGGAGGCCTGCTGTTTGCCCAAGTATACATTGATCAAAACATGTTGAGAAACAATCCAGGAGCACATACCCACAAAAGTAACATTCTCATACTAATGACAGTCCTGTAACATGTACTGAAGATTATGGCATTGTATGTATAAATTTTATGTGTGTGACAGAGAAACAGGAATTGTGTTCCTTGGAGCTCCTAACCTAAAATAAACCCTGTGGACAGATGCCTGCCAACATTTAAAAGCTCATCAACATTCGTGAACAGATTAGCTGAAGCAACACAGTAACACAGCACAACTTGCAAACTTAGAAGGTAAAATGCAATTTTAAAAACTATTAAATCATTTTAAGGATTCTGAAACAAGTCTACATAACAGAAAACTGAATATTTATAAATTTATTGGCAATACAATTCCACCAATTATTAACCATAATAAAGAGGAAGCAGTATAGAATTGTTACTTTCAATCTTACATAGTCAGTTTTCATTTGCTCCAGGAAGGACTAAATTATTACAAACTAGATCTGACTTTCTGATATTTCCTACTTTTATAGTGGTGCCATACAAGAAAGCAACAAATTTCACTAGTTAAGTCACTTTGGGGAAAGAAGGTGGAAGGGAGAGAAAAAACGTATTACAATGAGTATTGATTTACACACCAGTTTGGGAAATCTGACTATCATAACAGAAAGGTAAAAGAAAACACACATGAAGCAAACCTAAATTCAAAATGATAGACAAATGAGGTTCTGGTGCCTCAGGCACACAGTATCCACTAGAGCACAACAGCCATGGTGGGGGGGGATATAGATCCTCTCCTCTATAGTGACAATTTATTGCTCAGTCTGTTCATGGAAGTTGCTGCTGATACCTGTTTACACTGATAAGGCAGATTATCAATTTCTGCTGCTATGGAGTGGACTGAGGTTCCATTCACCCATCCCAGCTCGAGGGACAGAGGCCAAGAGGACAGCTAGAGACCTTTGCTTTAGCCACTGTGTATAAATCTGCCTGAGACAGATCATCAGAGTTCGGAAACAACAGTGAAGACTTGGTTACATTTTTACCAGAGAAACTCTTCAGCCTGACAAACAGTTTATATTAGCAGGAATTTTATTAGGGATATAAGTTAAAAGAGATTCCCAAACAAAGTAAAACTTCACAGCAGTAGGACTTTTTATTCTGGTATTTGACAAAACTACTTTTAATTAACTATCAGCCACAGAAGGGTTGGGTTGCAAGTCCTGTCACACTTCTAAATAATACAGTAATGATGTCAACAAAAATTTTAAATACAAATTAACCAAGCTCAATGTATGGAAAACCCAAAGCTGAGAAGATCAGTGAATTCCATAAGTCATTATTCTCTTCTTGCCATTGGTAAAGAGAAATAATTTACAAATTAAGCTCTTTAATGTCACAAAACACAGAAGGGAGGTTCTATTCTACCAGCATCCACCTTCCAGCTCATGGAGTATTCTGATCATTTCAGGAGCAAGGAAAGGCACTCATATGACCAAAATCCGGGTAAACATGCAGCACAGTTGACTGTAGCACAATGCTTCTCAGATTTATTTTGCATGGGCAGATTAAATGCGTAACATAGCTGACCGTGCTACAATGCTCACCCATTTACTATGCATGGGCAGATCAATTATACTGCACATTTGTTACACTCTTTCCCAGGGGCCTCCAGCAAAGAGGAGCTGGCAGTGGGCTACAGACACCAAAACATTTCATGCACCACTTGCCTCTGCCTGTTCCTCTCCTAAGCAATGGGCAGGGATGGGCTCACGGCATGGGCTCACGGGATGGGCTCATTGTTCTCTTCCAAAGTTGCATCAGGTTTTTTTTTCTTCCCCTCCCTCTTCATAAAATCCTATTTCAATATCACCAAACTGTATGAAAACCCCTATTTTTAAAACATCATGTATACATGATCAATAATGCATACAGGCAAACATGTAACCATATACAGGAATTCTGTCAAGAGTAATCTGGCAGTACATATTACCTGCTTTTAAAATACATATCCACTTTCAGACACAGACTAGGACATTCAAGTCTTTACAAGACTCAGGTTGAAGACTTATGATCATTTTATACAGGTTGCTAATAAAAGGAATGGTTTCCCCAATCCTTAACTCCATGTTCCAGAAACGTCATCCATTTTAACAGAATCAGTCCTGTGATGTCACTCACTGTGCAGCTGGACGTGCGGAAAATGGGAAAGTGCCATACATGGGGATGGGGGAAAAGGGCAACATCCTTTTAGCAGCAGCTGACATTTAAGTTACATTAAAGCAATCATATTATTCCAGACTTATTCAAATCCATTAAATGCATTTTTTTCAAATCACTACTTCAGGAGAACATGATATAACAACAAAGATACAGTAGTTGCTCCAAGTCAGTATTAAAATACATGGAGTTGTGCATGGGTCCTGGACGAGAACTGGGAGCAATGGATCAGTACAGCAACACCAAAGCAGGAACTGTTCCTACTTCCCTGACCAAAGTACAGGGGAACTTACAGGGTGACTGAGGATGTTCTAGGCCCAAACACTGCCCTGCAGGGGGTTACAGGGCATGACTCCTATATTTTAGTTACAACACAGGAGGGGTTTTCAGCTCTGTCTCTCCTCAGATAATGACCTTAATCTAGGGAACTGAGCCAGTTTCCTCCATTACCGTTTTGAGTGTTCTTGCAATAGATCTATAGAATCAGGAAAAAGATTCCTCATAAACAGTTCTAAGACTAACAAAGTATCTTACCACATCTCTGATACAATGAATCATAGAAGGATAGAATGGTTTGCTTTGGAAGGAACACCAAATATCGCCTGGTTCCAATCCCCTTGCCACAGGTAGGGTGCAAACATGATATAAAAGATGCCTGAAGACAGCCTTCCAAAGATTTGAAGTCTAAAGCAACACTTCAAGCACACACCACGGGTCCCCATGTTCTTTAGTAATGGAGCAGCACATTTCCTACACACACGTGTGCATCACCTACAACTCACACCAAATCCAGTAATTACCCACTGCACTATGAAAACTGAGCCTCAAAGAACAGATGCACCTCCATATTCTCTGCTATAATTAATCTTCTAAGGGCACAAGCATTTAAGTATATAAGAAAATCTCTGAGATTGCTCTGAAAAAAAAAAAATGTTGGGGAAGAACACTAAATGAGTGTTTTAGACATAGCTATAAAGGACATTTCCCATTCACAGCTCTTCAAAAGCCTCTCCCATTGTTTTATTTGCTGTAATGTATAATGACTTGCACAACATGACATTGTTTGAATGGTGGCAGTGATGACTGCAGTGGTCATCTTTGAGACTCAAGTTTGTAAATCCATTATAACAATTCAAAACAAGTTTACAGTAACTTTTCTAAAGTTGATAGATCTTTTCACCTTTGCACCTTATAAAGCACAAAATCCCGAATGCAGAAGTTTCATTAAGCAAAAGATTTCCAATTAAATAATTCCAGAAAAACAGGTCCTTAATCAGAGTTACCTTACTATTATCCACAACTAGATAAAAGGAAGACCAACAGCAAAATAATTATAAACAAATATGTAGTTCTATGGAAACAAGAACTGTGATCAAGTAGCCTACTCTACAGTTTTATTTTGAGAATTTCTTTTTGCAGGGCTCAGAGCAGTTATTTCAGCCAGCATGCATTACTGCCATGCACGTATGAATGCAATAGTCTGAGGCTGCAGACCAGAAATGATACTGAAATTTACTCAATTAAGTACCCAGATGAATACAATAAACACATTATGACGTTCTGAAAGCTACTCTTAATTCCTCATTAAGGTGAATGAACACAGAGAAACATGTTTTAAGAACACAACTGAAATTTAAGCTTTGCCAGTTTTCTTGTCAATTGAACAGAACACCAATTAATCATTTAAAACCTCCCTACTCATATTGACAAAACTTACCACAACAACAAAAAGAAAAAAAACATTGTTTTCTACAATGTTAAATTAATTTGTTCCATACAAATTAGTTTAACATGTCTGAATGAGGATAGAAGTAGTGGAGGTTATTCCTCTGGGGAGAGTTGGACACAGAAAGAAAAAAAAATAAGGATTGCAAACACACAAGATTTACTGATATTTAGGTAAAAATGCAAAAAGAACTTAGCTGCCTAATTTTAAAATATGTTCTCTACTAAACTGAAGAGAGGGTGTTTTTTTCTGATATAAAATTCAGTTTTTCAAATTTCACACCACTAAATAAAATACTGACTTTTCTATTTAGGAAAATCATTCCTTTACTAACAGTAGTACTTACCTGAAAAAATGTCCATCTACAAAAATATTCAAAGCTGCTCTAACCTATATTAACTAAAAAAAGCAATTGAAAGTTGCAGATGAACTATTGCACCTTGACATTTAACCAAGAAAAACTGACAGATAGGGAAAACCACTCAAAACAGCTAATGCCCACATACACAACCTAGATCTACACCAGGGAATAACATGTTAATTCCAAATCAAGAACTACACATCCATGGAATTAATTTTTTCTTTTAATTAACAGAAAACAAACAAACAAAAAAAAACCCTGATTGATGACTATAAACACTAAAACTGAATTTTATCCTTAAGACAATTCCTGCCTGTATCACATTTGTGAGCAGCAATTCTAAACAATGATTTTAAAAAAAAAAAAAAAAAAAAAAAACACCAACAAACCAAAAACCTGCATTCAATTAAAAAAAAAAAAAGGGGGAAAAAATATATTAGCATGCCATTGCTGAATAAATAGCAGCTTTGTATGAGCACTCACCTATAACAGTCTCTTACTCATCGGTAGCTATGCTATTCATGCAGGGCTCTTAAAATGGCGTCTGGCAGCACTGCACTGCCTCGCTCCTGCACTGGAGCTAAAATGGGAGCACTCTGCTCAGGACCAGGGGCTCCTGTTTACACAGCAGGGCAAGATCCAGAGCGAGCACCTAAATATCAGAAATGCTAAAGAGAGACAAAAGGACACCTGACATCTGAACGTTTCACTAAAAAGGCACAAGAGAGGGAGATTTGTGAAGTCGCAGGTTACTGAGGAAATCACTCCATTTTAGCTTCACTCTCCAGTCTGAGCACCTCGTATTTTGTATTTCCTTTTGTAGAATTCCCTGCAAAACGCTCCATTTGTATTAAGCAAATAGCATTTTACATTAAGCAATTAACATACACAAAGGGCACGTTCGCCTATCTATGCACGGCAGTGTTTAAGCTAGTTACCTCTAGTTACAAGCAAACAAATCTATTTTTCATTTAAAGAACGTTTAGGTTCTTTTTAAAACCTTACTCCTATTCAGTGTCTATTCTAAATAGCTTCACAAAAGAGAAAAATCAGGGGAGGGAGGGAAATCCTTAGCACCATACAGTTATCTTTAAGACTATAAACTATACAGCTAAGGCCCAAGCAAGGCAACCAAATAGCCACAAACTTCAGACACGAAAAATATAATTTGAGAGCAATCGTGTTCAAAAATAAAGGGCTATGCTAGTTAAATTAAGAATGTTAACATCCTGTTACAGCATGGTTTTAATCTCACAGTGTGAAACACAGGTGCTATGACAATGGGCAGTAAAGGGTTAACATAAGAATGACAGACAACTATCAAATAAATGAAACCCAGTTCCTATGAAGCTATTGCTAAATCAGAATTTAACTCATGAATAGAAGGCATGTTTATTAATAAATATATTTTAAATACTTTCTGAATACAATTTAAAGGGCCAAGCTTGATGGCCTAGTATCATGGTTTCCAGTCTACAGACCCCTCCAAACCAGTGTACTACCACTAAGGGATTTGCAGACAATAACTAAGTAAATCAAATCTAGTTTAACAGGCTTAAATTCACTCTAATGGGATTCATGTGCCCATGGGAAAAATACTGGGGATCCACAAATAACAAATTTGAAAATTGCTACCCACTATATTCCACATGAGCAAAGGTTGTGTTCAAATTTCAAGATATTTAGGAAATTCAAATTAATATCCTGACTTCCATACAGAGGAGAGCTTTTACTGAGATTTATCACCCTTTAACCAATTATGCTGGAGTGGTACCATTACTATGGAAAACTCACCATGACCTATCACTTTTCAGCTACTGGATCCAAACGGCCAGTAGCTGAAAAGTGATACAGTACAACACACTTGAAACAAAGCAAAACAGGAGGGGGAAAAAAAAAAACAAACAAAACAAAAAAAACAAACCACCAACTGACAACAAAGAACAAAACAAAAACTCAGGCAAAAAAAGATATCATAAAATGGAAGACGGCTCAGGAAGACAAGCCAATTGAAGTGTGTGGACACTTCCCTAAAGGGCTAGATTTGTAATGTAATCCACCTCTTTATGATTTTTGAGCATGAAGTTCCTTTTATTTCATGCTTCCTTAGTAGCCATGTAGTTTTTCTGCTACATTTCAGTACTCCTACATGATGTGTGTGTGGGGGGGTGAACGTTCACATTTGGAGTGGTTTATACTCTGCATTTTTTTCATTCTCAGTATGTTAAGTAGTGTCATTCGTTTTAAGAAATTACTCAGCTTTTCCCTAGCACTATTTAGCTTCCAACTAAAACAGTTTGCCTGCGAAGAATGAAAAAGGCATGTAGCTTTTAAAAAGCTACTGTTTTCACCATGATTTATAATCCAGTTCACTCCTTTGTTTTCCCCCCACTGCATTCTTTGTCCAGTTAACTACGAAAGTAACTGGATGTTGGCACTAAATAATAATGGCTAATCATATTCATCCTGGGCAATTCAAATTACTCTTTAGCAGCCAGAAAACTTACAATGCAATTATACGATTAACTGCTAGTTATATTAGAATAATGGCCATTTGCTACAAGCTGAATAAACCTCAGCTACGTTTCTTCATACATGCCCTGTCTAACTGTGATATTAAAAAGATCCAGTCCAGTAAAATCTTGGGGAGAAAGCAAATGTGCTTTTTCTCCTGTGTCTGTCACTTAAACAAAACCCCACGTTCCATCTGTCCTGAGTAGAAAAAAACAGCAGAGTGCTGCTTATTATGCAATCTAGGAAAGTGAGTGATAATACCATACCTTGACAAAGCACCAACAACAGAAAAAAAACAACTCTTCAGCTTGGCTGAATTTGCCTTACTTACACGGAACAAAGATGGCAGAAATTTCCAGAAGGCCTTTCTCAGCCTTGCCACTGCAATTGTCAATCTTTAACCTGCCTGCTGCAGCAATTGGCTCCGGCGCTGGCGGCGCGAGTGGGCTGAGCCGAGACACGGCGCTGCTGTCCCTACCTTGCCTCAGACATCTTGCTGCAATGCAGACATTTGTTTTTTGTGAACTATGAAAGAACTGCATTGGAGTGATCAGAAGGAGTGAACTTCAGCAGGCCTGTGATGCTCCGTTCCATTACACACACGAGGGCAGCCCGCACAAATGTGCTTCCCTGTCAGCAGCGTGTCTGGAGGTGCAGATTTGAAACAGATCCTGGCTTAACAAAACCTGTGGGAGCCATTTTAATACCAGCTTTCTGACTGCAGATCACTTACTCCTGCTTCCTCATATTACACAAACATGATGTCGTTCTCTCTTCAAGACTGAAAGTGAACTGCTAATGTGTAGAAACTACTGTTAGGAAAATGATGGCCAAAAGTAATTTCTGGGTGTTTGAGCAACTGGAGAACAAAACCCAGAATAACCTCAGAGCTGTGTCAGCACTTCTGTGTATGCTGGAAAAGGCATTAAAACTGCACCCAAAAATGCTCTAACATGAAATTCAGTGGTACCCAGAAGTGTTTCACGTTGCAAACTGAACAAGACATTTTTATAATCTAATCCTGNCTGTTAACCAAAGTAAAATAGTCAAATTAAGATACTCATACTGGTAAACAAGTAACCAGAGGTAAATTGCTATGTTACAGAACGTTATTAAATGCATAGCAATGGTCTAGGAAAGTTAGCATGTACTGTGGCTCAGTGCAGTCAATTGCAAAGCTAGCCTGGCTCTCAGCTCTTCCCTAAAATCATGGATGTGTGTGGACTATTAAAACAAGTGCAAAACTCACATTAAAAGCACAAAAAAGCATCCTTACACTGCTTTTGTAAGACCCCTGGTAATCAGTGACAAACAGCTTGTTCAAACAAGCAAGGAAGCACTAAAATTAAAAAAAGGGCACAAAATGCTCTAAGTTGGCTATAAATCGAGCAAGTTTATCTGAGATTACACATTGTATAGTATCAGAAACATATGCTCATTAAGCATTATTTACTTTACTTCATAAGGTCACTTCATTGCTGAGTGCTAACACTTTCATCACACCCAAAAAGCCCAAGGAACAGCAAAAATGCGCCTCACCCTGCAAACATGGTAATTAATGATCTATGAACAAACAGCAAGTAGAGTATTTTTCACGGGCCTGAGGTAAACAGGAAGTAAAAGCTTCAAAATTTAGAGACAAATTATTAAAAAACCCCAGTGCATTCAAATTGGACAGTTTACATGTAGACATCCCTTAAAATGGACGCTAAGCAAATCTGACTTTTTTTATATGACCAACCACTAAGGTTCCCTTATCTACTGCACTAACTGACCAGTAAAAACAGAATGTTTGGAAAGCTATTAAAAATGTTCAGAGAGGAGCATGCTGCTTACTTACCAACTGTTCAAGCACCCATCTCATTTTTCCAGTTAGGAAGATACAACAGGCTGGCAGATTTGGGAATTGATCAAAAAGGAATTTCTTGAAACAAGTACGTAGCATTAAACCAAAAGTTTAAAAAAAAAGGAAAAAAAAAAGGGGGAAAAAATCAAGAAAGAACAACATGTACTACTGTCATAAACCACACATGATTTTATATCTTCTGGACTCCACAACACAGAACTGTGGCTGACACAATGTAAAACAAAAAGGCACAGATAAAAGGTACATTAGTTTATTTCAGCTATGTAAAACAAGAAAGCTAAGAGTTCAAAAGCATTTTCCATAAAGCATCAGATTTGTAAACAGATGCACTGCTGCATTTTACTGAGCAGCACCCCATTTCCAAAATCTGCAGCACAAAAACTGCCTTTTAAAGGAACAAAATATTAACCATACATTGTCCCTCTGGAAGAGAAACGCATTGTATTAATTACTCCTGCAAGGGAAAAGGTTCAATAATCATATTAAGTCAAGATAAGCTGCATAAAAAACATGATGCAACAGCACACCACCACCTAGGCCCAATATCTACAATCTGCCATTAGCACTTTTTGCTGATGCCTAGGCTTTTAAAAAATCCCACATTTTCTCAGAGATAACTTATCTTAGCTGCTCCACTCACTGTTTAGGAAGGTAAACTTGCCTGTTCTGCTGTCTGCCATTATCTCTGCTTGGCTCCCTGTAGGGCAGTTAAAGGCATCTGCTCCCAAGCTTCCATTTTCTCTCCAGCAGGCATGTGACACAGGAGACAATAGTGCTGGGAGCTGCTCAGCACACACAGCTCCTTGGGAGACCCTGAGAGCACCATCCTCCTGGGAAGAGCCAGGTGTGCCAAGGCTTTGCCACAACAAAGCTGTGGCTAATGGCTACTAACCATGTGACCCAAGAAAGCAAAAATTTAAGCAGCTCCAACTCAACGTAGGCGCCTGTGGGGTGAGTTTTGCGCGAGAAACCACGGAGAACCACGCTCTCGACCCACGCCTCGCAGGCCTTAGAGAAAAAGCAAGGTAAAAAGCAAGGCTTACCTCTGTGGATGCATTGTTAACACAGTGTTATGTCAATACTTATAAAACATGGAGGACAGGCTCTCAGGACTCGGGCAGGGAGGGCTTGGCACTCCGGCTCGATGATCTGCCCGCCGCATGAGAGCCGCCCGCCGATTGGCCGCGCCGGCGGCGCCGAATGTAACGCGGCGGGCGATTGGCTGCGACACTTCCTGAGCGATTATCTTTGTGCGGCTCGGGCAGCCCGAGCCATCCCGAGCGCGGTAGGCCCGGCCCGGCCCGGCCCGGCACGGGCGGCCCCTCAGCGCCCGGGAGCGGCTCCTGGCTCCCCCACAACGCTGGGAGATGTTAATTTGTGTGGCTGTGGGAGAGAGGGAGGCCACGGAGAGAGAAAGCAGTACTTACCGACAGTGCGAGCGGCGGGGATTGGAATTAATATCTTGGAGTGCAGAGGAGAGCTCTCCCGGGCTGGAGTTTGAGTGTGTTGTGTACTGTTTCAGCTGCTGCAGCCACATACCTACGCTGTGGTTTCTTTCGATAAGATGAGCCTTAGTAGAGAAAGGCTTAAACGGTAAAATCCATGTCTCATTCCCCCGCACACACGCAAAAAACTATTATGGAACAGCAATTGCTTTGTCACGGAGGATTGCTGCCCCTGGGTGTGTGCCCTCCCTGTGTATGACACTCCGCAGGGCCAAAACCAAAAACATCAGTGTCAGCCTAGGGCCAAAAGCAAAATCACCAATGTCAGCCCAGGGCCAAAAGCAAAATCACCAATGTCAGCTCAGGGCCAAAAGCAAAATCACCAATGTCAGCCCAGGGCCAAAAGCAAAATCACCAATGTCAGCTCAGGGCCAAAAGCAAAATCACCAATGTCAGCCCAGGGCCAGAAAGAAAAAGTACCTATGTCAGCCCAGGGCCAAAAGCAAAAGTACCAGTGTCAGCCCAGGGCCAAAAGCAAAAGTACCAGTGTCAGCCCAGGGCCAAAAGCAAAATCACCAATGTCAGTCTAGGACCAAAAGCAAAAATAATCAATGTCAGCCCAGGACCAAAAGCAGAATCTCACAGTCAGCCCAGGACCAAAAGCAGAGTCTCACAGTCAGCCCAGGACCAAAAGAAGAGTCTCACAGTCGGCCCGGGGCAGAAGCTGCCACGGCAGATGTGCGGGCTCAGGGCAGTGCCGGTGCAGCCGGGCCGGCAGTGCTGTTACCCCGAACCGGCCCCGCTCCAACCGCGGCCGCTCCTGCCCGTTAACCCCGCGGGGTTGGGGGCTCTCCGGGGCTCCTCTGCGTGGCAGCTTATCTGCCTGCCCTCTG
The DNA here is from genome assembly GCA_013399695.1 of Formicarius rufipectus. NCBI lineage: Eukaryota > Metazoa > Chordata > Aves > Passeriformes > Formicariidae > Formicarius > Formicarius rufipectus. The sequence goes on along the minus strand of VXAU01003742.1, from coordinate 410,508 downwards.
CCTCGGCCTGGTGTGGTCCTGCTTCATCTTTTTATCTTCGGCTGAAAAGCTGAGAACGAAATGGAATGGGGGAAACTGGCGGGTGAGCCACCGGCTTGGTCTTGGGCCAGTTCCCGAGGTTTTGGTTCAAAAGCGCGATTCTGTTCTCTTCCCTAATGCAGTGGAAGTGGGAGGATTTATCACTGTGCCAGGAAGAAAGAGGGTCTTAACTCCAGGTGAAGATTTTAAAGGGTAATTCTTTAGAAAGGGCCCAGCAAGCCTTCACATTATTGTTCAAAAATGTGCATCTGTATTACATAGATCAGTATTTTCATTCTTAGGCATGAACAGATTACAGTGGAAACCACAGATGAAAAGGTGATTCTGAAGCATATTGCTTATCATCAAGATTATTTATTAAACAAAAACCAAAACCAAATGAAGTTGTAGAGGGAGAAGCTTAATATTGAAACAATAGTTATTAAATAATGAACTAAAATAACCACAGCAAAATAAACATTCTTCCAACACAAGCATGCAGGATTGTGCAAAACTGACTATAGAAAACCCTCTTTCATAAATCTACAACAAGATTACAAACAATATGCACTTCACTCTACCTTTACTCTGGTGCTAATGATCCTGGAAACAGTTACCCCAAATAAAACTAGTGCCCTCCCTTCCCTCCATACAGCATCTTTCATGATATAACTACTTTACCACACAAACCTCTCTGCTTGAGAGCCGACATGACTCACAACTGTGCCACTGAGTAAAATTAATCATCCTGCTCTGCATTGTCCCACAGTGCATTCAGATTATTTCTTGAGATAGCATTGTCACAGGGAAACTGCCAAGCCAGCCTATCCCTGTGCTTACAGCTTTTGTGTTTCTGCATTTTAGGCTGCAACAGCAGATTAACAGCCCAGAGTATAAATTATCATCTCATAAGTAATTCTGGAGTCCCTGCTGGAAGCATTTTCTCTTTTTAGATTTGGCAGCGTTTTTCGGGGCAGGGAGCAGGAAGCCTCATGGATTACATTGGCCATTTGTTCTGGTCTAGGAATGTAGCAGAAACTAGGGGGAGTGCTGTGAGAAAGGGAATCGTGCAGCCCACTACAGCAGCAGGAACATACTGGGAATTCATGACATACAGTGTGTACATGCATCACTTTAAACAGTTCAAACCCTTCAAGATAGGTTTCTTTTTAACTGCACACCTAAAGGCCTGTGCTGCTCTGAGATATTACCCCCAACACACAAACATCCACGTTTGATTCCTCCTGGCAATAATTGTGAGGATTGTCAGTCATTAACATTTATCCTTATTGTTTGACTGCTCTATTCTAACATTATTCTATTAAAATAAATTTTTTTAAAAGCCTAATTCCTGTGAAGTACAGGGCAAGAACAAAACTAAATACACAGAATTTGTCAATGCTTTGTGCTTACCCCGACCTGACTCTGGGAATGCTGTAATGCTGATGGTGCCTGGGAACACTGCCAAGGACACACTTGGGCCTATCAGACAGAATGAGCACACACAGGAGAGAGCCAGCAGCAGCCTTAGGGAAGGCCTAAGTTCCTTTATCCTCTTAATTCAAGGAAATGGTGGCCCAAATGCAAAAGAAATATTACAAACCTTCAGCCATAGCAAGAGAAGAACACTAGAAAGCGTGTCAGACACACAGAGCATGTGTATGCAGCCACTCCAATAAAACAGACAAAAGAATTCTGTCAGGAATCAAGGGGGAAGCTTGAAATTCTCTTTATTCTCTCATCCACATGCTAATTTTGCAGCAGGAGGTGCAGGTTGGGTATAAGGTCACACAGATACATCTGGAAAATACAGATCTTTGTTAAGTCACCATCGATGCATGTCCTGCTGCAGCTTGATCAATTCTTTTACAAGGGAGTAATGATTAATTTTTGGAGGGGGAAGGGAAAGAAAGGAAAAGAAAACAGAAAACAGAGACAGGGGAAGCTAAAAGCTTTATTAAAGCAGAAGAGAGAATGCAGATTAGATTAGCTTGTATTTATCCTTTTCAATGCTTTGGACATCCTAAGAGAAAACGGGGCTGTGATTCAGGGGAAAGAAAAGGCTAAACAGAGAAACCAAAGCAAAGATGGAAAACACAGATTCAGTCAAAAGGAAATTAAAAGACAGCAATGTGAGAAGTAGAGCCCACTACATTTAGAATTCTCTGCAAACTCCACACACTGTGCAGCATTTCCAGACAGCACACACACATCAGGCACCACAGTGTTGTAAGGGACTGTACAACATAATATATACTGAAAGCCTGCAAATTAAACAGGTATCAGTAAGGAAGAGGTCTGGCTGTATGACAGAAATGAGGGGTTGATACATACCCCTCCCTAGAGGGGGTGAATCCCTAGAGGGGGCACATGCAGGGTGGGAGAGGGAACAGAAGGTGATGGACAAAAGACGGACCATTTTGAACAGATATACAAAAGGAAATGAGAAACATTATATTTTCCAAGTATGAAAATAAATAAATAAAAATAGAGGGGGAAAGCTGCATTAAAGGCTTGTAACTTGGTCATGGATTTCCAGTTTCTAGAGTGAGAACATGAAACATTGTGATTCAGTGTTTTCCAATAACTTTTTTCTATTTTTCCCCTTTATCCTCAATCTGATAAAGTACCGGTAACTGCTTGAAAACCAGAAGGCTATTGTCTGGTACAGAATCCAACAATAAATGTCTATAAAGACAGCTCCCTAATTTTTAAAAGTCAGCTGGATGCTAAAATTAGTGACCTGTCAAAGAAGGTTGGTAATTTTGTAAATTATCAGAAATGACTGGAGAAGGTGTGTATGCCCAGCAGGCAGCTGATTTTCCCATGAGCTTAAAAGGCTTTGTAGCCTCATGCAGGCACTGGTCCTTCTGAACAACAGCTTTGAGTACTTTGGTTGACATTACTTGCTCTGGATTACAATGGTCACTCACTGTCTGCAGATTAAAAGCTGGTTTGGTTTGTAATACACACTGAGTATCTTGTACATTATTAAAGTTTCTCTTGACAGCCATTTTTAGTGGGCTGTGCAATTGCCTCGTGAGATTTCCTTCTGAAGGAAATCTCCATTCATGTTCAATAATCTGCCAAAAATACCAGGAAAACAAAAAATTTAAAAAAACCCCAAACAAACAAAAACACACAACAAACAAACAAACAAACAAACAAACAAACAAACAAACAAACAAACAAACCATCTTTGAGCCCTTTCACAGCTGTAGCTTTTTAAAAGAGGTGCTACAGCTTGTGTTATCCTATGGCATAAGCCCATGTATTTCATCACTTTTACCCCCACTGTGAACCAGGCTCTCCACAATTCAACAGATGGACTGTTGTTATCCTGCATAAAACGGGATTTTCATTATGATATATCTAAATTATATGTTCTGTAGTAAAGGCCTAACAGATATAAATTCTTTCATATTTCAAACTCAGGCAAATACCTTCCCAGTTACCCAGAAGGCAGCTGTGGGGCACATGTAGACATTCTGCACACCAGGCTTAAAGAACACCCATGATGCAGGTGAACAGCACCTGTGCAGAAAGTGGATTTATCTACTCTATGGTAACACAAGTCCAGGTCACCACACATGGAAGTTCGTGGCTGTGGGATTGTAAATATACTGCATGAGACCAAGGTACAGAATCCTGAGAGAAGTCTGTGCTTCACCAAGGGATTCTAACATCCAAGTGTGAGACATCTTGTATCTAGCACTTATTCTGGCATAGGGTCCTTGCCAAGGAAACAAGAGAAAGTCACTGGTGTTAGGAATTATTTAGGACTAGGTCTGGATAATGCTAAACTCTAATCCCACTACTGTGATTTTCTTTCTCTTCCAATTTTTTCACCTTCAGGAATTGGTTAACAATAATCAGATATATGACTCTTTTTCTTGTTTTGGTTTGTTCTTGCTGTTTGATGTACTTTAATAAAATCTGATGATCTCCCTGAAGGCTCCCCCAGCTAAAGGTCATACTGAATATGTGAGGTGATGGAATTACAAAACTAAAGTTATGTATGCATGTAAAAATAAAGTTACTACAGTACTGTTTCATCTCCTAGTTTTGTATCTTGTTGCAACCCACTGCAGATTCAGACCATGTCACTCTCACTTTTAATCTCTGTCGTGCCACTCCACACACCAAATTTACAGTTTGGCTTCAGCTTTAAGGCTATGCATATTCACACCTTTCTCCTTCCTCTCTGCTCTTTCACCTCATTTTCGTGGTTTGCCTCTCACCAGTAAAAACTTCTTCTTTCTTTTTCCACCACAAGTGTGCAGTATGTTCACTTTCAATAAGACTTCACCTAGTTTCACCAATTTCTTGGGTTTTTTTCCTCTTTTACTAGGTTTTTTTTTTCCTTTTTCAATGAGACCTACTGGCTTAAGCATGCCACCCTTCCTTCCAGCCACAGCTCTCAGCTCAGTCACACTTACAGCAGAGCTGCCTGTGTGGTGACACTATGAACAGGATCAGTAAGTCAAAGATTTACTGTGTTAACTTTAACAAGGAAAGGCTCTGATTCTCACTGGTTCCCAACACAGTTGCAGTAACAGTTGTAGTGACACGACTGAGAGCAGGGCACGAGCAGCTCCAGGGAATTAAAACAGTCACTACCAGCACAAGAAGTTTCAGTGATCAAGCACTGCATCCGTATTTTCATCAGATTTCTGTTATTGACTAGGTTTCCTTCCTGTCCAAGTGACACTGTAGATCTGTCCTTGTTTCTTCAACCTACTGAAAGGACAGGAATAAAAAAAGGTTTTGAAATACAATCATGTCCCTGAAAAGAAGCAACACATTTTCCGTCCGTGGCCTTGCCTTCCAAAGCCAGGTGAAAGCCTTGCCTATAATTAGCATACATCTCTCACATTAGGTAACATTTGCATAAACTGTTGAATTCATTTTAGCACCTTTCTGGATTGTTATTTTCCATGCACTGTTGGGCTTACAGATGTGTTTACTAAGTTCCCCTTATCAGGTGATAGAGGTTAGGACACTCCTGAGCTAATGCCACTCTAAAGTTGTTTCCAACAGTTGTTTAACTTTACTTGCTGTAAAGAAATTTACACTTACATCTGAAAGAGCAGAACAAATCATGCTGTATTTATCCTACTGCCATTAACAAAATCAAGTATTAAGTAAGTACAAAAATAAGTGTTAACAAAGCTAGCAGACTAATCACATAGTTATTACATGAACTTCAGTACTTCAAGACCACAATATCCTCACATGACATTACAGTGGGCAGATGTCACAGGTAGGGGCCCTTTCTCTTTTTTCTCTGTGAGAGTCTATATTAAAACTAAACCAAAACCATAAAACGCTTTCCCCACAGTATATTCACAGCAAACACGTGGGTTTATTTACATGTGTGTACAATTGTTGAAGAAAACTTAGGCCTTGATGGACAGATAGCGTAGAATACCACCGACAAATTTCAAATTACACTCCAAAAATTATATTGGTGGGTTTTTTCTGATGGAAAAAAAATTGTAAAGAGACTGTACAACAAACAAATGCTGTGCTGTGGTCTTAAGAACCAAGCAGCCTTCAGGCAGAGCTCTCAGCAGAAACTTCAAATGCAGCTGTCTGTGTAATTTAACATATGAAAAACTGGTCCTGCGTAGATCTTGTATAATAATTAAAAATTCTCTCTAACAGTAACTTGATTTGCAAACATTTGTAAAGCAAAGGCTGTAACAGGCAACTTTTAAATAGCAATTCTTTGAAACGTAAGGTTGTCATTCCTGCTTGTTCCATTCATGGGGTTTTTTGGTTGGTTGGTTGGTTGGTTTTTTTAATTGAAAAAAGTTTTCTACATCCATTTTTATCTTATTTTGTTCTTCTTGTTAGAAGAGATGATGGAAGTTTACATAATCTTTAAACCTTTAAATATTTCCATTTTGTACTGTTTTTATAAGTACTTGTAAACAGTGTAAATTATTTAAAGGAAAAACAAGTTCTGGTGCAGAACAACCAGCTTTTCCCTGTAACAAATTTCAGACCTGCAAATTTTTCCATGTTTTTTGTCAAAGGACAGTTTCTATTATTTGAGCCCCCAACTAAAGATCTCAGTAGCTTTTTTTTATAGAGCATCTGAACTGTTCTCCACCTACTTCTGCATATAATCTATTGAACTGGGATCCTCATCTTGATCTGGATGTTTCTATAAGTCAAATATTTAAAAATAAACCTCCTTATAAACAGATAACAAGGACATTTGTACATAATAATGACATTTTACCCAGATATTTAGTAAGGAATTAAAACTTATCTATTTCTATTCACTTAAATCCAATTTTATATTTTATCTTCCAATAAAATACCTTATTGCATCAAATGACCACAAGCTGTTTTCTCCACTGTTTGCATGGAAAAGAATGGTAATAATTCCGCAAATTTGGTGGTTTTCTTCTCTTGGGTAGGATCGCAGCACCCCATAGCGGTCACTTTGGGATACTACACTGCCGCCCCCAAAAGCCACTTCTTGGCGAAGGCACCTGTCCTAGGATTTGGTGGGAATAGGGAGCTTGCTAGGACATGAGCATCCACATCAAACGCCTCCAGTGGAAATATAATTCTACGAAGAAAACAAGCAGATGTAAAGCGTTTGAAATAATTGCTGAATCTCAGTCCAGAGATGGTTTTGCCGTGTAAGTTACAGTCAGATATCGAGCACTGTGTAAATAAATCTTATTCAACATGGCCAAAAAGACAGAGGCTGGAAGAAAATAGGCTTCTGTTTGGTGCAGCAGCACAGAAACCCCTGAAGAAACTGGGGCTGCTACTGTACTGCACAAGGCAGCCACCACCAGGACACGCACATAACCCCAGGAAATATATATTAAAAGGAAAAGCCAGGCACGAGGGCCCTCAAAGCACACCTCTAATTTAACTGCAATTCTCCTCAGTTACAGTTCTCTTCAAAGTTTTGTCAACACCCAGTCGAGAAGAGTCAGGAGGAGAGGAAGGAAACGCTGCTCCCTGGCAGGGCTGCACCTGCAGTACCGCGCGGTGCCGGCAGGCGGCAGCACTGCGGCGCCCCGAGACGGGGTTTGGGGTCGGGGTTCGGGGAACCCTCCCAGTCGAGGTTTGGGGTCGGGGAGGAGCTCCGAGACGGGGTTTGTGGTCAAGGGAAATTCCGACGCGGGGTTTGGGGTCGAGGGGAGCTCCAAGACTGGGTTTGGGGTCGGGGAAGAACTCTGAGACGGGGTTTGGGTTCGAGGGGAGCTCCGAGACGAGGTTTGGGGTCGGGGAAGTTCCGAGGAGGGTTTTGGGATCGGGGAAGAACTCCGAGACGGGTTTGGGGTCGAGGGATGCTCCGAGGAGGGGTTTGGGTAGCGTGTGGGAGCTCTGGGCAGGGCTGGTGAGCCTGGGAGCCGGGGAGGAGTTCTGAGTGACGGCTCCGAAGCTCCGAGGAACTCGGCGAAGGGGTTTGTTTCGCATCCTCCTGCCGGCTGAGGCGTTTGGGATGATGCTCGTAAAGGTCCGCAGGTCCGAGCCTGCAGTTCTCTGTGGTGGTGCGTGGGCATTCCCTGATATCCTAGGGTTAATTCCTGAAGGGAGCCTACAGGAAAGATGGAGAGAAACTATTTATGAGAGCATGTAGTGACGAGACAAGGGGGGATTGTTTTAAACTCAAAGAGAATAGGTTCAGAATAGATATTAAGAATAAATTCTTTACTGTGAGGGTGGGCAGGCCCTGGCACAGGTTGGGCAGGGAAAATGTGGCTGCCCCATCCCTGGGAGTGTCCAAGGGCAGGTTGGACGGGGCTTGGAGCAACCTGGGCTTGTGGAAGGTGTCCCTGCCCTTGGCAGGGGGGGGGATTGAGAAGAGCTTTAAGGTCCCTTCCAACACAAACCATTTCATAATTCTGTGATTCTATGAATGCAGTTTAGAAACACATATATAGTTACTGTAGGCTGTTAAAGCCAGGCTAAAAATTTCCAAAAAATGCTATAAACCTGTTCAAGTCAGCCAGAATCAGCTATACTCAGCAGTGCTGTCAGTCACACATGGCTGGGAACTGCTTTGAAGCAGCATTCTTAGTTTGTCAGCCAGCAGTTCTTGATGGAAGTTTAGCAAATCCATCACCCTAAATAAACAGAAAACAAAGAAAAAATATATTAAAAAAATTTTCCACATTCTGCAGAAAAACCTGCAAAAAGTCAATGTCTCACTCATCTCTTTTTGGGGGTACAATAGGATGATACTTCAACTTCCCATGGGAGAGAAAGAGAGACAGATAGGTTAGAGTAAGAAGCCTTTAGTGGCTGATTTTCCTGTAACTTTGAGTCCACACTTTGGACATACCTATGCTTTGCCCATTTTTTAACTAATGCACAAGTGAGATGATCCACTCCTTGTAATACCTGTACAGGAATCTCTGTGTGTTACTATTAGTGCCTGCTGTGCTTCCTGTGTCATTGTACTCTGCCGCCTACTCTTTTCCCTGAAACAGGAAACTTCCAGAGGCTTTGCTGGATTGAAGCCAGGTTATCAGGAGAGAAAGACTCTACAGTCCATGCTGCTGCTAACCAGTCACTCAGAGTGAGTGAAGGTTTGATCCAACCTCAAAGCAGTGCAATTCCAATGTTATTGGTACGTGCTTTCACTCACTTCTGCTTTGTAACAGTGATGCTCCCATAGTAGCAATGAATATGAAAATCCTTAATATATAAAGATTTCCTTGTCTCAGGAATTTTAAAGGAAGAGCTTTTACAACTGAATTTTAATTCAGTGCAATCTGCAGCACATTCCTAGTTCCAGCTGCATTACAATCCTTTCCAGTAATTTTCATTAGTCTGCGGATACCAGAAAAGTTATCTTGTATTAAAATTCTCCTAAAGCTGCTTTAAACTGGAGTTGAAGAAGCAACTTTTAATCCACATAAAGCTTTAATCTTTCTTCCATCTATCTGTCTTCCCATTTCCCCAGTTGCAATTCCTGGGGTATCGCTAATTGAGCCTTACTGAAAATGATTTCTCAGCTTTATAATTTAGGTAGTTCTCCCACTTCCTCTTCCATAGCCTTGGTCACTTGACAACCACCTACGGAGGATAATAACTTGCTGCTTTGTAGCTTTTAAAGGATAATGCCTCATCACACAGACATGTATGTGTGTGTACCATACTTTGTGTTACATGCACAGACCTGGCAGTACATGTTGGTGTAATCACCAGAAGAAATTTGGTTTCCCTTGTTTGGAGATGGAGACAGTTTTCTATTTGATTTGATGATTTCAGTTTGGTTATATTTGTCTAGTGTCTTCATGACAATCTAAAACCCAAGCATGGTATCTTTCTGTTTTAACAGATGCAGGTAAGATTACAAACAGAACCATCTGAAGGAAGGCCAAGGAACTGACAGGTAACAATAGTGACAGGGTTAAAGTGAGAGACTGAAATAATGAACAGTTATTCTCAGTAGCTATCAGAGTTACCCAGGTTGGAACACTTCCTTGTGTAAGAGATTCTGCTGATAACAGGGTTCTGCTAAACATGTTCATGGATTTGCTGCCTTATCTTTTAGCATTTGCTGTCATTGGCTCCATCTCTATAACAAAAAAATACACTTTACATTTCATTTTATCTGAGATGCTGTTAAATTTATCTATGTGCTTTTGTGTGTGTGTGTGGTTTTTTGTTTGGTTGGTTGGTTGGTTGGTTTGTGTTTTTTGGTTGTTGTTCTTCAGCATGATGGTGGTTTTCCTTCTGTTTTATTTTGTTTACCTCAAAGGAAAGGTCATGATTGGTGGTCCCCATTGACCACCATGTACCAAGCGCCAGAAGAAATTACAAAAAAAAAAAAAAAAGGAACAAAAGAATGGTGTGACTTGACAGCAACAGCAGGTCATAGAGATCACAGCCAGAGTCCTGAAACACATTCTGGGAACCTTAAACACAGGACAACTTAAAATTAAAGACAGACTGTTCACAGAACAGGAAACAAAGGGACAGGCAGTCAATCAGCAACACTATTTAATGACTCATGGACCTGGGTCCCTGGAGGGTAAAAAAGGCACTTCCAAAGTGAGCACGTGATCATCCAACAGAAAGAACCCAGGAAACCCAGTGACTCCAAAACCAGAATGCTTTGTCCTCTGTTGAACCACAAATAATCCTGGTTGGACTAGCTAGACACACACATCTTAGTACTTGTTAAAACTCAGGCATGGAAAACAAGTATGAAAGAATGACTGAATGAAATCTGTAGGAGAATAAGTGTGAGTGACTGAAGTCAGTTTTGTTTAGAATGAAATCACTTTCCCCTTTTGTAGAGTCTCACATTTAGCTTTGCTATATCCATTTTACATCAGCAGCTGCTCACAGGTGATTGTTTAAAAATTTCAATAAAACCTTAATAGTGTGTGCTTACAGAAGAATACCAAAGGAGAGAGAGCTATTTAGGGAAGTGAGGACACAGCAAGCCTGAAATGGCTTGTGTTTTTGAGGTAATACTTTTTCCCCTTTTGCCCAAAGGAAAGGCCATTGCACAGTTACAATTTCTGCTGTTACACCAGTAATTTCTTATTTCATGGTTCACAAAGAAGAAATAACTGTTAAAATAAGTGGGTTTCTCAAAACGAGCCCTGAGTATGAAATTACAGGAAATTGTCCTAAACATTTTTGTACAGTGACACGTGCAGATGTGCTAATACAAGCAACCTGAACAAAGAGAGAACCAGGAAAAAGAGTATTTCTGTTTACCTGAATACATGAGGCTCAGAAACCTGATTTCAAATACAAAACATAAACTGCAACACTTAAAACCCTGCAGATTTCATGGCTTCTCAGACTGCTACTGAGTGTTTTACAATGAAGAGAAAGAGAAAAGACAGAATTATTTGTGATAGTCAGTGTTGTTATTATAAACAGCAGTAGTTTAAAGTCGTGGGGATTTGGTACCTGTTCTTTTCCTGTGTAGCCAGTGCAATGTGTAGCAATGCTAAACACAAAGGATAAACTACAATAGTATCATTTATTAAGAAGTTATTTGCTAAAAAGAAAGAAAAATCCAAAGGGAATACTCTTTTTATAGGACAAAAGGTCTGACAGTGATGTAGTGGGATGGTACTTACAATAGCACATTACTTACAGTGTCAAGTTATAACACTTATCTTACTGGTTTCCCCAGCTGTAAAATATGAATTCTACTCCCTACAGATACTGCCTTTAAGGGGAAAAACAAACAAACAAACAAACAAACAAAACCCCAAACAAACAGAGGAGTTCAAGATAAGCTGACAGTTTATGAGTATCTTGTTATGTTTTCAGGGACACAAAATGGGTAGTATCAAAGTCATGTCGTCACCTACCCAAACTTTTCAAAGGAAGTCCTGTCCAAAACAGTAAGTTTCTGCTGTTGAACGTGTCTCATGGTTGCAGATGACAGCTGCCACCATTCTCTTACAATGGGAAGCACTTTCCTTCTTGTTAGAGAATTGTCATTTGCCTCAAAGAAACAAACAGGGCAATGAGACTCACTTAACTCCCTAAAATGAAAATATAGGCTGATTATTGCCTTGGAAATAACTCTCAGAAGGTCCCCTGGTTTGATTGTTGTGTTTGTTGCTCACCAGTATCTCTCCAAATCTTGTTTGTTCTCACTACAGACTCATAGAATGAGTCTGGTTTGAGACCTAAATGAATTGTACTCTATTTGAGCCATAGTCATGCATTCCACACTGACCAAATGCTTTAGTGCTCGAGGAACTCAAAACAAGCACAGAGCTAAGTAAGGCACCACAGCAGTGGCCAGGAATGCCTCCACTGGATTTGAAAGGAAGCAAAGTTGTGTGGCTGTGAGTAAAGGTGAGCTACAGGGGCAGAACTGGTGCACAGTGCTGGGTTCTGCAGAACAGGTCTGGGTACTCCAGGTTCATTGTATGCCAGTGACTGAGAAGAAAGCCTTCCCAAAACCATCATACAGTGTTTGTAGCCTGGAAGACTGTGGGCATGACCTGTTTCTTTGCACTCACATATTCCTAAGAATTCTTTCTCAGAGTCAGCATCAAGCACAATTATCCACTATGGAATACACAGTGAACTCCTAACTATCTAGTTACAGTCCTTCTAAACGTGCAGGGGCCTGTCTGGCTGTCTCTGCTGCAAGAGAAGAGAATGAGGAAAGGGAGATGCAGGATTTTCCTAATTTCCTGAGCACACTATTTACAAATCCTGTGCCAGTTCATTTCATACACTCCAATCCTTCTGCTTTTGCATTATGAATTTCCCACATCAGCTTGTTATGCAGCCTCTCTTCACATGATAAGCCCACTTTTATCCATCCACTCAGTTAAACATCTTGTCCAGGGTCTTGTTATTTTTAATCTTATTATGACACCATTCCTTTGTATGGTTTGAACAAACACAATCTTTTGGGCTGAGCTGAACAAATGCTGAACTAACAAACAAACAAAAATGGTATTAATGATAGATCAGGATATACTAAAAATCATTATCATCAATTGATTAATAGTGTATTTTTCCTTCAACATCATGTTCAGTTATTTTTTCTTTATATCAAAAAGCATGTAGAAGAAACTGAATGGGTTTCAGAAATGCACAATATATTCAAACTACGGTATCAACATGAAAAGAGACTGAAAAATCTGATGTTAAATAATTTGAAGGATTGTAATACCATAAGACATGATATTAGAGAGAAATACAAAGCACTGAATAATAAACAAACAAACAAACAAACAAACAAATAAATAAATAAAGGAATGGATGAATGAATGAATAGATAATTAAATAAATAAAGTGAAGAAAAGCCTAAGGTACTTGTTAGCCCTGACAGTGTAAGAACAATGAAGAAAGGGAATGTTTAGAACATTATTTACACAACTCATAATTAGCATGTGAAACACATTGCTCTAAGGTACAAAAATCCAATGAACTTTAATGGATCCTAAAATAGAGGTGTCTTTTCCCTGCACAACAAAAAGATGTGGCTACTTTCAGGTCACTTCTGTAGAGTCTGTCTTTCAGGGAACAAGTGACCAAGTGACTGAAGGTGGGACAGTTTCCCTTCAGAAGATAATCAAGAAAGACTCCTGTGGGGCTTCAAGGTGATGCTTCTGAGTGGGCTTATACTGGCAGGAACAGGAATATCAATGGATGCATTACAGGACAGACACAGTGCTAACCTTCCTCTGGTTTTATATGAAACATTTTATTACTCCTTTTAAATGAGCAGTTCTCAAGATGAATGTGACACACGAGAAGTCTGCAGGCTTGTGTGTCGCATTAGTGAGGAACTTGGTGACCCTTCACCATAGGACACAGTGTGGAGTTTATTCACTGTGGGCAAGTCAGTCACAGCAATAAAGCAAAAACAAGACAAATGAGACTGAATCAACACTGGATGAAGAAAGCTTCATTTCCCTACTGAGGCATTCTCTGCATCATGAAGTTCAGCATCAGGTGCCAGGAATAAGCAACAGGGGGAAAAGTGTCACTGTCACAGCTTTGACATCAAAATAAATGCCCCAAGGACAGCTCAGCTTCACACATATATTATCCCTGACAAATGTGCACTCAGTCTTTTCTTAATCTCTGTGGAAAAAAAAATTAACATTTTCATAACATACCCAGAGGGTCAAGCTAAACTGTTTTCTTCACTGCCTATGTTTTTATTTTATGCTTCACATCAGTGTCTTTAGTCAAAGACTAGAGTTTTTAAGACTATGACTGGTCAGCTGGCTTCCCCATCTATAACCAATCATCTTTTTCAAAAATCATCATCCTGTCTCTGCAGTTGCCTCTGCTTTAGATTGATCCAACTTGATCTTTCTAATTTTTTTAAGCTCAGCATTCTCTGTGTTCTTGACATTATCCAGCTGTTAGCCCTGGGCTGGCACAGTGCTTCAGCTGAACAACACTAACAACAGAAAAGTGCATATTTAAAATGTCAGAGCTCCAAGGTAGGTTTTAATTGCCCTTCAGCCACTGTGCCCTTCCAGTTTGATGGTGATCCATTGAAACAGAAGCATTTGTTTTTTTAACAACAAGTTATGTGGTTAACTAACAGAAGTCTTGTGTAATCAGCGTTTCCAAAGTCTGCTTATGAAAATACCCTGTGGTATCTTCTTGCAAATCAGTGTCAGCATGTGGTGATAGGTGACACTTCTTACTTCTCCTCTGGTGTACTGATGGGCTTGGCTGACTTCTTGGCAGCTCTGTTCTAGCCGTTATCATATAGATGCTAAGGAGTTTATTTATTTCAGTGTTTTCCAGGAATTTGCATCATACCAGTTTTATGTCAAGTGTAATTTCTCTTCTCTTTCTGTGCCTCTTGGCCCATTTTATGCATAGTTACTGTGCTTGCCCACTTTTGATCTTATGAAATTTCCACCCTTCAAGTTCTTCAAGGTGAGCCCTAACATTCCTGAGATTGCTTCAGTCCCTTCTCATCATTGAAGATAAGTGAGATGAAGTAATAATAAAGAGACAAAATATCTTATTCAAATCTGTGTAAGTGTAAGGAAATGGAAGTTCCTGTATGGAAGGGAGGAAGAGAGAGATCCATGACCAAGTTGCTAGAGGACTGATATGAAAAATGAAAAATTAGCCTGAAAAAAAGAAATATTTTGAGGCCATAGTGATAAATTAATTTTCTTTATATCTATAAAATGTCCCATATGTGCCAATGAAAATATTTTAACATTTATTCTTCCCTCTCTACACACAGAAACTAGATGAGTAACTTCCATCGAAGCATAAATTATAGTCTTAATTTGTACTTGCTACAAAATGAGTGTTTTATTTTATGAGGATGAAGTTTCTCTCTGTGTAGGGAGAGTTACCACTTGAGATCCACTCATCAAAGCTCTTCAGTGTTCAGTGGTTTGTCGAGTTGCTGGTAGCTTACATTACATTTACAGCATTCATACCATTAGTATAATTCACAAAGGCTCTAAGGAGGGGCTGACACAAAGGCTTCACTGGGGTGATCCCCAAAAAACGACTGACGAGACAAATGGAAAGTTCAGGGTTTTTTTTCCAGACGTATGAGTACACTCACAGGGAGGGAACCGTATGAATTTTATGATGAATGCATACTTTTATTGCATGAATACTCAACTTTGGATCATAATGGGAAGAGATATTAATTTATAGTGACTCAAAAAACATCCCTTCCTGAGTGATGCATCATTGTATGTGAAATCCTGGATTCCAGGTATGCAATTAAATGCTCTGCTTTTCTAAGCATCTCGTCAACCTTCTGGATAAATGGCCTGAATTGCATAAGTGCAATGTCTTAAAACCTGTGAGTTAATATATGGTTACTAGGAAGTTTACATGACCACTGGTATGACTTACCTGCCTCACTCACCTAATGTGAATTATAATTGGTTTGAGCATAAGGAGAGGCCTAAAGTTTTCCCTATAAATGCTGCCACACAGCCAGAACTTGAAGTCTTATCATATAGGTCTACAGTTGCTCACAGAAACACAAAGTCCAAGGCACAGAGCAGCAAAGCAGCATGGCTGGTAAGTTANAAAAAAGTCTTTACTAGTGTGGAATGGGAAAGTGATTAATGTATCATGTTCTAGCTTTCTCTGTGGGGTTCTGTTTTGTAAAGGGCTCTGAATTGTTGGAGTACACTACATTTTGAGATTATGCATAGGTCGTTTCAACATTTTTCTTTCCTGAATTTTGCAAAATACACAAGCAAGCAAAAGAAGATAATACATCTATTACCATAACAAAGTTGAATATTATAAATATTATAAAACTGCAAATAGGTCAGGACAAGTTATGACAAAACACAAACTCTCTTTTAGCTTGAAATTTAATGAATCGGAGTGAAGGTCAAGTGTGAAGGAATTTTGTGTTAATGGGAATACTTATGCAAAGAATAGACTACAGGCTAGGTTTCTTCTTGTAGATCCGTCAGAAGTGCCCTTTTAACTAGTTGTTAAAATCAGTGTGAAAGGCAAAGGCACTTTAAAATCCAAACAAAGCAAGTAGAAGTTCAGCAAGTCTTAGGAGAGAAGATCTTAAATCAACACCCTTTAATAAGGTTGGCCATGTACTCACTTCGGCCTGACTTGCTGGGACCTCTGTAAAAATGTATAGAATCATAGAATAGTTCGAGTTGGAAGGGACCTTTTAAAGGCCATTTATTCCACCCCTCCTACAATGAACAGGGACATCTGCAACTAGATCAGCTTGCTGTGCTGGCTTTATGTGACGTAGGTCTAAAAAGCTTAGGAAATAAATAAAAAGCAACAATCCACAGAGTAGAGAATTGACTGCAGAACTGGCATGCTCTGCTTTCTCCTCATGCAGTTTAGGAGAGCCACAGTTACCCCATTCTCACAGTTTTAGGAGAACTGATTGCCTGGACTCTTGGGACACAACTATTTGTCCATATACTGTTATTTTAAATAATTTGTGTTATTGTCCTGGCCTTGTGCCAGCATTCCTCCAGAGCATCTGCTGTTTGCCTGGCCTGATGGTGCTTAGTTAATGATTATCTCAGTGCAGCTGCTGAGTGTGATACCATACTCATGAGTTCCTGTTTGAGAGCAGAACTCAGGTTGGGAGGCAAGTGGGTCTGTACCATGGGCATAAGGCTATGGATTCCCTCATAAATCTCCACTGAGCAGAACTCAAACAAATGGAAAAACACAATTTGACACATGAAGCTGAAATATTGGGCTGAGGAAAAAATCCTTTTTAATAAAAGAACTATACAGTAAAGGGGACAGTTAAAACCTGTATCTTCAGCAATGGGGAAAAAAAAAAAACCCACAAGCCAATTGTTTCTGCATTGTAACACTTCCTTTTAAGCAATGATTTGCCAATAACTTAGCCAGAACATTCTAGCAGGGTGATCTCTAAAAGCTTCCTCTTTAAATTTCAGGCAGCAGTCTATCCTTCTTAACAAAGATCTTCTTGTTACATGAAATGCAAGAAGCAATAGCAGCATTTAATGAACAAGCTGGTATTTGCTGATCACGGTCAGCACTTGCTTGTGAAATGCGCAGGTGTCCAAGAAATAGCAAAGCCCAAGTTCAGCTGGAGGTGTCAAAAGTGCATGGGGATGCTCCTCATGTGGCCATGCACAATTTTAATGTAAAAAACTGTGAGGGTTTGTGTGCAGGGGTGTGTGTGTGCATGTTCACAGCTGTTTTCACTCCTCTCTCTTTCTCCCTACTCCTCCCACACCCTGACACATATCCTGCAGATAGACACACTTTTTTTCCCCAGAAAATCTCTAAGCACCTGTGAGCCAGTCTCTAATGGACTTGCTTCAATAGAATCCAGAAGGTTGTGCATAAAGAAAAGGGAAAAGAACCTAAAAAAATCCAAAACCATTTGATAGCATGATTTTTTTAAGGCTTTTGATAGTCTGCAGCACCACTACTGCTACTAAGGATTTAATGATTTATTTCACAGTCTCACACTCAAAATAATTATCTCAGTTCTGTCTGTCACTTTTAATCTTCGGTGTCATTACAATTAAGACATGAGTTACACCTGCAAGCATCTTGTTTGTGCATTAGCATTAAGAGCATCTGGGGCAACATGCTGGATTGTTGGAAGAAATGAGCAGAGCAGGCTAGTGATGGGAGCCTGAAAAGAGGTGTTCTTTGATGATGAGTGTGCAGCAGTAGCTGGAAGTTAAAGCTTCCAAATAAGGTCTTTACTCCATTCCAGTGGAAGAGATGTGTGTATAAGTGGAAGAGGTAGGGAAATATATTTATATATAATAGGTTATAAATAACAGGTGGTGTGTGACTGTGTGGGAGCTGTCAGGGGAACCCAGCATTGCTTCACCCCAGACTGTGCACTGCCAGTTTGGTTTATTTCTGTGTCCTGGTCCTGTGGTAGTTTGTGAAAGTTCACATATCAGTGCATGTCACTAGTATGCTACTGTCAGTCTCCCTTCTGAAATGACCTATCTCAGCTGGAATGAGAACTTCGGGAAGGCTCCAGGCTGCAGCAGGCTGCAGGCTTCCAAAGACAGACAGTAAGAAGTATGTGTTGCACAACATGTGAGGCCCAGAAGAGATCTTGGCCAAATACTTTTCCATATGGACTTGACCAGTCTGTATCAGGGGAGTGCTAGTTCTGAAGAGTGCTGGGGTGAGTCAGTCCACACCAATGCTCCAGGGGCTCAGTTCTCTTCCTGGAGTAGGTTACAAATACAGTGTACGTGTAGAAAACCACTTGACTTCCTGTATCCAGGATAGCAGGAGTGGGCTTTACTGATGAAATTCCTTACTTAATTATTGAATGATGACAAGAGACAGAATAGCCTAAACCTCTTAGGGTACTGAATCAGAGAATCATGGAATCATTTAGGTTGGGAAAGACCTGTATGATCATCAAGTCCACTAAGGCGGTCCCAGTGAGTCACAGCCCCGTGGTTGTACTGTGGTGCTTCAGGGGTATGTTAAGGAAGAGTTGTGCTCAGAAAGAATAAAGGAGCAGATCTGACTATTCTAGGGACTAATTTTCCATCCTGAACAAGGGCACAGTTAATAATAGGTGATATTTAATAGAGTTCAAGAGTCACTGTGGATTCACACAGAGTTGGTGTGAAAGAAAACAACAATGCAAAGAGGGAAAGAAAGTAATACTAAGGGAAATTACTCTGTTACAAAATCTATCTGTCACTGTTCAGTGATGCACTTCTTAGTCCTATATATTCACTTCTTTAACTATTACTGGAGTGAAGGAAGAAATCAGGGTATTACTGTAAAAGGATGTTATGAATGATATGACTGTACAGGTTTGCAAAAGATGGTTCTGATACAACTTATTCTGGATACAGGAAACAAAATACAAAGATGGATTGCAGCTTCCATTTTTTGTGGTCCAAAGGAATCTTCTCTTGCTATCCCGAGTTCTGAGCACCTGCCTGTGCAATCCTTACATTTACAGCCACCATACAAGGTCTGCAAACACTCCAGGTGCAGGAACCTGCCTGGGTCAGATGCATTCTGCTTGATGAGTGTCCTGACTACTGTTAATATTTCTCATTAATTTAACCCTCATTCTCAACCTTTGCCCATAATCTTTAATTCAATGGACTGGTATGTATCATTCACCTGTTTTACAAACAAAGCACAACAGAGGCCTGCAAGGCAACTTAGCCAGAGCTGGGAATAAACAGCAGAGGCTGATGCAACATCCACAACTTGTTCTTCCTGACATACTGTCTGCCAGCATAAATGAACAGTTGGGGTTTTTCTTTCAACATAACTAACCTTTCTATCAAAGAAAAATGTTTTGCTGTGTATCCAAGGACAGGCTGAAATCTTAAATTTATTCTGAATATTGTTTGTGTTATATTAAAAAGTATTTAAATGTATGGGTAGGAGAACATATCAGAAAACTAATAAAATTCTAAGATATTTTTTAAAAGTAATTGAAGTCTTATAACTTTAAAATCACAATTAGGCTTTGAAAGTTATAAAACTATGGTCCCTTCTGAGATTAAATATAATTAATAAATGGAGATTTAAAGCAGCAGTTTGAATTAAAACAAGTTATATATTATTTCCCCTAATAATACTTTTTTATAAGTAACATGAATAATATATGTCTGTTTATGAAATGGGTTGAGCAAGTTCCAATTCTAGAATTTTGAAAAATTATCCAGACCTGAACACAGAACAATTTGGACTACTTAATACTGATCCCAGCCAATTAAAACACTGCCTTTGGGAAGGCATATAGCTGTGCCTAGTCCAGCATGATGGATATCTCTAAGATGTGCATTGGGTACATCAAATTTTACAGGTAGTTTCATAAAAGTCTCATAATTAGTCTCTTTACTAACAGGAAGTGGAGCCACCTTTGAAGAATAAGCAAAATTCACTCTCCTAGAAACTAAGTGAAAGATTTTAACACACAAATTGGCATTGCCAGTATCGTGGTCAGAGTTGTCCTATCAAAAAGTAGTAGTGCACCAGTTAAAAACAATGATAGCTATGTTAGCACAAGTCATAAATGTACTTGTCTGTCATCACTGTAAACTGTCATGCAAATATGACATGGAGTGCCCATCAATTGAACATGGTTGAATAGTAATCATGTGATATATGAAAAATTGGTTCTTTAAATTTGGCCCTGATTTGACCTGGGGCAGAGGCAATAGCTTGGTCATTGGTTTGCAGTTACTACAATGAAGGGAAAAGCTAAAAAAAAAAAAAAAAAAAAGGAAAACAGTTGGTTCAGGGAATTAATTTTAAAAAGAAGCGACTGTAATTATTACTCATGAAGTATTTCAAATTAAAAAGTGTTTCACAAGAAGGAGTTTGCAAAACTAGAGGAAGTTATTATAGAAATAACTACTTCTATAATTTTATCATTGTAAAAGAAAGAAAAGCAACTGGATGCTGAAGTTCTTATAGTTCTAAATACATTATTAAACTCTTAAAAATTAGACAGACTGTTAGGAATAAATATTGTCCAAGCTTCAGAATGTTAAGTTGCAGTGAAACAAGATCAGGATGTGAGGACTGAGAGAGTGAAAAATGAATCAAAACTGAATCCCACTGGTCAGGTCATAGCTGGGGGCAAAGGCTCCACCCCCACAGGAAATATTGGAAACAAACTTTAAAGAACTAAAAGGCGGAAGGCACAACTTGAGCCAACAGAAGCAGAAGAGGCCATTTAGGGGAAAGCTTCAGAGCCTGCCTATAGACGACCTGTTGATCAGATATGGGCCAAGGTGAGCAAGGGGGGAGCCCCTTCTGTCCTGCTGTCTTTTGTTTCCTTACATCCACACATCAGGTTCATCTCTGTAATGGCCGCTAAAAGATCACTGCTTCTCTGGGGAGTTTTCATCCAAGAAAGTGAGGAAGAGAAAATTGTTCTATCAGGACTCAGGAGAATGGTTTTCACAGGAATTGCATGTTTTCCACTTACTGTGTGCATGGGGAAAGTGAGCTTATCAGAATGACAGTTGGGAAAACAGGTATCTTAACTGATATAAAAATGTTGTATTTTGCCAATAGGAAGGGAAAGTCTGCAGCTATTTGAAGCTGTCAGACAAGTGACAAATCTGACATAAGAGAAAGAAGCAAAACAGAACTTCGAGAACGTATAATTGCAAAGGCTGAGGAAGGCTACAATGAGAAGGTTGAAACAGGTAGTGAAGACAGACAGGATACAAAAATTTAGGGGATTCTTTTTTTGGTTTGGTGGTTGGTTTGTTGCAGAGGTGGTTGCTTTTTTTTTTTTTGCTCACATGCTAATACTTATGCAAACCGACAACTTTATTAAAAATGGTCCTGTGTTGCTTTTGCAACTCCTGCCTTTTTAAAGGCAAATCTCTCTGAGCCCACAGCTGATTCTACAATAGATGTGCTTCATTGCTAAGTTTCTGAAGATTTTTTTTAAGTAGGTATGTTCCTGAAAAAATTGAAGTATGTGCTGCTTGTGTCACTTCTGTAAAAAAAACAAATTCTTCCCCATTTGATCTGTGACTACATTGCTAAGACTACTAATGAAATTATTTCAAGGCTTGTCTAAACTTGATAAACTTATGATCCTCCTGCAAAAACTCTTGACACTAATAAATCTGGTTGGACATAGGATAATGATTTTTACACAATAGTGGCACAGGGTAACTATGTTCCACTACTAAGGGCCCCACTCTTACTCTTTCCTGTTTTCCCTTTTGCATGGGGGAGGGAATAGAGAATAATAAAATTAAAGACTATGAATAAATAATAAAAGTACGGAAGAATAATAAAAATATTTTCTAAAAGTATACAATGTCCTTAGGGGAAAAAAACCCATAACTTTTTCTTCTGTCCTTCTGCACTTCATTTAAACCATTTATCTACTAGACATCCCTCCATAGGGATAATATCCCTCTGATATTATCAGAGCCAAACTAGTCTCATGTGTTTATTCCTTAGCCTCTGAGGCCACATTTCACATGCAAGAGCTTTCTACAACATATATTAATAGTTTTCTCTTTCCAATTCTGCCATCTCTCCCTCTGCCAAATGACAGCTCAATGTCCATCAACACATTCCTACCAGGTGCTTCCAACAGTAGCAACTGTGTGAGATATAAATGGAGCTGGAGATCATGTCATGGTTTAAAATACACAAGTGCTTCTCAGCTTAATCGGTTTCCTTATTTCTCATTCAGAGGCAGCAAGGCTGTGCCTCTGTCAGTATAACACCATGTCAGAATGGATGACACCTTGATAGAATTAGCTGAGTTCAGCCAGATTTTTATCCAAGTAACTCACAAATATTCAATTCTCTCAGGTTTCTCTCCTCTGCCTGATTTTTCTTTAGCACCAGATATACTACTCCTTCTTTATTTAATTATGCAGATAATCTCTAACAAGAAAGAAAGAAAAAAAGCTTGTGTATAAATTACTGGTTTTGGTGGAAAGCTCACATGGATACCAAATACCTGTAGAAAGTAATAAGCAATTCTTCAGAGTCTGTTTGGATGGACCCTCAAGTTTTCTTGCTCTTCTCACTTTTTTGTAGCCTTCACGCAGCCAAGTACCGACTGGCACCTGAAAGAAAATGGAAGAGAACACCACACAAGTAAATTTTCTGGTGATGAACTGATTGTGAGAAGAGGACAGGCCTTCACTATCACCTTCAGTGGAACAGAAAAGCCTGATCAAAACTTAATATTCATTGTAGAAACAGGTATGGCTCCCAGTTCCCTTCACAGAGAAAATAATGCTGCTTCAGGACATTTTTTTGGCCTGATACACACTACAGAGCAGCAAAATCCTACCTCAGAGCCAACATGTTGATTCACATAGTCATGGAACTATTTCTGAGGTGTTTGTTGTATTACATCTATCTCAATGAGCTTACACAGCTCCCTTCAGTTTCCAATATATGGCACAAATTCATCTGAGGAGAGGGTTACATCCCTGCTGAGTTTGTGGATGAGTAAATCTCTGTTTCAGGAACATGGAGGGGAAAAAATATTGTTTGTTTTCCTTAAAAGGTCCAAAACCCTCCAAGGCAGCGAAGACTCTGGCGACATTTGGTATCTCCAGCACAGCGAGCACAGAGGGCTGGGGTGCAGTTCTGCAGTCCTCCAGTTCCAACTCCTTCAGCATCTCCATTTCCAGCCCCCACAACGCTGTCATTGGACGGTACAAGCTGAGTGTTCAGAACACTGCAGGTGGCAGCTCCTCAACAGCAAACATTGGCACTTTTGTTTTGCTTTTTAACCCTTGGTCTTCAGGTATGAACATGTCAAATTTCCCCTGGAAGAACTAAGATTTTTGTAACATCATTAGAATTTGGAGCTTCTCCATTTGTTCCATATTTTAACATAGAGACTGAACATTGACCAGTTAATGTATTCTTGACCAAAAAGAAAAAATTAAAAGGGGGGTTTAACTGTGTCTTAGAACCTTCCAGTACATAAAATCAGCTCCATATCATGAACATGCTGGAGAGCTCCTTGCCCTGAAAGATCAAGTTCTGTTTTTGACAGAGCTTCTCTACTTCCGCACAAGTTTAGAATAGTGTGTCTAACCTCTGTAGAACCAAGGGAAGAGTCATATCTATTATCTTCACACATATCTAGCAGTGTCCTACCTCTGTCTTCCCTCAGACCCACCCACCTTTTTATCTAGTTGTAGAAAATCACAAGTTTCATGATCCCTTTTTAACAGCATGAACAACAAAGGGTAAATATCTGCAATCATTCTGACAGATGGAGACCAAGACTTCTGAAGTTTTGGGTTGGGTTTTTTGTGGGTGTTCTTTGCCTGCTGGGCTTGTACATATCTCTGTTTTGGTTTTTCAGGTGATGATGTGTTCATGCCTAGCAAGGATGAGTGTGAAGAATATGTGCTAGAAGAATTTGGCATCATTTTTGCAGGCAATAAAAATCATATCAGCAGCTTTGGATGGAACTTTGGTCAGGTAAATAAAGCACTGAAGCACCAGACATTGTTTTGTGTTGTTTTTAGCAAGAACTGGATCGTTTGCTTTTTCCAGTTCATTGCACTCATCTCCAAAGAGCAGGAGTGTGGTGTTGAAATCAGAACTTGTGCCAAGCTCTGTTACACTGATTAATGTGAGAATTTGTAATTGATTAGTCAGTGTCTGCCTTGGAGGTGCAGCCAGCAGAAACCTTTGTGTGGATATTAAGACATCGAGTAGCCTTACAGGAGTAAAATACTGTAGCAATGCTGAGAGATAAAGTGCTGGCCTAAAGCCCACAGATCCCAAGCTCTCTGAGTTCTGATCTTCACTTTAGTGTGACCACATTTTTATATGATAATTCCTGGCTGTGGTACAGCACTTCGTTTGGTGATTAAAAAGAAACCCACAAACATTCAATGCTCTCTGCATCCTGGTTTTTAGTAGAATAATCCATACTTTCAAACCACTAATTTATTTCTGTAACACAGTTTCAAGGGGGTATCCTTGATGTTTGCCTTTCCATAATGGATCGAAGCTTGTACTATCGGCAGGATCCTGTCACTGATGTGTCTCACCGAAATGACCCCAAATATTTGGGCCGTGTTCTCAGTGCAATGGTAAGGAACATGTTCAAAAAGTCCAAACTAATAACTCTCCACCTCAAGTAGTTAGTGAAATTAAGTATGACATTTCTCAGAGAATTTTAGGCCACAGTCTTTATTCACCAGGCAATATGGGTGGTGAAATATGGGCCAGAGAAACACCTAGGTGGTTGTCTGATCTGAGCCTGCTGGATTAATCTCATCTGGGCTATTTCTGATACTTATCACTTTGATGTCCAGTAGTCAAACCTAAAGTACGAGACATGGGGTGGTATATTGAGGGACCAGTTCCTTGGAGCTCCTTAATCCAGCTGCCCATTTGAAATTGAACTATGGAGGTACCAGACCAGCTCAGTCATGGAATTGACAGGCTGCCTTGGAAATCTCCAAGGAAGGTTTCCTGGTCTCTGCGGGTGACCAGTCCAGAGCTTTACTACTCTCCTGGTGTAGAATTTTTCTCTTATGTCAAATATTGGTTTCCCAAGCTACAACTTTCTGCTGTTGCTTCTTGTTGTATAACACAGAAACAATCATAAGAGCACACATTCAGTGTGTTCCATTCAATTAGTCCTAGGCTGTTATTATATTGCCCCATCCCCTTAGCCAGATTGAACTAGCCGCCCAGTGCTCTCAACTTCTCCCTGTAGACTGTGTGTTCCAGGTTCCCTGACCATCTTGGTAGCCTTCCCTCCTGGGCTCTCTTCAGTGTCTCAACATCCCCTTGAACTCAGGGACCTGAAACCAGAGACAGGATTCCCGGCACAGCTTCCCTAGGGATAATTAAAGGGCGTTAACAGCTTCCCTCAACCTCCTGGTGACACTTTTCCCAGTGTAGCCTAGCATGGGCTCTCCCTTTGTGATGAGGGTGCGTTGTTGGCTCAAATTCAACATGGCATTTTTACTGTAACTCCCAGGCCTCTTTCAGACAGGCTGTAAATTCTTAATTTATCTCACCATAAATTTAGTGAATATCTTTACAGGTCAATGCCAATGATGACCAAGGGGTGGTGCTAGGAAACTGGAGTGGATCTTATGAGGGTGGGAAAAACCCAACCAGCTGGACTGGAAGTGGTGAAATCCTGCAAAGCTGGAAGAAATCAGGATTCAAACCTGTTAGATATGGACAGTGTTGGGTTTTTGCAGCAGTACTAACTACAGGTATGTTTTGTGTCACACACTTACCTGACATTGCACAGATTCTACTAAGGACTATTAATACTCCCTGCATGGAATTCTTTCAAGACATTCCTGTTAAATGAAACTCCCAGAAATACTGCTTTCTGACTTTGGTTTTCTGTTTGCTCTTTAGTGCTTCGATGTCTGGGGATTCCCACTCGTACAATTACAAACTTCAGCTCTGCCCATGATGCAGATGGAAATCTGCGTGTGGATGAGTTTTATGATGCAGATGGAAATCATTTGGAGAGGGGAGCTGACAGCGTATGGTAAGGCTCAATATTTGATAGTTGGGCTTATCAATGCTTCTAATGTCTTCAGGTGCAGAGTACAGACTCTAATGACAAATGCTTTATGTTCTTCTTTGCCTTAAAAACAACTACAAATGCACAAACAGAATCAATAAAAAATACTACAAAATAGTACTGCAAAACACTTTACTAGTGTTTTCACTCTTTCTCAATTAAACAGAGAATTGTGACATGAATTGCAACAGCTAATTGAAGCCAGAGCAGGAAAAGTTGCAGTTATGATGCCAGAGATGACTGAAAATCTGCAATATTGCACTGGAAATATCAAACAGTGGGGACTTGACTTAGTTTGAAACTGTTGTTCTAAAACCAGTTCATGTTAAACTGTAAAAGTTCAATAGAACCAACTTTCCTGCCTTTTTTTCTCCCAGTGAGATCATTTGAAGAGAAATAATTTATCTGCTGCCGCTATAAAGTATTAAATGCAGTTGAAACAGACTTTCATTCAGCAAGAAACAGAAGCAGTCCCTCAGTTTTTGTCTTGTTTACTCCCCTTCTTGTTCTGGAGCCATTCTAAATACAAGTGATGTGTATAACTGCACCATTGTGCCAGAAGGAAACCAAGGAAGTGCACATGCTCAAAACTTTTGGAGAACAGGCTCACAGCATGTTGTGTAACTTTACAAATTTGTTTTTTGCCCTTGAACATTTATGTCAATTTCACAATGCAATTTTCAGCACCTATCTAGTTAACAGGGTCAGAGTGGAAGTGGTGAGTCTCAGATAAGAACCTGTGCAAATTGAGGCATTTAATCCATTTAACTGAAGTGGCTGGTTAAAGGATGTGAACAGGAATTCATAAATGCATTTTAGTAGCTTACTTTGTTCATTCTTGCATGCAGGAATTTCCATGTCTGGAATGAAAGCTGGTTTACACGAAGGGACTTGGGCCCTTCCTACAGTGGATGGCAAATTCTGGATGCAACTCCCCAAGAAGAAAGCGGAGGTACACAAATGTTATTTCAGGAATAACGTCGAAAAATTACAAAGTCATCTCTAGAGAAAACAGAAAAGGGGAGGGAAGTAATGTCATTATAAAACTAATTTGTCTTCCTGCTCAGAAATCATTGCAGAAGAGAATTCTTTATCTGTTGCATTAGAAAATCTTCAGATCACCTGTGGATGCCAAGAAAGAAATTAGATTTTTAGGAACATTTTTTTACAACAATTCCTGTATTTCAAATGTAGGTATTGAAAATTAAGGGGTAGTATAAAATAAATCATTCAGAATAAACGCAAGATACATTGATGACTAGCCTGGTATGAGGGTCTGTGTGGATGAAAGGGCTTGAATGGGACACCAGCACTCAGGAATCAGTGATAAATTTCTGCCTAGCAACCTGACTACTGTCAAAAGGTTTGATATGTCTAAATTAATTTCCTTGATGCTGTAGGGATTTATCAGTGTGGTCCTGCCTCACGGAATGCCATCAAAGAAGGAGAGGTAGATCTGGAGTACGACGGCCCATTTGTGTTTGCAGAAGTGAATGCAGACTGTATGTACTGGAATTATGACCCAGCAACTGGAAAGAAAACATTAATATTCTCTAAGTCTACTGAAATCGGTGAATTCATCAGTACAAAGGCAGTTGGCAGAGATGACCGTGTAGATGTCACCAAGGATTATAAATATGAAGAAGGTAAATAAAAACACTGGTTCTAGTTACATAGCTGCTTTATTCCCCAAAGCATATGAACTTTGGGTTAGGAGTCTCTTAGTGGGCAATTTTGTGTATCTATTAGGTAAGAGCAAAATCTATACTCAGCTTATTGAGTTCTAACAGAAAAAGGGAGAGAATAAAAAATACTGCCTTGCCCATTCTAATGTGAACCTGCTTTATGGGACTTCAATAAGGCAAGTTCAAGTTGCTCCAAAAAGCACTCACTGTTCCATCTGCCTATTGCTGAGGTGCACTGCCTGCCTCTGCTTAGTGAGAATTAGGCTACAGCTCAGTTGTTTGTCTGCAGGATGAGAGGCCTGATGAGAGTGCTAAACCAGCA
The DNA here is from genome assembly GCA_013399695.1 of Formicarius rufipectus. Lineage (NCBI taxonomy): Eukaryota > Metazoa > Chordata > Aves > Passeriformes > Formicariidae > Formicarius > Formicarius rufipectus. Next base: position 382,493 of record VXAU01003742.1, on the reverse strand, counting down.
CTCGGGCCCAGGAAGAGCAGTTCTTTCAAATGGTCTTGTCAACTTGTCAGATCTTTGGTCTGATGTGCTGATGTGGGGTCAAGAACATATCCCTCTTTTCCTTTGCTCATGCACAGCTTTTCTCTCCCTGTCAAACACTGTCATTACCTCAAACCCTGAATCTTCTCACCTCCCTTCTGTTTTCTCCCCTCCTGTGGAAATGGGGAATGAGATGCTGGGTGGATGTTTGGCTGCCAGCCAGAGTCAATCCACCACATGGTGCCATCACCCTGCCCTTACATTTAGGGCCTTTTCTTTATTAATAAATACGAATTCACATTTCTAAATGTTACAACCATAAAAAGGGATCGACACAGGAAAAGTGGGAAACTTTGGAATTTAGATTTTGTGTTCCAAAAAAATGCTGTTAGAGGGACAGTGACATTGCTGACTGTAGATCCAGGAAATTAGGTGTGACTGTGGAAAACAGAGGGTCTGTTTATAGGTGCAGATGCCGTGTTCTGCTAGCTTGTTTCTAGCAGCCATAAGAGATGACGGTTAAGGATAATTTTCATGGTTCTCTCTGACAGGTTCTAGAATGGAAAGAGATACTTTTAAAAAAGCCCGTAAGAAGCTGGGACTTGAAGATAAATTTGATCCTACAGCTCCAACACCAGAGGAAATCGAGCAGAAACCTGACATCTCAGGGAAATTCAAGGTGGCTGGCTCTCTAGAAGTTGGCAAAGATCTAAACCTACTTCTGGTTCTTGAAAATTTACAGTCTGATGCTAAGACTGTTAATGTAAATATGACTGCATGGAGCACTCTCTATACTAGAAAGCCAATTCGTGAGATCTGGAAGGACTCCATGTCTGTCACTCTGTCTCCTAAGGAAGGTAATTTTTCAAATAACTTCTAATCATCATTGTTTTATCAGTTTCACACTGTCATGTCCGTAAATACTTTTCATATTTTGGAAATTGTATCTCAGGACTGAAAAGAAGACAGTGAGTAATCAGGAAGTTTCATCTAACAAAATCTGCATTTGGAAAAAAAAAAGTTAAGGGCAACATAAAATTAAAATCAAGTCAAACTCAATGTGTTCTGGCCAATTATGAGGGGCTTTACTGAAGGTAACAGGACATGGCTAACAGCAGAAACAAGGAACATAATCCATTAGCATAATACAGTGGAATTAAAGTGTGAGGAATAGAAACAACTGAAATAGCCCACTAAGCTCCACAGAAAAAAAAAGTTTGTATTTAAGAATTGTAGTGGAGCAAAAGACCTCAGATTTTTTTTGTCTTCAGATGGAATTGTATAACCCTATGGAATAAATTTGTTATCTAAATATTAGTATTGTTGGAAAGGTGAAATGAAGTTACCATTAGGAGCTTGGGATAATAGACATATCAGCATCTCTAAAGTGAACCAAAAGGTCAGTGAATCACAACTGATACTATCTTGTATTAATCTTAGGCTTCAGGTCACTAGTGAGAAGCAGAAATAACATTTCATTTCTTTAATATGTAATTTAACTTCTGGAATTGGGAGATACTGGCTTCCTCTAAAGCATTAGGAATTGGGCTCTGATTGCAGACAGAGTTTACATGCCTAGAGACACTGGAGTCATGCAGACCCCTGCTGCTCACATGGGCTCAGCATGAGAAGGTTCTGATCTGATGGCAGGGACTGTCTCTCTAGAGCAAACTGACAGGTTTGCATGAGTTTGGCAGTGATGGCTGGAGGCTCTGCTAGTCCTGGGTGTAGCATAAAAGGGAAACACTGATATTAGTTATGAAACCCCACGGGCTTAGAGAAGCGTGTATCAAATCCTTTTTTATTTTTCCCTTCCAGTAAAACAATTTCCCATTAAGATAAAGTATAATGACTACCAGCAGCAGTTAACTACAGACAAAACAATCCAGGTCACAGCTATATGTCATGTAGAAGATGGGGTTCAAGTCCTCGTGCAAAGAAACGTCGCTCTGGACAATCCAGCCATTGACATACAGGTAAATTGCTGTCCCTTTGCTCTCACTGCATGGCACAGGAAAGGGAAGAGGAACTCTTATAAGCATTTTCTTCCCTGAAAGGTGTTCTGCTCACATTCTGCCATGGTTCATCATAGCATCTCGTAGTATCTCCTCTCCTAGTGCCTGACAAGGCTTGGATAGAAAAGCACACTGAGAACTTGGCCTTACAAGCATTTTCCTTGCACAGGTGCTCGGTGAAGCAAAAGTGAACAAGGAAGTGGATGTGGAAGTGGTATTTACCAATCCTATTGATACAGAAGTGATGAACTGTGTGCTGCAGGTCGAAGGCAGTGACCTGCTCACAGGAATCCTGGAGTTACGGTAAGAACGAGAAATGCCTCCTTCCTGCTATTAGAGACACGTGAGCAAGAACGTAGGCATGGGTGACTTGGAACTAACTGAGGGATGAGACATCCTTTCCTTCTTGCTGTAACTTGGGAGCCCAGACAGTGTAACATCTCATAATGAAGCACATAAGGATGAACCAGCTCTTCATCTAAGCCGGGCTTTGGCTCCATAGTTTGGGAGGTCAAATAATTGCTGTCATAATTACACAGAACTTGTTTTCCTGCCTATCTGGCAGGACAATACAGTCCCAGGAAAAAAACAGGCTTATCCAAGCTGTAAATTTTGCTGAGGCTGTCTATGCTACTATAGGCCAGACAGGTTGAACCTTCTTGTTCTGATCCAAGGGCCAACAATAGGGTGCATGACTGTTACTGTCCATGCTTACCCAAATTACAGCATATATTAGCCAGGATTTTGTCCCCACTTCATTAAATGAACCGCAGGTGCCAATCTGGATGTTCAGCCTCCTAAACTGTGTTTATATCAAACAGGTAGATATTCATATCAAAAGCAGATGCAGCAGCGTCCCAGCCTTGGGAACAAAAATCAACACTGTTTAGACACAGGTTGTGGTCTCAAATGGAGGTACCTCTGGAAAGCACAACCCCAGGTCTGCTCCATGCTTAGCTATTCCACACACAGTAGATCACAGTTTAAAGAAAATAGTTTTTAAACTTACTAAACCATGACAAACAGCTACTCTTTAGATGACTGAATTTACTTTATTAAGGCCTGGACCTTGAACACAGCTGGAATCCATGAGGCAGGCAGGAAGAGAATAGGAAAAATGGTGACTATTACAATAAAAGACTGTTGGGGGTTTTAATTTAAAAAAAAAAATAAATAATCCAGAACAAGAACTACAGGCATACTAATTTGCAAGCTCTGTTTTCAGAACTCTACACAATAATTATGTTACGAGATTAATAAACAGTGTCAAGAAACCATGTGATGATGTTGAGATAGCAAGTGAGAAGACTGGAATAAAACAGGTTCCTTTTACTATAGATCCCAGGTTCCTATTTTTATGCTTTGGTGATTCTGCATCTTGTCCTACCCTTTTTCCTTCAGCATGTTACAACTTAAACAGAAAGGTTAAATTTTCAGACTGTCCCTCATTTTGTACAAACACGAAATTGCCCACAAATTTCAACATATCCTCACAAAGGCAGTTATTTCTGGAAAACATCTGGGATATGGGAGCATGCTCTTTAACTGAACACACAAACACAAACAAACATACACAACAACTTAACATTGCCATTTGCACAGGACCAATTAGGAATGGTCCATCCCATAATTTATGTTCTCCTGAGGGAATTTAGCAACCTGGTGTTGTCTATTCCACAGAATTTTATCCTCAGGCAAGACAAGGCAATGTGAGAGGTTAAAGGAAAAACATAAACAAGAGCTTCCAAGAATTACAAAATACACTGGTGTAAAACATTTCAACTTCTATTCAGAATTTCCTACTTTGTAAACATCAAGGTTTTCTTGGTGCTATAATCTATTGTAATTCAAGATTAGAATTATTCTTCATGGTCTCAGATTATTCTGTTTCAGTAGTTCAGTGATGTGTGTTACACCCTCTGTTCTGGATGAAGTCTTATCTCACATGATATTATTATGTCCCCTTTTGTGGGCTTATCTGGGTCACCGCGTGATGAATTTGTGAAGGATCTTAATGCACAGATTTGAGTATTTAAATACTTATCAGATGGCCAAGTCCTGTGTGGTCTCTCCATGGCCATTTACATTCAACTGACTGGAATTCTTACTTAGGGTGAAAGATGGTTAGTAAAGAAACTCAGGAATAAGGCATAAGCCAGTTTTTCCTTTATATTTTTCCCTTTGATTCCTTTTTTTTTAGCATACCACCACTGAAAGCCAACGAGAAATCCAGTACCAAGTTTAAACTCATCCCTTCTGAGGCGGGTACCAAACATCTACTTGTTAATTTCTCCTGTGATAAATTTGCAGATATCAAGACCTTTAAGACAGTAAATGTGATAAACTAATGTGAAGATATACAAGGAATAGTCTGTGTGTGTATAAATTGACCAAAATGTGATAAGAAATCTTGGATGGAAAACAATGAGATAATTAGCAAAACAAATCCTCATTTCCTGTGATAAGGCGTCACCAACATCATATCATTGCAATTTTACACTGTAATTTCAAATAAACTGAGGAATGGTTGATTCTTTATTTACTGTTGTAAGTGTCCATGTTATTTAAAAGAATATTTTGCCTTCTATTCAGAGACTGTTTTGACTTTTGTCTGACTTTATCTCTAATTCTTCCGGGCTCTGCCACAAACATTCATAAACTCATTTTTACACATTGAAAGCCTCATACAATGGACTTCCAAAGCAATGTTTCTCCTTACTGCAACTGTGATACTAGAATCTAGTGAGGGTGAGTTGCCCGATTTATGTCACTTAGCTTTGCCTTCTTTCCTACACAGTCTGTCCTGACTTTTTTTTTTTATTATTTTTATTTTTTTTGTAAATCACAGTGACCAAATGAGACATAGGAAATGTTCAACAGGAATTTGGGTGGTGTCCAGTTTGACAACCATTTGACGAACACATTGGGATAACTGCCCAGCTCAACATACATATTTTAGCATGCTGATAGTTTGCACTTGCTGAAAGTCTTTGGGAATCAAAGAGAGGGTAATCTTAAGTCTAAGGATATTTTAACTTAAGAAGAGTGAGGAATTCTGCAGTATGGATCATGTGTCAGGAAATCATCTTTTAGAGTTCAAGTTTAGTAAAACTAACTTAAGCCCTTAATGGAAGGATTGGTATGGGCCCAAAGATGGGAGCCATTCAACCAGGTGTAGCCCAGTGAGGGACTAAGTTTATGGCCAGTAAGGGTCCAAAAGTCAGTCAATGGCTGACTGAAAATGATCTGTGTAGATGAAGTGCATGGAAAGCCAAGCTACTGCTCTCCCGCACTTTGGACTCTTGGGCCAGGAAGCAGCAGAACCTTAGCATGTGCCCTGAGCCATCTCTGTGCCCCAACTTCCACCACACATTACAGGGTACTGTGGCTTGCCACAGAGGCTCCTCAGTGTGGAGGAGCCCAAGGTCAGGTTGGCTGTAAAGTTTATCTTTTCGTTGTAGCCTGCAAAACTGCTTTAGAAGGGCATCTACAGCCAGCCTAGTTTCCTGCTGCCAGTCACATGATGTCAGTATGAGGCCACACTGGACACAGGATGAGCTACAGAGGGGCTGTGCAAGTAGCCCACAGTGGAGTCCCCCCCTCTTTTCCTGATGTTCCTCAGAGCCAAGACCTCTCATCATGTAAATCAGATCCATAGAATGGCTTGGGTTGGAAGGGACCTCGAAGACAATTTAGTTCCAACCCCCTGCCATGGGCAGAGACACCTTCCACTAGACCTGGTTGCTTCAAGCCCCACCCAACCTGGCCTTGAACACATCCAGAGATGGGGAAGCCACAGTTTCTCTGGGCAATCTGTGCCAGTGCCTCAGCATCCCTCAGCACCCTCACAGTAAAAAATTTCTTCCTAATATCCAATCTAAACCTGCTCTCCTTCAGCTTGAAGCCATTCCCCCTTGTCCTGTCACTCCAAGCCCTTGTAAATAGCCTCTCTCCATCTTTCTTGTTGGCTCCCTTCAGGTACTGGAAGGCTACAATTAAGTCACCCCAAAGCCTTCTCATCTCGAGGCTGAACAATCCCAGTTTTCTCTGCCTTTCCTCACAGGAGAGGTGCTCCATTCCTCTGATCGTCTTGGTGGCCTCCTTTGGGCTACTGTAAACCATTGTAGCAGTTCAAGCTGTAGAACAGCCTTGGATTTAGAATGTGAGTATACACTTAATGACTCCTTTTTACATCTCTGTTGTGTGAAAACACCCAGATTGTGCTAAAGCCAAGTGAAATTGTACCAACAGAAACCAGAGAACCTTTTAAATCAAACCTCTGGAGGAGTTAAAAGGAAGGCAACACCCTTTCCCTGCAACACTCCACATGCACATGAAGTTAATGGGTCAAATTAAAAGTGTGACAATTTGCATACAGACTCACAGAAGACATTCTGCAACTTTGTGGAAGTTATACCCTTCTCCTCTTTCTAGAATAAAGTAGCAACAACACAAGTGCAAAAATGCAATTTGGTTGCCCTGGAGGTACAAACAGTAGACAAAATTATTCAGGAGATGAATGAAATCGAAGAGTTTGTTTTACTCTGAAGGTTTACAAACTGCGCTGCAATTTCAAGACTGATATGAGGCAAAAGGAGGAACAAAGTATTTTGAACCATTTTGGATGATGGGCGGGCAGAACTGAGGTAGGAAAAACACCTGTGACAATATTCAGTCATTAGTCACTTAGGAACCATGACTGCAGCATTCCAGAGGGATTACAACAGCAGTGCTGGTGCTTTGCTGTGGTGAAGGCGCTGAGCAGCAGGTGCCAGTTTGGGATGTAGGCCAGTCTGAGAGAGGTTCTGGTGGCTTGGTGAGCGTGGCAGTGGGCGTGCCTTGCATTAGGTAAAGGAGGTGGCTGCAGCCAAGAGAAAAAGTGTTCTGAGTCTTAATTACGTATGTGAGTAGCAAGGAAGAAGAAAGGAAATAGTCAAGTGCCAGTGGGAGCAATGTGTAACATCTGAAGCAATCACTGTAAGTACTGAGCGCCTGAACTTAAGAACTGGTCGATGCGGTTTGTCACTAGGGCTGTGTGTGAAGACCGGGTAACATCAGAGGCTTGTGGCTCTTATGGTTTCCAAGGAATATGAATTAAGGAAAAGAGAAAAAGACCAACTAAAGTAGCTTTGAAGAGCAATCAAACCCATTTGAGGCGATTCCTGGACAGCCTGGACATCCTGGAAACTTCCAAGGGAAGGAAGCAGCACTGAATTATAATGTAAGTGGAGACACACCGTGCCAGACACTGCTGCCTAGTGGGAAAAGTTCCAGTGTCTTCCTTTTGGGATAAGGCTAGCATGACTGTCATATTACTAAGTACTGTTTTAGTCTTTGTGGTATGAAAACAAAGATTCTCATAAAGGTGCAAGGAGCCAACTTTCTTGTAAAATCAATCTTAGAAACAGCTGTTGGAATTTAACTTCTGCTTTCTCAGTTGGTTTTGTTTGTAATTTGAATTTCAGACAGATTTATTTTTAAGTCTTTACTGAGTGCTAATACATGATCAGTGGAGCTGCAGAATCTTAAGCAGATAATCATCCTCTAAACAATGCCACTTTATTACCTGTACTCTACTAAGTGATAGTATAAAACAAAAAAGAAATGTATTAATGGTTGTTAAAATAGACAGGCTTAAAGTTTGAGCTGATAAAAACTACTCACATGTAATGTTTTGGGAGTTCTGTTTGAAACTTTTGGGCAGTAGTAGTATGGAGTTAACAGGTAAACAGACATTTGTTTCTGGTGGGGGCTTATAATCTCATATAAATCAAAGGGTGTTGGAGGTAAAGTGAGACCAGAAAAACCCTCTAAAACCAACTCACAGCCATTGGACAGAACCAGAGTGATAATAACCAATAGGGAAGTTAAGTCATCAGGAAATGCTCCTTTTTCCTTCAAGTGGCTTTTATGTCCCACCACACTCCCCATTTCCTCACCCTTAAAGATAACTTATTCATGGCACACCTATTATCTTTGTAGGAAGTTCTTCTTGTCTTGAATTCAAGAGCATGCATTTCCTCTGAGTAAATAATTTTGGTATCTCCTCCCATAATTACACCCACATTGAGTAGGAACTTTGGCATTAGACAGCCATATATTATAGGAGTCAGTTAATTCGTTTGACAAGTCTACACGTATTAATGACAACTGCTAAGTACCTCTCCCTTCTGTCAAATTTCAGCTGACAGCACAAAAAGATTGCTGGGTATTTTTCTTTTTATGACTGATGTGACTTGGACAACCTTGAAGAGCAAAGCAGAAGTTGTATGCAATTCTCATAAGCTGAGGGAATGGCAGGTGAGTTCTGCAAGTCATTTGCTTCCCTTAAGCAGGTGCTTTATTCAGGACTGTTTCCTCAAGATACATGCCCTGTAGGTATCTGCTCAGATTTCTTATCTGAAGGAAATTTTATATTGTAATTTGTTCTTACACTTCATTTTCAAAGTTTGATTGTTGTTACTGTTAAGACCTGTTTGAGAATAGTTTTTGAGCTAAACAGAAGATATTAGGGACAGGGAGGAAAAAAAGAAATTCCCACTACTTCAAAAGGCACCATTTTTAAATGCTATTTCAGAGGTGTGTTATGCTTTGTATCAACAAAGCCTGTGTAATCCATCCTAATGGAACTGTGAGCATGAAGCCTATAGATGGGAATTCAAATATGCATATAAAACGCTACCAAAGGAAAACAGTAGTGACAATATCTCTGCTTTTTTAAAGTTTAAAATGAAGATAATTATAGAACTGAGCAATTGTAAAGCAGGGTTCTCTCTCAAATAATGATGGAAAAAATATTTTCAAATGAATTTCTAAGATGTTGCTTTGTAGAGGAAGTAGCAGCTAACTGCAGTTCTCTGTTGGCCCAGATACTCACGCTGAAGATTCTCCTTTTCAGCCCAACTGAGTTTACTTGAATTACTTCTTTGTAGTCTTAGACTACAACTGTAGAAAATATTTCCCCTTGAAATTAATTATGTCACTTTTTTGCAGAAGTTAATTTTTACTTTTACCTCTTCTTCACAGATTAGGTTTAAATTGTAGTTTAATATGCAGCTATATGGTTTCAGATTTGACTTAGTATTTCATTGCTAAGCTATATGGTATTAGATACACCTGGAAGCTTGTTGGAAGATCCCTACAATAACAGTGCATAGGCCTTAATCCATACTTTCCGTCCTATTCTTTTTGTTATTATTACTGTTTTGTTTTTATTTCCTTTTAAAATGGTGATGGTCATGTCCCCTATCCTGTCCCCACTTCCTCCACCCCCAGCCTCATTGCATTTATGACACTGGCAATAATAAAAGTGACTTGGAAGAATCTTCACCAAGGTACTTGCCAAAACTTGCAACACAATGCTCCAGGTGTGCTCTGTAGAGTCTCCCAGGGCAGACAAAATCACAGAAAGTGCTTCTCAGCACTCCCAAAGACAGTATAACTGCTCAGCTTTAAGCATGGCAATAAAACATGAGGTATAGAGGGGAAAATAATCTTTCACGGAAGATCATGTACATACGTGCTTACCAAAAAGGTAGTTTAGCATTTAAGGTGGCAAGAACCACTTTATGGGTTTTAAACCACAGGCCATAATAACACAACGTGTGCAGGAGGACGTGATATTGGAGAACTCCATGTGCACTACAAGTCATCAGAATTTCTCTGGGACATGAAGCTGGTGCCCACTAGAACAGGAATTCCAGTGGTTCAGTTGTCACTTTGAACAGCGATAGATTCAGACAGAGTGATTTCTTTTGTCAAAAGCTCTGATATGTCTTCAAATGTCTCTTGTTCATCCATCTCTCATTACACATTTTTTCTTTGCATCTAGGCTAAATGGGATCGGGATCTAAGCATAAAAAGCAAGATGCCCTGGAATCCTAAAAATACATGTGTTTAAAATGTAGAGGGATTCCAGGACACTTTATTTGGTGTTGATAATGAAATTGCACCAATTAGCCCCTGTAAATTTTTTTCTAAGTCCAGTAGTAAAACAGCATCCAGCACTATATAGGAAGTATGTAAGTCCTTGATGTATGAGAGCCCTGTAACAAAATCCAAGCAAAAGCTTCTATTATTGACTTAATTTAATGGCTCCTCTTCTTTTTAGTTGCACTTCCTCACACAAAAGGTAATTGCTCTCTGCAACCTCATCATGCCACTAAGCAGCAAATGCCTTCTTTCCATGCTGTCTGCTTCTTCATGACTTTTGTTTTACAGATCTGACCCCAACACACATCAGCTGGCAGCCAGCAGTGAATGCAGCCAACCACCACACCAACAGATATGCCAACACTGAGCTGACTGTGAGGAGAGGACAACCCTTTTCTCTTACCCTGTACTTCAACAGACCAAAGCAGAATGGGGAGAGCCTAGCCTTTGTCACTGAAATAGGTACCGTCCCCTTAGCTTAATCCATGTTCCCATAGAGTTGTAATCTACGCCTTGTAGTCCTCTCCTTATTCTATTTGGAGATGCACTTTTTCCTCGTGTATTTTTAATGCTTGTGATTTTAATATTTCAAGTGTGAGGTGAACACTGGAACGGCTCTGTGGGATGGAAATCAATCACTCCTTCTTTCTGGCAGGCCCACAGCCCTCAGAATCCCATCGCACCAGGGCTGTGTTTAACCTCTCTGAGGCCGGCCCAAGCGGCTGGAGCGCCGCCCAAGGACCCAGCGAGTCCACAGCCATGAACTTCATAATATCCAGTCCAGCCAATGCTGTCATTGGACGATACAACCTCACTCTCCGGGTAACCTCAGGGAACAAGATCTTCTCCAGATTCCTGGGGCAGTTTGTGTTACTCTTCAACCCTTGGTGCCAAGGTAAGTGCCAATGCCTTTGCCCTTGAACACAACTGACCTTGTTGCTTCATGTCTGCACAGAGAGCTGCTCCTTCAGTCCGTCTCTCTTTGTGCCACCACTGGCTGCAATCTCAGTGCTCAGAGACCTGGTTTTACTACATTAAAAATCTGCTGCCACCACCACCTTTTTATCCTAATGAAATGTATTATATGGGGTTATAACGCAGACCCTGGATTCAGAACTGAGCAGTTCACTTTTTTGCTAGACAACAGGCTTTTTTAAGTGCAGGTCCTTCTCAGAACTTGAAGCAAGGATTCAGTAACATCCTTGACTTGCACCTAAATCAAAGCAAGACTGCTCTTGTAGATGTTAACTGCAAAGACAATGGCTCAACTAACTTCATTAAACTGAGAGCGCTAAATGCAAAGAACACTGGAAATTCACAGAATTGTAACATGATTTGGATTGAAAGGGACCTTAAAGACCATCTCATTTCAACCTCCTTGCCATGGCCACAGATGGCACCCACTAGATCAGGTTGTGCAGGGCCCCATCCAACCTGGTCTTGACCACTTCCAGGGATGGGACATCCACAGCTTCTCTGGAAAACCTGTGTGAGTGCCTCACCACCCTCACAGTGAAGAATTTATTCCTAATCTCTAATCTAAGTCTCTCCTTTTTTAGTCTATAATCATTTTCCTTTGTCCTATGACTCGCTGCCTATGTGAAAGGTCACTCTCCCTCCCTTTTATAAGCCCCCTTGAAGTACTGGAAGGCCACAATGAGGTCTCATCAGAGCTTTCTCCAGGCTGATCACCCCCAGATATCTCAGCCTGACTCCATAACAGATTTTGAAAATATGCCATAGTCTAGAAACCTAGATTAGCCTTAAAACATGGTGCTCTAGAGTTAAGAGAGCTCTTAACCATCCCATTGAGTAAACAGCTTATAAAAGAAAAGTAACCACAATCATCCTCAATTTTCCTTTTGACCATATGTTAGTCAAGGGCCACTAAGAAATATGTTTATAGCCAGGATGAAAAAAACCTGCTACTTAACTCAGCATATCTTGGAAGTCAGAAAGGGTGATCAGGCATTGGAATAGGTTGCCTGGTGCAATCACCACCCCTGGAATTGTTTAAAATACATATGGCTGTGGCACCTGGGGACATGGTTTAGTGCTGAACATGGCAGTGCCATGTTACTGGTTGGACTCAATGATCTTAAAGGTCTTTTTCAATGTAGTGATTCCAATAAGCTTATTAATTCACTAATGTATTTGTTTCATACATGTGAAAAAGCTAAAATGATGTTTTAACATTAACAGAATCTCTTAAGGACATTTCAAGATAAATTTAAGATACTTGCAAGCCAGCCTCTGAGAATGATGTGTTATATTCTTATGCCACTGAAGGAACAACCAGTTAACTACCAGAATAAAGAGTGGTAATCATGAACTAGATGACTGATCATGCTCTGCCTGTCCATAGCTCACAGGTGAACACATCAATTGTAAAGCTTTAGGGGACAGAATGATATATATGTTTGAGAATTTTGTAGAATGTCTCTTTTTACCTAAATGTCTGATAATTGGCAATTGTTTCTGTGCCAAAGATTATATGAAGAAATTGCTAGAGTGTTAACAAGTGTATTTACATATTACTTTAAAGCAATCAGTAGTAATTCACATCCTGCCTGTTTCCCACTGTGTCAGGATAAACCAACTCCAGAAGGTACAGAATATATTTGCATTTTCATATTAAAATAAATGAGCTTAATAAAGGATTAGGTCAATAGTCACCTGTCTTTCTACAACTGTCAAAAAGAGGACTATTGTGACTGATGGAGGGTTTTTTCTCCTGGTGTGCTGAGACTAACAGAAAGAGATTTGTTGTGGTATGTTGTGGGGATCTTTTTCCTCCTTTTAAACTGATGTTAGTTTTGCCCTGAGTTATTAGTAGAAATAGTGATATTATAAAAAAAAATAAGTATACTTATTCAAAGAAGAGGCTCTAGAACATTATAATTGAGAACATATAAACCTTAGGAAAAAAAGGCATCCTTCAAGTGACTATAGAAGGACATTTAGATTGCTCAGAAGCATAAACTCACAGGGCTAGAAGGATCCTAGAAAGTTATCTAGTCCCACATCATCCTTAAGGCAGGTCCACTTCAGCACTTAGGAGATTCCTGACAGGTCTTGAATTCCTACTTAATGATCAGCCATTAGGGAAGCACCAGTGCCTCCCCTGGAAATTCCCTCCAATAAAACACCAGCCTTTCTATTAGAAGTGTTTCCCTATTAACAAACCAAATCTTTCTTGCTTCCATTTCAGCATAAAATTTCTCATCCTACATATGATAGACACCAAGAATAGGTTTCTTTTCCCCCTGCTCCATCCTGTTAACAAGAATTTCTGGAACTGTTTACTATGCTTGCCCCATTCCTTGCCCTCGTTTTCTTCCTACCTTAAATAATTCTTAGTTAATTCATAACTTAGGTTTTCAGGATGGCTCACCATTCTCAGTGCTCCTCCCATTCTTCCAGTTCCACACTTGGAACTGCACACAGGTCTTCAGGCCCATGCTACCCCAAAAGCTTAGGAATCAATAGTAATGACAATATTTTTAAAAAAGCTTGAACAGCAACCACAAAAACAGATTCATATCATGATATAATTTTAAAAATAAATTGCAATCTTTTTATTTGCAGGAAGGGAAGGATGGGAAGTTCCTATAGGAAGGTAAAGAAGTTGACTCAATAAAATAGAAAATCTGATTTTTTGTATGTATTTCCTGAAATCCTGAAGCTAATATTTTTAAGCATTATGGAATCAAACACAGAGATGAGCAGATATTGTTACCTAAAGAGTGATCAAAACAACCTAAGTCTTTGTGGGAAGCCAAAGCTTTCATAGAAGCTACACACTGTGCCATAGACTTAGAAAACCAATGGGGAACAATGGGAACCAAGTGAATGGTTGAGCAGGCTTTCCTAGTAACATTCCTCATAGCACTTTGGATCAGGCAAGTAAAGATCTTCATTTAGGAATCTAAAAACAAGATGACGACAACTGCAAAACAGAAAAATGTCATTCATGTGGTTCTTTTCAAATGTCTCTTCTACTTGTAAACACCCTGAGAAGATAGTAAAAAATTCCGTGAGCCTGAACTTTTCCACCAAAGGCTGTACAAAAAGTAGGGGGAAAAAGTTAAGTAATACAATATTATGGATCTTTTAGCTCCCTTTCCCCCCTCAGGACATATACATTAACAGACATTATAACTGAGCTGCACATGTTCGTGGACCTGTAACAATGTTTTTTGCAAATAGTTTTCTCCTTGCTAAATCAAGACAGCAGTGTTTTTGAAAGGTTGATAGTATTGTAAGCCTTAAGCCTGCCCAACTTGGTTTTCAGGTGATGATGTCTACATAGCCAATGAAAATGAGAGGCAAGAATATGTTCTAAATGAAAATGGAATAATCTTTGTGGGCAATGCAAGGTACATTGAAGCAAGAGCGTGGTATTACGGACAGGTGAGCCATAAGAAATTAATTTTGACTCCCATTCTGTCTCCAATAGCATTTCTCTTATCATTATATGCCTTTCCAAAAGCCTGTTCATATGAAAACCAAACAAACCTGGGTAGCCTAACTTTGTCCACAGTGTTCCTCACTGTCCCTGTCACCTTTGGGTTGGAATATCTCAGAAAGAGGGAACACCAGTAGAATCTCCTTTAATTCTGTTTGCGAAACCATCAATTTTCTTAGAAATTTATCTTCTCTGATCACAGTTTCAAGACCTCCTAAACATCTGTCTCACCATGCTTGATCTGAGCCTGTACTATCGTCAGGACCCAGCCATGGATGTGTCACGCAGAGGAGATCCTAAATATTTGGGCAGAGTTATCAGTTCTATGGTAAGAAATGGACAACTTAACCCAAATCCCACAAAAACTGAGCAGAAAGCATTAGTTTTACCACTGAGACTCAATCACTTTCATCTTAAGCAACATAATTAACTAGATACAGTGCATTACACACAACTTATTTCATGCATTCTGTCCACTTGCCTGATTTTAGATCAATGGGAATGATAATGACAATGGAGTTCTCCTGGGAAAGTGGCAAGGAAGTTTCCATTCTCATGAGAACCCCTCCAGATGGGATGGCAGTGTGGTGATCCTCAAGAAATGGCGCCAGGACAACTACAGGCCTGTTCAGTACGGCCAGTGCTGGGTGTTTGCAGGTGTGATGTGCACAGGTAAGCCCTGAGAACAGAGTGGTGGAATGGAGGCATCTGTGTCCTTTGGTCAACCAAAACCACAAAGCAACAAACTCTGCAAGAGGAACAGTGCTGTGAGGACCACAAATACTGAAAAATCACAAAATATTTAGATGCTGAACTTTGTTTCTCAGATATTTGCAATCATTGAACTGTGTAGGGTTTGTTGTACTTGTTGTTTGTTTGTGTGTTTTATAAAATATATTTCAGTTCTGAGGTGCTTGGGGATTCCAACTCGTTTGGTTTCAAATTTTAACTCTGCCCATGATGTGGATAGAAACTTGAGTATCGATAAGTACTAC
The DNA here is from genome assembly GCA_013399695.1 of Formicarius rufipectus. NCBI lineage: Eukaryota > Metazoa > Chordata > Aves > Passeriformes > Formicariidae > Formicarius > Formicarius rufipectus. The sequence goes on along the minus strand of VXAU01003742.1, from coordinate 367,065 downwards.
GACAGCTCTGGAAGGAGTCTTAATATCAGCAAGGATTCCACATGGTAAATATGATTTTTTGCATCTCACTAATAACTAGGGAGGGCATTTAGGAGTCTTAAAAACGTGGACACTGGTGGTACAAAAGCAACTGAGTGGACAAAATGTAAAACAATTATCTAAACTAATTCTGTAGACATCTATTTGGGAAAAAAACAACTAACAAACCAACATACATCATGGTTTTCTCCCTCCCTGCCCTGAGGTCCACACCTCAAAATCAGGTATTGAATTTGTCCTTTGAAAGAGGTAGTGCATAACTGTAATTAGCTTGTGTCTCAGTTTGGAGAATCTTTAAAAAACAAAATTCACTACTTCTTTCAAATTGGAAGATTGTATGACTCTGTATTATTGTGCTTTTTAGACATTGTTCTCTGTCTCTAGGGATTATCATGTCTGGAATGAGAGCTGGTTCATTCGCCCAGACCTGGGAAGGTCATACAATGGATGGCAGGTTTTAGATGCAACTCCACAAGAACAAAGCAAAGGTAACAGTGTAAATTCTTGGAGTGACATAGCAGTGCTTCTCCAAACTAAGCACAACTTGACTTTTTATTTTATTTTTTTTTCACATTTTAGGAATTTTTCAGTGTGGCCCTGCATCTGTCATAGCCATCAAAGAAGGTGATGTAGACTTGGATTACGACACCTTATTTGTGTACACGGAGGTGAACGCCGATTGCAACAGATGGATTGTGTACAACGACGGAACCAAGAAAAGGGTTTATTGTGATACTGAAATAATTGGCAGGTCTATCAGCACCAAAGCCGTGGGCAGCAACGCCCGTGTGGATGTCACTGCTAACTACAAATATCCAGAAGGTAAAGGAATTATCACAAATTATCTCCTTGTTATCACATATATTTCCTACTGAATTATTGGTGCTGGGAAGTAGGATGGGTAACCTACTTTGTGTGAACATCTCTCCCCTTCCTTTAGAAAGTGTTTTTGTCATTGTTCTCAGATTGCTTTCTTAATACAATGGGTTCTATATTTCTGGATTTGTGCATTTAATAGTTTCCTTACTAAGGCACAATACAAAATACTATTTAGTCCCTTACAAAGAAGTATAAAATTTAATACATATAGAAAACAGGGCTATAGAATATGTTTTACTACCCAAGGTAAATACACCCTCAGGGTGTCATACCAAGACATCCTAAAACTGAGTCCATTGTGTACCATGAACTGTGCATAGGTCTGTGGTATGGGAAGCTATAGGTCACTAAGCACCAGTTTTCCAACATATGTAGCTGAGGAAGTGTTGCAACAATCAAATTAATCCAAAACCTTAAGCTCCAGTCCTCTGCACTAGACATCCATCTCCCATATGACCTCATGCTCAGTCACTCTCAGCAATTAAGCTCATTCTTGCTATGTGTCTGTTCCAGCTCCTCCTCTTTCCTTCTGAAGCCCCCATAACATCCTGCTCCCCAAAGGACTGACTCAGTCTCCCTCTCTGACTGTAAATTCACTGAGTTAGGCTCTCCTGTGCTCCTGCTCTGACATTCAGACATCTCCTACCCAGCCATTCACTGTTTGCACTGTCAGTGGACTGTCTCTACACCATTGGATTCTGGAATCAAAAATACTAGGAAAGAGTAAAAGGGACTAAGTGTCATTCAATTGTATTTAGGAAAGCAAAGCAGCAAAGGGTAAGAGCTGCAGAGCCATTTGCTTGCAGGAATATATTTTTTATCTCCCTTCAGAAAGTTGGGACCCAGATACTTCCTTTTTCTTTGTTTGTTTTTTTTTAAATTTAGGGTTACAGATTTCTTTTAATAGTTTGCTTTATGTCTGTGGCTCAACTTCTTAAAAAAAAAAAAAAAAGGAGGATGTATTTCACTTATTTTCAAGTTTGCCATTTGGAATCAGTGGCAATATTTCAGTACTTCTCTAAGTTTTAGTGTAACTGTATTTAATACAGAGGCTGGTTGTCAGTTGATCAGCAAAGTAACACTTATAACACTACTGCAAGTTCTGACTAGAGAAAAAGAAATCTTGCTTCTTAAACACCACAAATGCATCCTATTTCATTTTAGTGATTTATTCACCTTGTAACAGTGTCTTTATTGCTTCTCTGTGAAAAACCAAAACAGAGCTTAATAAAGATGTGGGGAACTTTTAGGTATCATATATTTCTGGCAGATGCAGAGCTGATTCCCTGTATCACCCTGAAAGCCTTTGCAGAGGAGGTGTATTTGCAACAAAAGTAGAACTTTTCACTTGGTTCTCTCCTCCCATCAGGTTCTTCTGAGGAAAGACGAGTTTATAAAAAGGCCTTGGCTAAGGTATTTGGAACAAGCGTTGTGGAGGGGCGCAGAGATTCTCCAGATGGAAGACCTTCAGAGGCAGTCAGAAACCCTGGCATTGCTGGGAAATTCAAGCTGGCTGAACCTCCAGTTTTTGGCAGAGACATTAACCTAATCTTAATCCTCAACAACCTCTCTTCTGACCGCAAGACCGTGAAGGTGGACATGAGTGCATCAACCATCCTGTACACAAGGAGAACAGTGGCAGAGATCCTGAAGGCAACCACTTCTGTGGAACTTGGTTCTAAACAAGGTAACTTTTAATGTCCCCAAGGAGCCAATCTAGCCCTCTTCCTGGCCACAGGAAGGAAGAAATATCAGTATCATACCCATATTGGCCTTGCAGTGCATCTACTCCTTCCAGCTCTTCATAGCATTGTTTATGATTAAATTTTACATGATTTACTTTTTTTCCTCTGAAAACTTTCACTGTTTCAGGCATGAATTGAAGATCTTATGAAGTGTTACATAGAAGGCCACATTTATGTTACATTTATTATGTACATATATATGTGTACATACATATACATATATGTATATATGTATATGTGCGTGTGTGTGTGTCTGAGTGGTATTACACATCTATAGGAACACGTTACTCTTCTAACAAATAAAAAAAGCCTGATGTATGCTTTCTGGCACTCAACAGGCAACACTGTAAAAGAAATCAACTAGGACAAAGCTTTAAACTCTGTCTCTCTTTTGAAGAGACAAGGCAATTGAAATTATTATAGAGATCTTTTTCATCCCCAGGAGCTACAAAGATAAGCATTTTTCCCATACACAGCAGAAAAGTTGTAGGACTACCATGAACAGCTGACCAGGTCCCTTGAAAAGGATGCCTGTGAAACGACCCAAACTTTCTTCTCAATTGAGGTAAAAAAGAGAGGATATAAGGAGGGAACAGATAAAAATGGTTATACCTTTACTTGTAAGATATAAAAAGGGTCAGGAATCCAGTGAAATGCAGATAAGCAGACTCCCTCAGTTTCAGGCCAAAATCCTCTATTCAAAACTGTAAGGGTCAAATGAGTTAAAGTAGAAAATGATCACCAGAAGAGGGAAATACACAACGAATCTCACAAGAAGAATATATAAACAGACTCCAGCTGTCTTATCTTTTTTTTCTCTCCAATAGTTTAAAAAAACCCCTTGCTATACCTCTCTTTTCTCTAGCTTTCTTTGAAAATGTAATGAATCCTAAATATATGTCTGAATTCCAGGGAAGCACATCCGGGTAAAGATCCCTTATTCTCATTATGGAAAATATCTGACTACTGACAAAAGGATCCAAGTTACTGCTCTGTGTGAAGTCATGCGCACGAACGGGCTGAAGCTGCTGGTGGAGAAGACGATCATTTTAGAGGACACAAACATCATCATTAAGGTAAACAGTTCTCTCTATGATGTCCCAAACAAACACTGAAGAGTTTTTCTGGAGCTCAGATCTTTTAAGTGAGAATTTGGGGATAGATGAATTAATTTAGGTTGCCATTTCAGGCCTCACTCCAAAACTCTGCCTGCTTAAATTGAGAAAACAGGGATGTGAGAGTCCAGTTTTGAGCCTTGACTTGAATCTGTCCCCTGATCCTCAAAATAGCCCTGTTGCTTTCTTTCTTTCTGTCTCACATGCCACTGGTTTAAGTTCACAGCACTTGTTTTCGTTTCAGGTGTTGTATTTATTGGCAAGTGCTTGTGTTGCCTTTAAACAACTTTGTCTGCTCCCAAAATACACATTTAGACCTATTCTAATAACTGCTAGTGCCAGTTCATACTGTTTTAACACTTCGATTCCGATCAATGACAAGCCAAAAAAAGCAGAAAAGCCACTCAGCAACCCAAAGATCAGCCAAGTTTCGCTGGATGTGTCTGTGTAGCCAGGGCTTTATTTCACTGAAATGATGCACAAAACCTTGCAGACAGCTCGGCAGCACTCTTTAGCTAAGCCAAATCCATCCTCAAACCTTAGGAAAGCTGTCAGCTAAATGTCACAGCTCCACTGAATTCTGACTGCAGAAGAGTGCAAACCAGTGAATGATGAGAAATGTGCCTTTGTCCTTCAGCTTCCTCGGAGGATTGTGGTGAACAAAGCGGCAACTCTGGAGATCTCCTACGCCAACCCCCTCCCCGAGCCCGTGAGCCGCTGTGTCCTGCTGGTGACCCTGATGAACCAACAGGTCAAGATAAAGTAAGTGAAAGCTGCAGGATTTACTCAGTGCTTCCATCATGACCAGCAGCATGTCTGATGCCTCAAAAAAGAAAAAAAAAACATGCTTGATTTGCCTTTTTCGTGTTTTCTATCTATGAAAACAAAAGTGCCACCAAATGTATATTGAGATATTATGGTCTCTTAATCATGTCTTGTTTGTTCCACTTAGGAACATCTTTAAGAACTGAAAGCTGTTAACATTCTTCTTCCCTAGGAGAGCAAATGTACATGACAAATCCTGTTGTCTCTCTGAAGTTTACTCTACAGCTTGGCTTTGTGTTTCTGTTTTTATATACAATGTCCTAATGCTACAAAGATAACTCTGGGTTAAGCGAACAAGTCAGACACTGATATAACTTCCCTTGTTTGAGCCCAGACAAGAAGTTGCTCTGTCCTCCTTTAAAACAGGAGAAATTCATGCCTGTTTGAAACACAAAAGCAGGTTGTTCTATTATTTTTTCATTTCCTCTGGACTCTGCTGCTTTATGGATTAACTCTGTGTTGAGTAGTAGTTCATATTTCCTTAATCTTCTTTTATTACTATAAAGCAGCATGACTTTCTGTGGCTCTGAAGCAATTTGGACAAAGTATTCCATTAAAATATGGAAAACATTATTCCAGCTGAAGACTAAGCCAATTTAGGCCAAAAGGAGGTACAAAACAAAGTACAATGGCCATTAAAATAATCATATTATTGCCAAAATGGATATGAACTGAGCAGGCATTGGACAGATCTTTGACATCAGAGTTTTCCTATTCTGACTTTATGTTGACTGTCCAAATTTGCATCAGCCCTAATGTGGAGGTGTGACATAGCGCTTCTCATTTCCATAAGCCTATCCAAGAGCAAATGAAGATGGCATTGTCTCTTCTCATTTCTTAGTCTACATAAAGCCTCAAACCTTAAGTAATTCTTAAGTAATTCTCAAAATCCAAAGCTGGGACTCAAGTAACTTTGCTCTCAATGTCGTGCAGTCCTACTTCTTTGGAATCTCATAAAAGACAAGGCAAATCTGAATTAATTGATTTATTTTTTTTTCCTTTCTTTTTTTCTCAGTCTGGCACGACTGGCACCGAGGGAGAGATCAAAGATTTACTTTGAATTCACACCCCGAAGGAGTGGGCCTTTACAGCTGCAAGTAGACTTCTCTTGTGACAAATTTTCACACGTTAAGGGATTTGTAACCCTTGCAGTAGCACCTTCATAATGTGATGGAATCAAGCTCCTATTTCAGCAGTAACATGGCAAGACGTTCTCCTCTGAATGGCAAAAGTGATGACAGAAAGGAACTTCCCACAAAATTGGTGACCTCTTACACTGCAATAGAATCAAGTCTCCTACTTTCACAGTGCTTAATTTAGTCAAATTATATTTCTTCTTTTTTTAGCTCTCTCTTCACTTCTTTGTAGAAATAGTTTCACTGTTTTATCAAATCTCATTCTGTCCAGCTCCCAGTTTTGCCTTTTCCATCAGGTAAATAACACAGTCTCTTTTTGGTCTCATTCTAATTGTCAGCAATAAATAAAAATCATTCATAACTGTATTGTTTTGTAATGAATTTTACATTCCATGGACTTACTACAAGAAGTCACAAAATTAAGGGAAGTTCTTTTGTCTTCATTTCACAAGCCTCTAGCCTAAAAGAGTAGAATATTTCCTCCATTTTTCACCTAATTTCTGTATTTTGAGACAGTTATGGCTCTGTGAATGGGGACGAAAAAAGCCTATGAAGGCTGGGGAAAGTAATCTTTGGGGTTCATGACAATCTTTCTGTAGCCTGTGGACACAGACTGGAGAACACATGTACATATTCAAAACAGTAACTTAATTCTTATGTAGACTGACAGAGTCCCAAGCACCTCGAAGCACAGGGAGAGTCTTGCATTAATGGGGCAGCCCAAGGTAATTAACACTTTTTGCCCACCAGTGTAAGGTCACTGAAGACAAGGACCACACTTGTCCTCAAATCTTCCCCCTGTGATTCACTCACAGTGTCTGCAGACAGATGTCCCCTCTGCAGGTTCCCGGTCTCAACTTTTCCCAACATTCAGGTCTCACCTGAAACACCCTTTCAAGTGTGAGGATTTTCTGTTCCTGCAGCCTCCTCAAGATTGCTGTGACAGGCATTGGCTCAGCAGGCACAGGAGCCACCAGGTCACACTGCAGAGCAGTGCATGGGGCAATCACAATGTGCAAACAGCACTGCCAAGACAAGACTTACATTTGTTTTACAACTTGCAAAGAGATTAAAGCAGAATCAATAAGGCCAAAATTCTGAACCACAATGCTGCCAGGAGTTATGGATGTGGACATCTTTTGCTTGACAGGAGAGAGTATTTCAGAGAGTCTGAAAAACGCACAGAGGAAACCATAACAAAACTCCATATTCTTTTTTAAAAATTACATTTAAACTTCAGGTAATTAATTTGCCTTTTTGGTTCCCAGCAATCTTGATATGAATGTGGAAACAAAACAGAAAACAGAATAAAAAGAAACAAGAAACACACAGTGCAGAAGTGTAGAGGTGAGGAAAATAACAGATCACCCCTTCTCCCCTGACACCCCATCCCTGCTCATCACAGTCCACTGAAGGTCCAGAATGCTGTACAATCTGCTCTGGGGACAAGCTGGTATGTTTGAAGATAAGCTGTGACGAAGGAGGAGAGAGCATGAGGGCGCTTCAGGAGCTGAGAGAACACCTGTAATTAGTGTGGGCAGGGCTCACACCAGAAGAGCAGCTCTGTAGCCTCTTCCAGGGCCCAACTCACTATGCCATGCCAAACAGCTACAGGGGAACTTTGTACATGCATTATGAACACCATGCTACAAAGAGAAATTATTATTAGGCTCAGAGGCAGCCATTAAACACTTCTCTTTACTTAATAGAAGTCTCTGATCACAGTTGACCGTGCAACAAAGCCCTCTCTGTGGGATGTGTTGAAGAAATTAAGATTATAGGTAATCATGTCAGGAACAGGTAGTAAGATTGCACAAGTCTGTGTTCCAAGAAGGAATGAATTATTTGCAGTTATGTGAAAAATCTTCAGGCATCTGTCAAAAAAAGAAAAAAGAAAAAAGAAAAAAGAAAAGCTACTGAGTGACAACAACATTAATTATTACAAATCTACTTAGACAACTGCATATCCCAGGAAGCCATGCTGTAGTATAGATGTATTTGTCTATACTTGCCCTCTGTCCAAAGACCTAAACTTTCCAAAAAACCAAACCAAACCATTCAAAATTAGGTTTCTTCTTCTACTTAAGACTGTATTTCCTTTCTTAGATCTGATTTAGGACGTTTTCCTCTCTAAGACACCAGGATACTGATTATCATCTTGCCTCAGTCATTCACCAGTTTTAATTCAGCATAATTGGATTCAAGATTGTGCAATTAAAGCAGTCATCAGTGGATGCTCACGTAGGATATCACTACAAAAACAGTAACTACCAACCACAGGTCACACCCAGCTTGTATAAACTCCAGCCAAGTCCAGTCCTGAGCCTTTCATCACTGCTGGTTGGAAGATTTAGGATGTTCTTGCAGACTTTTGTATCCATAACCTGAAGTACTCACAAGTGTGGAAAAGAAGAAAGAAACGTTATGGCAGGTAAGTTCATACAGCCTGATGGCTCCAGACATCATTCTTCCAATCCAGATGAGTGATGCTTGCTGAGGAAACAAGATAAATTACATCTAGCTGTTCTCTTAGCAACTTAGCCCTTTCTAGGTTTAATGCATTTATGGGATATTCTACTAGAAGTTATTTTCTTTTTTCTTTAATATCAATGTCAATATCATGTCTTGAACATGTTCTTTTTTCCTCTAACATAGAAAGTAGATTAAGAAAGTATCTTTTCTATCATATCAATTAACTACTCTATTCGGCGCTTCTGCAGCCATCTAAATGGCACTGTTGGCCAGTGACTGGGGCATCAAACTGCCACATGGAAGTCCCAGGCTCTGAAATCAAATGATATCTTAGACAGGTCACTTGATGGCCTCTGGAGGCCCAAATTCCCCTCCCTACAGAGGGGCTGTGTCAGCTTGTCTGTGGTATTGCGCTTACCCTCCTCTCTCTCATGATGACTGGAAAGATCTCTGGTTATACAGATATGTCATGTAATTCACACAAAGTTTATCCACAGTTCAACCTAAAGATGCTTTATGGTTACAGCTTCAGCTTTCAGTCAAAGGCAAAGAGAACTCTGTGGACATGATCAGCATTTTCAGCAGTGATCACCAATTCTGGAGGCTTTTCCTTCTGAACTTGCTCCCAGCACCTGTCCATTTCAGGATAGACACCCAAAGGAATTTTTAGAAGTTTGTCCAATTGTACACTGACAGAATTATTGAAAATACATTTTTCTAACAGACAGAAAAAGAAGAAAAAGAAATTACAAGATTCAAATTGAAACTGTGAAGATCAACACATGGACAAAAGTCTGGTATCAGGCTTTACTGTACTCTTGCCCCATATGTAAACCAATTTTTTTGCTGATCTCTTGCACATATTCACAGGAAATGCCTGTGTAAGCATGGACTTTGCAAGGCAAATCAAACTATTAATGCAGGAAATTCTTAGAGCAAACCAATGCTAGTCACTGCCTTCTTTATGATTCCAACTTCTCCACACATCTTCTCTTACTCTGTTGGACAGCTCTGCCTGTGGCATTTCACTGTGAAAGCCTTTCACTTGCTCGCTGCCCCACAGAGCCTGGACATGGAACTTGCATGGTTCAGGATACTCAAGGGTAAAGTGTAGCAAGGCTAAATAACTTCTTTTCAAACCCTGAGGCCCTTCAGAGCCACGTTCCATGTCACTCTTAAATTAGAGGACTTGATGTCAGGGGTGATGCTTTCTGTAGGTTCCTTTCAATTAAACATATTTAAATCAGGAAAACAAAGCAATGACGCAAGTGAGACTCTTTCCAGACATTTTGCACCATGTGACACAAACATCATGCTCCTGTCAATGGAATTTTTGTGTCCAGGTGACACATCTGAAGCAAGATCCTTAAATGAAAATGTTTCAACATGCTCATGGTTACAGACTACAGGAAAGGCACCCTTACTGACGCCTCAGAAACACCTGTGCACATTTCTTCCAAATTCTTCCAAACAGCTGAGAGATTAGAACAGTTACAACTTTATCAAGACTTCACAGAATATAACTCTGTGCTTCAAACACAGCAGAAAACTCAGGTCCCACCCTCTCTATTCCTATAGTAGAGCCCTATGGATTCCCTCAGATATGAACCTCTCCAAGTGATTCAAGGTGGTGCTAAACCAAGTCCTGCATCTTGGTTCAGTGAAATGATGGAAGTGTTGTTTACAGCACTATTAGTCTGCAAAGGATTAACATGCTTGACTCAGAGCAGGAAGTTTTCAAGTGAAACTCCTCTGAAATATCATGTTGGGAAAGGCCGCTTCTCAAACACATGTTTTCATAGAAGGATCTGTATTTTTTTCTGCTTTGTTTTCATTTGTTACTGTCATTTTTTATATTTTTCATTTTTTATTTATCAAGGAATAAGAAAGGTTTAAAGCTTTTGTAATCTGTGCTTCAGTGCCGTGACAACCTATCATGATACAATAGAGCAACAATAGCACTGCCTCAAGATATGCCACTCCTAATGCCACCATCTGTCCTCTGCTGGTTATCTCTTTCCAACAGAGGGTGAAATAACACCCACCTTCAAGCAACAAGACTGTAAATTAAGTGAGATACAAGATACACGAGAAGATAATGTACAAGTTCCATAATGAAGATACCAACCTTCTAGTCATCATCTGTCAGACAGTGCTTCCAGAATCAGGCTTGCACTTGCTCATGAGAGTTTTAATACCTCTTTCTGTACATCTATACAGCTTTCTGTGAACTAGAGATCCACACAGAAAAAAAGCAGGAACAAGGGGACCAGAACTGATTCTTCAAACTTTAACAAAGTTTTGTCTAAATACAGCAGGTTTGAGGGGTTTTTTGATTTGTTTTGTTTTAAATCAAAGATGAATTCTCTGAATGGGTGTTTTTTCTCTTTCAGAAAGTTTCCTGCAGAAAAGATTCTTTAACTGCTCCTCTACGTTGGCTTTTTTGCAATTTTTATTAACAGTGGATCTTCCTTTCTCCTAGAGCACATAACACCAATGATGTATAGTAAAATTACACATGAAGAAAAGGTTACAAGATTGAAGGAAAATGTTTTCAGTGAACATGCCTTGTGTCTTTCTAGCCCTGAAAATAACAAAAGTCAACTGGCAATCCAAACTAAATAAAGCTGCCCACCACACCTCTGATTACAGCAGCACAGAAGCAATCTTGAGGAGAGGGCAGCCCTTCAACATCTCTCTGAACATCAAAACAACAGCACAATCTTGGGACAACTTCATCTTTATTGCAAGCACAGGTAATTTCCCCACGGTGATCACCTTATCTCTGATATTCTAGCTCCAAAATACTGATGTCTTACAGACCTGTGTGGTCCATTCCTTAATCATTAAGCTTGGTCCTGTATCATTTAGTATTCATTGTCCTTTTAGGCTTAGGAGTTCCTATTTTAAAGTTTGATCTGCAGCTCTAGGCAATATAGGGAATTAAAGTAATAATTAATAGGAAGGCATGTGCCATTCTCATTCTAAAACCAAACCTGTGTCTCTCTGCTCCTAAGGACCTACCTGGAATACTGCAATTTATCTTCATTCTGGTCCCTGAACATATTGCAGCTTAATCTCTCGCAAACCACCATCCTCTATTAATCTCCTCTCTTACTTCACCCCTTTTAAAATCCCCTTGACTAACTGCATGTGTTCCTTGTTACTAGAACAGTCTACTAGAACAATTCATAAGACTCCTACCTGCATCTTCCCAAAAGTCTTCTCCAAAAAATCCTCCAGGCAGCTCTTAACTCTTCATGACATGTGTGTTATAACGTGTGGCTCCTCCTATGTATTTTTGAACTGTCAAGTTTTCAGGACAACAGACTTGCCCCTTCACTTGCCTAGAATAATTATGGGTGTGTTAACCTATGGAGTGAGTTTATATGGAATAAACATTCAATCTGACAACCCACAACCTTTCAATGTGGGTTTCACTGACCCCAGGTTTGTCACTCACAGCTGCCCTTCAGAATTGCTGTCCCTGTTCTTTCTGGCAGGACCATCTCCAGCAGAATCACAGCAGACCAAGGCCACATTTACCCTTTCTGAGGAGGGTGCCAGTGGCTGGAGGGCAGCCCAAGAGACCAGTGAGCCTGGCAGCATGAACTTCACAATCCTCAGCCCAGCCAATGCTGTCATCGGACGATACAAACTCAAAGTCCAGATCCTTTCTGGGAACAAGGTCTCTTCAAAAGTCCTGGGTCAGTTTGTGCTACTCTTCAATCCCTGGTGTCCAGGTATGCTTTGATGTATCACACCCTTCAAATATCTCATTTTCTCAGTCAGGAAATCTGAGTGACACAGTGAAGTCTGTACCTAATGGTCCCAGCTACAGAATGTTGGGGCTTGTTACTCAACATCAAGGATCGAGGTTTTGCCTCTTCTTCAGTGCTTCAAGTCATAAAGGGCCCCAAACTTCTGCTTGTAGAATAAAAGATCAGAGGCAGAAAATATTCTAAATATTTATTCTAGAATGTTTTTCCCTCTGACTCCTGCATTCAGTTGTAAACCAAGCAACATCTACCAGTAAGACACATAATGACATTAGTGAAAGAATAGGAGCACAGTCAATTCTCCTCAAAGGAATTTCATGCTTATTTTATTCACTCTCTAAATTATTAAAGAGGTGTAGCAAGGAGTATTAGGCCTGAATGCAGGGGCAGCCTGACCTGCTCCCTAGATCTCTCCTCTCTGTGAGATTTTCAAAAGCATTTCCCTTCAGCCATCATGTCTCATTCTGCTCTTAGATGATGATGTCTACATGGCTAATGAGAAGGAGCGACAGGAGTATGTCCTGAATGACAGTGGAATCATATATCAGGGACTGGAAAAACATATTCAGCAAGAAGCTTGGAACTATGGACAGGTAAACAGCATCATCTCTTCCAGAACTTTCAGAATAAGAACAGTGGGTAAATAGCTTCTTCAGGAGAAAGAATCATTATCTCATAGTAAAGGGCTCATTACTCCTCGCTCACTTCAGATTTTCTTGCAAATAGATGTCTCACTTATCAACACATTACAGCAGCATTAGGATCATTTCCCCAGCCTGGCATGTGCTAAGACAGAAATAAAAGAAACACGGCACAATTTTAGTTTTCTTTTGCCCATTACACAAACTGGTTAAATTGTACTTCATTTTTTGACCCTTGTAAAGGGCAAAGAAAGCCACAAAGCATGGTCAGGGTCAGTACATCTAAATATTTCCATAGTAAATATTTATTTAAATATTTACATGCTCAGTAACAGGGAAGAAGCCACTAAAAGAAAGTCCCAAATCTACTCAACTGAAAGAACTCAGTTTTTGAAAATCAGTTTGACTCTCCAAGCACAACAGCAGCAAACAGTCAGAACTGCAGCCCACCTGTAGCCACACAACCATCCTGCAACTCGCTGGGTCATCCAAAACCATTCCTGGCCACTCCAGGCTCTACAGCTGCACCAGCAGTGGCCCAGACAGCATTCCTACTGATCCTCCTCATCACTGGCTGCTTTTACACTGATAAGTGAAACGAGGCCAGAGCTCCTCTCTGTCCCAGAGGTCAAGGGACACCCTTGCCTGGCCACATCCACACAGCAGAGCACCTGGGCATTCACCTGGGCCCAGTGCAGTGTCTCTGTGACTCTGACCCACAAGAATTATTTCTGTGGGTTTATTTGAGTTCAGATGATCCGACAGGAGGTGCAGGCAGCCCATGAGAGCAAAGCTTTCACAACGGAAGGGTTCCTGTAGGGCCATAGCAGAATGTGGGAGGGTGTGAATCCTGCTGAGCCCGACCTGCAGTGGTCCCCTCTGTTCCACCAGGAATGTCTTTGTGAATGCCAGTGGCTGTGACTCCACATCCTGCTCAATGACATCTTGTCTTAAAAAAGCTACAGAAAGTCAGCAGCCTAGTGCTCATGTTTTCTTCTTGGCTCTATTTACTTTAACGGTACAGACAATGCCTCTATTACCAACATTATCCTACTGTGCTGGGAGAAGGAAAATAGGTGGGGAGTTTATCCTTGGGTTTAATATGAAATTAGCCTTGGTTTGGTTTCAGTTTGAAGAGGATATCCTTGATATCTCTCTGGCTATACTGGATCGGAGCCTGAACCACCAAGAAGATCCAGCTGTTGATGTATCCAACCGAAATAACCCCATCTATGTGAGCAGAGTGATCAGTGCTATGGTAAAGTGATCCATCAGTCACAGCTGTATATGTACCTACTAACAACCCCAAAGCCTGAGTGTGAGTGACTCAGTGTTCTATAGGTGTAGATAATTATTCTGCAACAAAATAGCTACAAAAGAGATAAAATGGAGATTTATTTGCAAAGAAAAATACCCCCAAATTTTAATTTACTTTCTTCTCAAGGGTTTGCTCAGAACTGAAGGAATGTTTCCAAGAACTTTTGGGGAACATTCAATCTCAGGTGTGTTTTCCTAACATATTCTCAGTCCACCAGAACTTTTCATTAATTGGAAGGCCTGATATCACTTGCTAAGTTTTTCAAACACCAAGGGAAGCATGAAATTGTTTGGAAAACCTGTGCTGGTATAGTTGTATTTAATATGTGAATTTAGCATTCTTCATTTCAGGGATATTTGCTCAGTGAGGCCTTTATGCACTGCCTGCAACAAATAGTTACAGTTTGTCAGCACACACTCATCCTCATTAAGACATAAATGAATAACTAGGCAGCTAAGTTTTCCATTTTATAAGTAATACTTACCTTCCCACTTTCCTTAGCTGAGATTCCTCCTTTATAGCTGTGATACTTTCCAGTCTTTTAAACAGAACTCACTTTAGGCAATTTCAGCTTCAACATGAAGCAAATAACTCTACTTAGATGAAGAAAATTACTAAAAGTATGAATACTTAAGAAAAAATAAATGAAAGCGAGAACTTACTGCTTTCTGTACCTCCACACACTACTTAAACAGGGCTCTGCAGTGGATGGTCACAAACACATGCAACCACACGTAACAAATTTGAGCGAGCTGTAAGAACTGTATGCACACTTGCAACCAATGCACATTCAGAGAAAATATGGACTTCTCAAGCCTCCCCACATAAATCACTTGAGAATGTGAACCAACACTGAATGCACAGTCTGAGAGTATAATGACATACACGAAGGTGAAATGCATCGATGAAACAGAGTAAATGTGAACAGGCCCTCAGTCAGTACATTTGGGAACACTTGTACTGAAAACAAGGCACTTTTGAATCATCAGACTCTGCAATCTGATCTGGGTTTGATTCAGTTGTGCCCCTTGAGCAGATGAAATTCTGTCCGAGAGTCAAATGCTGTATCCCATCACCCAGTCAACAAGAACAGTGGCACCAACAGGGTCCCTCCAGCCTGTGTGTCCCCCCGTTCTTTTTACCTGCAAATATTTGAATTCTGTCATGAGCAGGACTCTTTCAGGTTAACAGCAATGATGAGAAAGGAGTGGTGGAGGGGAAGTGGAGTGGGAAGTACCGCTCAGGCACAAACCCCCTGCAGTGGAGTGGAAGTGTGACCATCCTTCGGAAGTGGTACCGGAGCAGGTACCGACCCGTCCGCTACGGCCAGTGCTGGGTCTTTGCAGGAGTCACCTGCACAGGTATGGAGGGGTGAAGAACGAGATCAGAATGACATCAGCAAGGAAGCTCACTAGAATTGCTGTAGTTTTAACTTTGTGACAGTAATGCTGAAGCTGTTTCAGCGTTGACAGAGAGAGCGGAGAATCTCTGCTCCCCATGTGTGAAGGGTCTCTTTGAAACAGCCACAGGTTGCTGCATCACAGTTTTGTGAGTCATCAAACAAAAATCAAGGTGATTTGCCAGGCTGGGCTGTTTCAAAGATAGGATTCAAAGAAAACCAGTGCTCTCTTAAGTCTATCTCCTCACAATGCCAGTTTTCCACTGCTGTGTCTTACCTACTGCAGACAAAAATCCAAGTCACAATTCTGAGGACCTGTAAAGGGAGCTGCCAAGTAAGGAAAGGCATTTCTTACCAGCACCTTCCATTCAGAGCTGCTCTGAGACAGAAGAGGAAAATGCAAAGGAAAATTGAGAAGTATATCAGAAAATAAGATGAAAAAGAAGTAAGTAACAGGAAAAAATAGAGTGAAAATGAGAGAGAGAACAGGATGAAGAATCAAAGATTAAAACAAATGTTAAAAGGACATGGCAGCTAAGAATGTCATGTGAATGGAAGTGTTTTCTAAGCAATTGGGCACAGTTGACTATGACTTGCATCATATCTGGAGAGAAATTTCTGAGGGTTAGTTTCCCCACTGAAAATATACACTAGACTGTCTTGCCAAGAAAAACAAACAAAAAAAACTTTCTAAATGTGTGTAAAATATGTCCACAGAACTTTTATGATATTCTATATTGCAGTACTGAGATGCTTGGGAATACCTACTCGTGTTATTACAAACTTCAACTCTGCCCATGACAGCAATGTGAATCTGAGTATTGATAAGTACATTGACATTTCTGGAAAGACCCTGCACTTGAATGAAGACAGTGTGTGGTAAATATACACATTTTTAAAAATATTTCTTCCATTATGTTCCCCACTAATTAAGAGAACCATGGTCCTGAAAAGCCACCCCAACCTCATGCTCCCCATGATATAAAACCCCACACCCAAGAATCCACAGTGGTGACATGAAGTAGAAAGAAACTGTGAATTAAATACCAACAGAGTGTACAGGAGATCTTTTGCTGTTTCTTCTGGAATGTCCAGAATTAAATTCTTGACTCTGCAATGAATTATTTTTCTTTTAAAATTTCTTTTTCATAGCATCCCAACATTTCTCCATTACTCCTGTAAGGAGCCAGCAGATCCTCTCTCCACAGAGGAGTTTTCATTCACTCAGGAGTATTTTTTCCATTGTATTAGTCAGGTACTCCAAATCTGCCTCCTTTACAGGAATTTCCATGTCTGGAATGAAAGCTGGTTCACTAGAAGAGATCTTGGTTCTTTTTATGACGGATGGCAGGTTCTGGATGCAACACCCCAGGAAAAAAGCAAAGGTATCACTGTTGAAAACATTAAAAAAAAAAAAAATCCCCATAGATAGTGCTACTCCTAACGATTGCCACTTAAATTTCAGGACTCCTCTATATTCCCTGTAGATATAGCATTCATTTTGGTGCACAAGAAAAGCAATACCCACGTCAGCCTCCAGTAGGCAGCTTTTCTGTCTGCCTCTGGATTGTTTACCAGCATGTCAATTCTTCCTTTTTTCATTTTGATTCTCTGCCTCCACAAAAGCCAGCACATCTTAAATTCATTTACCTCACCCTTGCTTGTCTTAGCTCCCGACATCACACAGTCTCATTCCCCAATACTAAGCTTAACAAATTTAGTTTCCTGATTCTTCTCAATGCACACACAGCATTGTTGACTCCCATCTCTCAAGTCTGACTGTATTTCTGACCTGGCTCACCTCCCCTCCTCTCCTTTCACTAGACAGCTTTGCTGACAGCCTTGCAGCCTTTGGAGGGTGAGATTTCACCCAGCACAGATTATGAGAAGCTTTAGCTTTTCATAACGACCTCCTCTGAGATCCCACCTTTTGGTAGAAAATGCACATGAATCTCTGGGCATTCTGTTACCATAATACACAGACACAGAAACAGTGCACTTTACCCAAGTGTGTCTTTGGAGTGACTGCCAGTATGAGGATTTGTGTTCTTTTGCAAGAGGCAGTTGTTTAACTTCTCCCTCTCCAACACAGGAATATATCAGTGTGGTCCTGCCTCCATAAGAGCCATTAAAGAAGGGGATGTGGACCTGGATTATGACAGCCCATTTGTGTTTGCAGCAGTGAATGCTGACTGTGTAACTTGGATTCGCCATAGCAAGAAAAGAAAAGAGAGAATTTATTCTAATA
Organism: Formicarius rufipectus; assembly: GCA_013399695.1. NCBI lineage: Eukaryota > Metazoa > Chordata > Aves > Passeriformes > Formicariidae > Formicarius > Formicarius rufipectus. The sequence goes on along the minus strand of VXAU01003742.1, from coordinate 349,469 downwards.
CTAGGAAGATTGGGAAATATATCAGCACCAAAGCAGTGGGCACCAACTCTCGTGTGGATGTCACTGCTAACTACAAATATCCAGAAGGTAAATTCTTTGTAACAGTTGTCGTGTCACTGATGATCACAAGTGAACAGAATTTAGACCTTTGTTGAACTGAGCACTGACTTAATTTCTTTATTTCTTCTGGAGCAAAGTAACTGTGGCTTTCCAAAGTCTTAGGGCTACATCTGCAAAACATCCTGTCCCAGGTGTTTTGATCAACTGGTAAGAATACTTCTGTTATGACACACAGCAATAGCCATTCTGGAGAGCTGTTTGGGGAGAATTCCTGCAGAAGGGTTTTTTCACCCTTCATAATTTCAAAGGAGATGACAATTGCTCCAGTTCATGCAGGATTCAGCCCTCGCATGAGTTATCTTTTTACTGCCTGCAGCTTCTAAGAGGTGCCCATGAACAGCCACCTGAAGCTGACAGGCAGGTTTTACCTTCCAGCCTTCATGGCCATGTATATTTGTTTGCTTTTGTGCCAAAATTAGCAGTTAGGTTACATCTCACTTTCTACTCTTGAGTATCTTTGCCCTTCTCAGCTTTCCTATGTTTCTGAGACCAGTCATGTCTCCACTGCACCACATCCAGTACACACAAGATCTCTGACCATGGTATCTTTTCAAGCAGGATCTTCAAAAGAAAGGCAGGTGTACAAAAAAGCACTGAAGCTGCTTGGAGTGAGAAGAACTGGGAAAAAACCCAAAATTACAAGACCTAGAAGGCGATTTTCAAGGGCACAGCCTGAACAACCCCCCAGTATATCAGGGAAGCTGATCCTTGATGCATCTCCTGTAATTGGCCAGGACATCCACCTTACCTTGTCACTCAGAAACTTGAACTCAGATTTCAAGACCATAAAGGTTAAACTGAAGGCTTCAGCCATTCTCTACACAAGAAGACCAAAGGCAGAGATTTTCCAGCTATATAGGTCTATTAAACTTGGATCTGAAGAAGGTAATTTTAATTTTATTACAGCTTTTATTACAGGACAAGACATAGTTTTGGTTTGTGGCCAAATCACAGGGAAATAAAGAAGGGCTCAAGAAGTGTATGGTCTGCAAACAGCTGGAAGTCAAGACTATTCAGAGGAAGAGAAATATACATATTGCCTGGTATTTGCTTTTGGGCACTGTCAGAAAGTATACTGAGCAGGGTGACCTTTTGTCTGACCCACCAGAGCCACTGTTAGAGCTACATTATGATCTTTCTGCTAAGAGAGAACGAGTGAGAGACATACACTGGACATTATGCACATATATCCACCCTCAACTCTGTCCACTACCAAACCGTATCTGATCGTTCAGTGTTTTATATCAGTGTAAATAGAAGTCACTCATGAGCATCACTGCTGTCTCTTCATGTCAGCACCTGCAAGTGTGCAGTCCCAGGGTGATAATGTACATGCTCCTTAAAAGACAAGTATCTTACAGACAGCAGGGACTTGGATAAAAGAAGAGAGACATTTTGTTTCCACTTCCATTGCAGTGAAAGAGATTCCATTCAAGATCTCCTATTCTCAATACAAAAGCTCTCTGTTGGATGACAGGAAGATCCTAGTGACTGCTGTGTGCCAAATCAAAAAGGGACCCTCACTTCTGGTTGAGAAGGATATTGTACTTCAGGATCCTCTCCTCACCATCAAGGTAAAAACGAGTCCCCTCTGTGACCCTTGAGAGACATGCTGAGAAAAAGCAACTAGAATTCCTACCCCATCTATTCCTCATGAGAAGGAGTGTGGGAAGCGAAATCATGCCTGAGGATGATTGGATCTTGTTGCTCTGGTAATAGGCCATATGACACAAGTGAAATGAAACACACTAAGGAGAAGCAAACCTGTCCATGGCATAGCTGTGCTGTGGTGTTCTTGCCAGTGCTGATAAAGTTCTCAGTGCTATGAACGTTACAAGGCAAGCTTATCTACAGAGAGACAGGCAGATGGACAGAGAGAGACACATAGTCTGTATGTAGTACTCCCCTTTTGTTAAGGAAGTCTGATCAATCTTTTCCAGTTTGTTTAGGAAGACTGATTTTTACCAAAGACATCTTCACTGACCAGCTGATAATACCTGGGCCTGTGAGGCTCATTATTAATAATATTCCAGGAAGTTCTTTCACCCTATCAGGAAAAGAGTCACTTTCCACCTTCTGCAACATATTCCCAAATGATTAATGAGAACTGAAGGCCTTTTTTTTCCACTTAATACTGACTTCTGGTAAATGCTGTAGAATGAATAAAACCAGTTCTTAGTTTACAGGAAAGATCCTGCACTATGTTTGCCTGAGGACAATCCTGGGTTTGCATAAACGAGCCTAACTGGTTTTGGACAGCACATTCACATGTTGTATCACACACAGGACCAAATGCTATCTGCACATCATAGTGTAAACATACTGTAAACAACAAAGAGGGAGCATGGTCATTTGCAGAATCTTTCAGAGCCTTCAGACTGGAGTAGCTACCCCAAACCACTCTGTCAGTAGCATACAAAAGAAGAAAGCTTACACACAGGAGTAAAAAGTGTGTATTTTTGTAGGTCTGGCGATTTCTGATTACCAGGTTCTAGTGAGACTTTGTAAAAAGTCTCTGTGCTGACTCATGCAAATAACAGGATCAGTTTATGTAGGGCAGGCATCAGGATTAAAATAGTTCATTTCAGTGACTAAGTTTTAAGAAATATTTATGTCTCTGTTGATTGAAGCTTATCTATAAACATACAAACAGTAATAGAGAAATGCAATTGGGGTAAAGGACCCCTTCACTGTGTTAACTGGTACTATATTATATACAAACTACTCAATATGCCATTTCCACATTATCTCAGTCAAAATAATATAATATTTTTATTTGCCAATTGGCTTTTTTTTTCTCCTGAGACACACCTATCTCACACCTCCCATCTTCTCTAATCCTAAACCTTTCATGTAGCCCAACTAAAGCTATTTGAACTTAAGCTGCCTCCAGCAGTTGGCCACATGTGCCAAGTTAATATTTGTATTCTCATTCTGTTCTCACTGACAAGTGTCACTGTGCTATACATAACATACATTGACCTAGTTAAAGTTAGGACTAAATGGTTGATCCTACAGTAGTTTGTTCTTTCTCAGCCACAGTGGATGGCTCATTCAAGGCTGAGCTCTGCTGCCCAGATATATATATACATGTATAAATTCCTGGGTTCTTCCTGTCCAGGACATCCTAAGAGGGTAAGTGGTTTATAATGGGAATGAAAAGAGAAAACCATGAGAAAGACGTGAGGTTAATGCCATGGATGAGCAGAATGTTTTCTCTCTGTAGGTCCTTGGTCCAACAGTGGTACACAAGGCTGTTAATGTGGAGGTCACATTTACCAACCCACTGACTGATGGGGTGACAGACTGTGTTCTGAGAGCTGAAGGCAGTGGCCTGCTCAAAGAGCAACTCAGAATCAAGTACGTAAATGCTTCTGGCTGATAACTTGTTCACTGTAGTGGGAGATCTGGAATATTAATGGGTTTATAAAAAAATATTCTCTCAACCTCATGACTTTTGTTTGCCCCAACCTTGGACAAAATACCATGGTGGCAGTACTCTCCTTATACCATCTGGAGTTTTTTACACCTCTTTTGCCACCCTTTGAATTACAGAATGCTCGGGGAGTGATGTCTTACTGTCTTAGTGTTGGGGACTCTGAAGAACACATAGCAAGAATTTTTCAACTGCTTGAACTTACAGATGTGTTCTCTCTTTTAGTGTGGCAAGAATGGCCCCCATGGAGAGTTCAACAGTCCAATTTGAAATCATTCCCTACAGGAGTGGCAGCAGGCAGCTTCAGGTGGACTTGGTTTGCATCCATTTTTCAGACATTAAGGGATTTGTGACACTTGATGTGGCTCCTGCTCAGTGATATAACCTGTACATCAGTTCAGTTTTGCCTCTTTAGGAGGCTGCTGCACTGTTCATACCTTATTATGACTGGGAGCACAGAAATGCAGATTATTCAGCTGAAGTAAAATGATGTAATATGAACAGAAACTAATAAAAAGGTACTACATGCTATACAGCATCACCTTTTTAATTCCCTAACCTGTTTTTTGTACCTTCACACATACAATTACTAGTGGAAATTATTATATAATTTAAGTTGAAGGAGAGGATCAAATGTGATGGTTTTCAGCATTAGAGCCTGTAGCAATAATAGCAGTTGTATTTCCAAGGAGCATAATTTAAAATCACTGGTTTTGTAAGGTTCATGAAACATAATTATCATAAAATCATAGAATGGTTTCAATTGGGAAGAACCTTAAAGCCCATCTCATTCCATCTCCCAGCCACAGGCACCTTCCACCAGCCCAGGTTGCTCCAAGCCCCATCCAACCTGGCCTTGGACACTTCCAGGGATGAGGCAGCCACAGCTTCTCTCAGCAACATGTTTGCAGCACTTCCAGAAGTGCTCGGAAAGCACAGGCTGGGAAGAAAAGGCTCAGGACAATAAAATCAGAAGGATGTATGAAAATCCACATTTAACAATCACATATCCTCATTCCACAAAGCTGCTTAAAGCAGATCATCATTCAAGAGGAATACAATGAGGCACCCATATCTAAATGCCTAAACGTGTCCATTCACTCCTTGCAAAATTAACAAGCCAAAATAGCAAAGATCTGAATGTTCCTAAGAGACAATTTGACTTTTTCCACTTGACACCAAGTACTGTCCAGCAATGCAGGCCAAGAAAGAATGTTCCATGCACACAAACTGACCCTGTGGCACAGATTAAACTGAGGTCTCATTCATATTTGTTTGATTTTAAGCCAACGAAACCTTCAAAACATGTAAACTCTTATTTTATTACATCAATTACACTGTTTTGCCACCCACACATATACTTACAGGGGATGTGGAGGTTGGTTAAAACTAGTCAGCCCAGAGAGACTGGAATGAAGGTTAAAAAGGACACACACACATACACACAGGAATTCAGACTTCTCCAGGCCAAGGAGAGGAGAATGGGTAGCTTTGCACCCATCAATTAAGTCTTGCAGGACCTTGGAAAGTCAAGGTGTATGATCCTCCAGTAGCCTCAGAGAAGGCCTTGAGGTAGTGATGGTATTTCACAAAATCTCATTAAACCTTGCAAGAATGCAGACTGTCATTACATTTAACACACAGTACAGCCAAACCATTCAAATTCCTTCAGTATTCCTTCTTAAATACAATCCAAGCAATTATTTCAGATAGTGTTTGCCACGGGAGCATGGAATGACCTCACCCTAATTATCAGTAAAGCAAGCCGACTGTTCAAAGGGAAATCAGCTGTAAAGCCTGTGCCAGGTTCCAAGCTTTGCAACACTCCTTGGGTTTTCACAGTGTCAGCATTTTCGTGTGCCCTCAGCAACCACACCCAGCTCAGTTTGGGTGTGAAAATGCAGATCTGGCCAGTACCTTGTATGAGAAACACATGCTTCCTGCATGAGACAAAAGAGAACTATTCAATTAAACTAATGATTATTACAGAGAAAAACATGTAAGTGCCCGAGGAAGGATTTAAATAGCTTTTGCCAAACCTACAATCTTTACACAGCCCTCGGTCAGAAGTCAGTGGGAGTTGGCGGAGTAAAATATGGCTAATTGACAGTATTTTTCATTAAAAATACGCAGTTTAAATGTGAGCATGCTCAAGAGGATGACCCAGCTAGTCCTCATTCCAGTCTGATCACTCAAAAAAAAAAAAAATCCAGTGAGCACTGGCTGATATGACACATACTTACTGTAAATTGGTCTTGAAAAACATTGAAATCAGCCTCCAGGGTGCTGAATCTTTCTCCCCACCATGCTGTTCCTCTGATCTAAGTTTCTGGAGCTTTGATTTAGGCCGTCAGTGAAATTACTACTGTTTTACAGATTAAAAAAAGATCATCCAGAAACAGCCAAAGTTGGTAGTTTCAAGTCTCTTTGTTTTGTCACCAAAGCTGTACTGCTTTACCACTTGGTCTATTGCTCTCATGTACTGGATGTGGAGGGCACTGCCCACAATAAAAGGCAATCCCAAAGGCACAGTGTAAACATTTCTTGTTGCTATAAAGAAACAAGAAATTCCCCCCATGCCTCCAAAAAGGAAAACTTCTATCTAATTCATGGATATGCCATTGAATATGAAAGCTGGAAATGTAGACACAATAAAAGGGCAACTTGGATGGATGTACATTTTTGATCACTACATTCAGAAAGAGACTCAATTATTAAAGATGCTCATATAACAGTTTAAGCTTCTCTCTTTAAAGGTAATAAAGATGATAAAGATTTTCAGGGATTTCAGTTTGGACTCGTAAAATAACAAGAACCCCCACCTGGGCAGCCCTAGATGTGCTGACAGCCTCAGTCCGTTCTCACCTGATGGAATGCCAGTACAAGCTTTTCAGCACTGCAAGAAGTCTCTTTTGTGTGTTAACCTTTGCAATGGGCCTTTTCAGCCCATTTTAGTGTAATGAAAGACAAAGGGACGGTAAGTACATCTTACAAAATGCATCCTATGTAACAAATCTTACTTGCAGTTGCCAGTTTGACCAAGAGATGGTACTGTGGGTACACACAGCCACTTGAAGGCAACTCTGACAGGAAAAATACCCGCTTATCTCTGAATCACTCCGATTTAGATCTTTGTAAACACTTACCTGTACTGCAAAAGTGCATTTAAGAACACTGACCATACAAAGAAAGAAGTTTGAGCGCAATCAATTGGTTTACAATTTGCATACACTCAAAGAGCACGAATCAGTCATCATATGCTGTGTTGAGCTCTTTACATAAAAACAAGTTCTAGAAATATACAAGAATCACACATAACTGACACTGCAACACGAATGCCAACAATAAATGCACAGCATTTTCTAGAAGATCTACCCAAAATTCTCATACTTAGTGTTTTCCAATTTCTACAAATCTGGTGACCTCCAGGCTTCCCAATAAAAGCCAAAGCAGTCCAAGCTCACATAAGGCAGCAGCATGTCCTTGTCACAATGAAGGGAATGATATCCCGGTGTGCATGAGGTAAACAATTTCCAGCAGGTCAAGAGAGGTGATCCTTTCCTTTATTCACCACTGGTGAGATCACACATGGAGTGCTGTGTCCAGAGCTGGGCTCATCACTACAACAGAGATGGGCATGCTGGAGAGAGCCCAGCAGAAGGCCATGGAGATCAGGAAGGGCCTGGGAGCACCTCACACATGGAGAAAGGCTGTTCAGCCTGGAGAAGAGAAGGCTCAAGGGGAAACTTGCCCATGTATGTAAATGGGAGGGTGTACCTGAGGGAACCAGGCTCTTTACGGTGGTGCCCACGGGCAGGACCAGAGGCAATGGGCACAAACTGAAACACACGAGGTTCCCTCTGAATGCCAGAAACCACTTTTTCTCTGTGAGGGTGACCAAGCACTGGCACAGGGTGCCCAGAGAGGTTGTGGAGTCTCCATTCTTGGAGAAATTCAAAGCCATCTGGACAAGTCTCTGGGCAGCAGCTCTAAGTGGCCCTGCCTGATTATGGTTTGGGCAAGATGATATATGAGGTCCCTTCCAACCACAACCTGTGTTTCTGTGAAAGTGAATCAATACAATTAAGACTGTACTGTAAAAAACCTAAAACACAGAGAGTTTGTATTTAGTTTAAATGATGCATATAAGCAAGTGATTGTAAAGTTTAATATGGAAATACTTAAAAAAACCCAGGCTCACTGGACTACACGGTGTATTCAGCTTCTCAAATTATTATTGAATTTGTGGAAGATCACAGGTTTCTGCAAAACTGTTGATGACTCACTCCACAGGGAAAGTTGTTAGTTTCTGATGTCTTATTTCTTTTGATCAATTACTTATCAATCCAGTGAAGTTCATTTTATATTACAGCAGCTTCTAAGAATGTATTTAGTGCAAGTCTCCAGTGCAATATTTTTGAATAGTCTGGATTATACTACACAAACTCTACTCTTTTAGTGGTTGCTTTTAACACATTTCCTCATTTTGAAGCGGTTTCACTTTTTTGAATTAGGCACAAGAGCAATGGATGTATTGACTTTCTTTTTTGTTTTAAAAAAAAACAAAAACAAAAACACCTCTCTGAAGGGTTTAGGACCTAACATTTGAAGTGCATTCCATGTATTGTTTAGAGCCATACTGAGATTTGCATTTGCTACTCTGGGGTCTCCAGAGCACAGCTTCTTGAAGAAATTGTCACTGGCTGTCTCTAAATGCTTTGCATTCTGCTGTGGAATTTAACCTCATCTGTAGAGTGTCTTCAGTGTGGTCTGAGAGATAAAGAGTCCTTGACATCTGCACACCAGCCCAGTGAGATAAGCTGGAAAGGCAGCAAGAGCATGTCCCACCCTGTATAAAGAAATCAAGCAAACAACTTTGCAAGAGGACAGTTTTGAAAGAAAGCTGGAGGAAGGAGCCACTGCCCACCCCAAAAAGCAGGAACTGAAGACTTTCACTGTACAGGGAACAAACGATGGGCCAAGGTAAGCAAAAATCACTTTGGTTAGTTCCAAGAATTTGCAAGCTATGTGTCTGGAGAAAACAACTGTTCCTGCTCCAAGACAATGTTCATGAGGCTTGTAGAAGAGCTGAGCTTATAGGGCAGGAGCCAAGACAGTGCTCTAAAGGCTAAGAGAGTTTGATTTGCACAGCAGACTTGCACAAAAAGGCACAGCAAACAAAAGCTGGTATCAATGTCTAAGAGGAGTTTGAGAAGAAGCGAGGAGTTTGAGGAGAAGCAAGAAGTTTGAGAAGCTAAGACAGACAGAGTTTGGAAGCAAAGGCAAGAGAGGTATCCTCAACATAGGTCAAGGGCAGGGGCAGGTTAGCCAGACAACAAAACTGAAGCAGAGATATTACTAAGTGTTTTAGCTGCTGGAGTTGGGAGACGGTCCAGCTTCCAAGCAAGCCTGAGGAACGTGACTGCAAGATCTATGAAAAAACATATGAAGGAAAAGGAGTCAGACTCCACATCTCTCATTATTCTTCAAGACATCTTCGTCACAGAGAAGAAAATATGAGGCCAGAACTAGCTCCATAAAGATTGAAATGGTGCAGAGCTGTGAACCGGATCCCTTAAAGGGATTTGAAAGCCAGACCAGAATTATTCACTGAAAATAACACGTGGAAAAAATTCATATGGGGAAAAGAAAACCAAAGCACACAAGCTAGTGGGACTCCCACAATAAACACAGGAGGGACAACCACAATGGGAGAGGGTATCGATGCAGAGGGTAAGACATGCTAGACATAGAGCAGCCCCAAACTCTTTCTGTATCTTCTCACACTACAGGTCTGAGCGTCAGAAAATGTGATTTCAAGATCCCCATGAACAACAGTAACCACCACACAGAAGAAATCAGCACTGAAAGGCTTATTGTGAGGCGGGGGCAGCTGTTCACCATCACCGTGAACTTCTCAGCTCCAATACACAACTACCTGCAGCAGATGAAGAAGACCTTCCTCATTGCAAAGACAGGTAAAATCATTACCAAACCTATCAGAGCTTGGGTCCTCCACACTCCTGAAGAATAGAGCTGGTGGCAAAAGCCATCTCCAGAACTGGACAGAGGTGCCACATTTAGACAAGGGGCCAGTGAACTGTTTACCCAAGAGACAGTAGAGTCTCCTGTTACTGCAGGGTCACATCCAGCTCCCTTTCAGAAGAGACACTGCAGCACCATAACCAATACAGGTCCACTACTCCATGGTTTGAAAATACTCTCAGGATTTCTCCTGGCTCTTGGTTTAGCAATACTCAAACTTAACTAGCCTTAAGGAGTGTTTCCTAATGAGACCCCTGAGAAGTGCACCAGTGTTCAGTCCCAGCTTGTTTTACCAGAAAGTGAGCATTTGGTTGTGACTTTTGTTTTAAGACAGAATTCCAGGAGCAGCAGATCTGCACATTCTGGCTGTTCCTGGTTTCTACAAACCTATGAAATACACATCTCACTTTCAAATGTGGAGGCCTGAGTGCAGCACTAACCTTAGGAAGATTCTCTAGGGATTAAGCTGCTAAAGGGTTAAGACTCTCACAAGGAGATCTGTGACTCCCTGCAGTCTGCACAGGTGAGGAATAAACACAATGTCTGGCATAAATACAACCAGATCTCTTTGGCTGCAGGTTCACACCCTTCCAAAGCAGATGAAATCCAGACTGAATTTCCCATCTCCAGCCTGGGAGACAAGAAGCAGTGGTGTGCAGCACTGGAAGAACAGGACCTGTGCTCCTGGACCCTCTCTGTGAGCACACCTGCCAATGCTCCCATTGGCCAGTACACTCTGGTCCTGCGTGCCTCCCAATCTTCCTACGTCCTGGGGAAATTCACCCTCCTCTTCAATCCCTGGTGCCAAGGTATGTGGTCAGAAGCAGGCTGGGAACAGTCACTTCACAAAACCAGCTTTCGAGCTGTGGCACTTTGTCCCCATGGAGGATGAGGCTGACTCAGCCAGTGCTCCCTGCCACTCCTGCCCTGCTCCTCACAGCACCTTAGGAGAGAGGAATGGGCTAATAAAGCTTAAAGCTGCCTACCTCAGCACTTCTGTCCCATTCCTGGAGTACTGCATTGCCAGAGCTCTGTCCTTCTAAGGGAAAAATGTTTGATGAAACATTTCCTATAATAAAGACTTTAAGATGAGTCAAGATTGCAGTTGGTCTAATCAAAGCCACTGTATCTTTCTTAGTATCAGAGAAGTTATGAGCCAGGACAGTGGAAGCCACTAGTGCAACTGCCTGGGTCTGGAGGAATATTTTGAACAAGGAAGTAGAGATGACAGTAAAATTATTTTTTCCTGTCTGATTCACAATTGGTGGTGTCTTTCAAGGCAGAATGACAGGGACTGCTGAAATCCCTGGAGTGCAGTGCAGTCTGCTGATGGAAGAGAGATGCAAGTGCAGCTGAGAGCAGGAGTGCTTTCTTCCTGATGCTTTCTTTCCTTTCATCCAGATGACGAGGTGTTCCTGGGTAACGAGGCACAGCGGCAGGAGTACATTCTAAACCAAGAGGGTGTCATCTACTCGGGGACTGAAACTGCAGTCATAGCACAACCCTGGGACTTCAGTCAGGTACATATCTGTGCTCTCTTATAGCCACCAGCAGAGGAAGGCACATATATCCTGTGTGTAAAGGATGCAGTCTTATCCAACTCTTGTCCATCCACATGCTGTGACTCTGATGAAAGACCTTACTCTCTGCACTCACTGTGTTTAAGACTGTGCAGGAAAACTGGGACCTGTGTATGAAATCACATAACCCAGTAATTTTACCTTCCTTCTCAAGATGTTCTCTATAACGATTTGGGTTGATCTGTATCTGAGCTTTGTGTGCCCTCCTTTCAACAACAGGTATAAAAGCATTTAACAGAACTTAGTAATACTGTCTCTATATTGCAGGTAAAGTGAGGACAAGTAGATCTTTCAATTTGCCAAGGCCATCTGACTCAGCCAGTGATTAGAACGGGATTTTATTCCACTTTAGTGCCAGCAGATCACAAAAGTACCTCTGTGCCAACTTAGAGAGTGCTCCAGAAAAGCATTGATTTTGCTCAGTCAGGGGATGCAGTGTCTTGCTGATGCATTTCCCACCTTCAATAGAGCTGGAGGTCTGTCTTCAGTATGTTGGGCTCCCTCTCCAAATCTCTGCCTGGAGCTCTCCTCCTCAGCCTACTTATACAAGACTATCAGCAGAAAGGGAGAAATAATCTGCACGGCTACAAAACCTCACAGGGACACAAGAGGACAAAAGTTAAGGCCAATTCTGAAATTATGTGTTCTTGTTTCAGTTTGAGGAGGACATTGTTGACATCTGCTTCACACTGCTGTGTCTGGGTGAACACCATCAAGGAGACAAGGATCCCACCCAGCGCAAGAGCCCTGTCCATGTCTGCCGTGCAGTTGCTGCCATGGTAAGGAGAGCAGACAGCAGCCCTGGCCCTAGCAGGGTGCACCTTCTCGATCCCAATTGAGGGCAACCCACTGACCAAAGAGGAAGCCTGCCCAGGGCTGTTCCAAACACCTCCATCTCCAGCCTGTCCTGATACTCCTGCTGCAGACAAGTAGTGCTGCAGGAGTTTCTTAGCAGTGACAGTACACTTGCTGAATAAAACTGAAGAGACTGCTGCACTTGCTCTGCTCAGCCATGACCTTCATGCTTGCACAAAAAAATCCTCTTGGTTTCATCTGCCTTAGGAGTAGCTTCATCAAACAGGATCAGGTGGACCTACCAAAGAGAGGCAATTCCTTAACACATCTTTCTCTCCTCCTTCCCTGCAGCTGAACTGCAATGAATTCAAAGGAATCCTGACAGAATGTGAGGCTGGGCAATACTATGATGGGACCCCCCCTTCCAAATGGCTGGGAAGCAGCCCCATCCTCCGGCAGTGGATGGCATCACAGTGCCAGCCTGTCCGCTATGGGCACTGCTGGGTGTTTGCTGCAGTCATGTGTTCAGGTACAGCGGAGCTTCAAAGACTTGTGTGTTGAGCAAAGCCTTATTTGGTCTCCAGGACATCTAGCACATGCCTAAATTCCTGGATTAACACAGATCCAGTAACATAACCTTTAATGTTTAGGTGAGAGGCAGGTCTTCAGAGTTTCCTCATCAACACTCAGCACTCACCCAATACACCTATGAGATCTTATTTCCTGAGGGGGCAATGATTCTTGCAAAGTCCAGCCAGAAGGCCTGGTGCTATTCCTAACAGGCATAGCACCAAAAACGGCTCTACATTTATCAGCAGAAGCACCCTTAAGGCAGGAGGCACAACTGATTCACAGCTCTCTCTTCTGCACAGCTCTGAGGTGCCTGGGAATTCCTACCAGGATGGTCACTGGCTTTACGTGGGCTCACAACACCAAGAGCAGCCTGAGTGTGGATGAGTATTATGATGAGGATGGGACACTGCTCACACAGGACAAGTGTGCCCGTGTCTGGTAAGAAAACATGGCAGGGCCCAAGCAAGAATTTTGAGACAATACTTGGGTGTAGGAAGTGATAGAGGGGGAGGAAAGAAAGGCAAAAGAGCTGCAGGGAGGTGGATAGGAGACAGCTCAGCTGAGATCCTGTCTACATGACCTATTCTTGATAAATTGTGCAATCCAAACTGAAGAGTGCCCTATTATTAGAGCCCACAATGACAGCCTAGTCCAGCTGGAGAAACTCCACTTGTATCAAAACCATGGTGTCTGCTCTCCTCAACATGCACTGAACTCTCTCAAATGAGCATTAACTGGCTGTGGTTTGGCTAAAACTGTACTGTACTCTGAGCTCAGTCCCTTGGTAAGCTCATGATGTTGTCTCTTGCAGGACCTTCCATGTTTGGAATGAGTGCTGGATGGCCCGGGCAGATTTGCCGCCAGAGTACAGTGGGTGGCAGGCACTGGATGCCACCTGCCAGGAAAAAAGCCAAGGTAAGATGTCAGAGATGGGCTTGAGAAAGAGCAGGGGGGAAGTGGGGCAGGGAGCAAATAAAGCAGCTCAGTATTCCTCCCTCCCCCAGCTTCCGATGGAAGGATGCAAAAGGCCAGGGACTCAGCCTGTTGATTTTAGCCCCCAAATCATTATTTATCTGCTTGGTTTGTGCAGCTTGTGTAGCTTTTAAGAGCTCCATCACAGCGCTGCTTCCTAATGTCTTCCTAAACTAGATACTTCACCACTCCCAGAATAGGTCTAAACTATGGATGGGTTTAGTTGGTAAAGAATCCAAATCTTAATGAGGCCACATTTTCTCCTCAGGTCCATCCTTCTGTGGGCCAGCCCCTGTCCACGCCATCAAGGAAGGGGACACAGAAGTTGATTATGATGTCTGTTACTTCTTTGCTGCCCTCAATGCCAAGTGTCACGTCTGGATACAAAGAGCAGATGACACCCTTAAGCCAGCTTTTGGTGGCACAAAATACACTGGTAACAACATCAGCACCAAGAGTGTTGGCAGTGAACGCTGTGAGGACATCACACACAAGTACAAGTACCCTGAAGGTATGGGGTAGGCCAGTGGCTGAGCACATTCCTTGCCAGTGTTACAACTGAAGAGTAAAAGACTAGAGAGCAGGGCCAAACCAGAGCACCAGAGTCATCCACTTCTCACTACTTCTTCAGTGGCATGAAAACACCCAACTCTGCCTACAGGCTTAAAGCAGAGGTCATAGTCTAAATTTCATCCTGCTTAATTGCATTGAATTGAATTGTAGAAGGGTGGGTGTTTCTTCATCAGACACTTTCACATCTGGAAAAACTCTTCTGAATTCTGTTATTTCTACATTTTGTACATTCGCCTTCCATTACCTCTGTAACAGATTGATAGACAGACATATTTCAGACTCCAGCTTTCTGAAAAGGACTATTATGCTCTCAAATACTGCCTAAATTTCTCCATCAGAAAGCAGTTTTAGAGTCTGAGTGCTGTTTCCTTCACCCACCCTGCCATCTCACCTCAGCCTGTGGCACACTGTCTCCTTGACTGCACTCCATCACATGAGAACATAGCCCTATGACTTAGTTACAGCAATAGTTAATGAGGCCACTGACTCCTTTACTCTGACAGATGTTAGCACTAAGATGCTATAAAAACTATGACAATTCTTCCCAAGTAGAATCTGTCAGGTACATGCAACGAATATCCTGTCAGCTGAAATTGTCAAACTGCTCCAACCAGCTCAAAAGGATGTATCTTTATGCTCTTAGAAACAGTTATCCACAGTACTGCCAGGAAAAATCAATGCCATTCTCTTGCACTTGCTGCTTCACACTAGTAAACTGGAAAGAACACTAAAATATGTGCTTCTTTTTTGAGACAGGCTCTCTCAAGGAAAAAGAAGTGCTTGACAAAGCCTACAGAAATATAAAGAAACTTGAGACAACCACCAACAGCAGCACAACACACTTTAGCACCATTCCCATTGCCCTCGAAGAGCCAGTTAACTTTTTCATCCAGCTCCAATCAAACAGTTCTCTGCAACTGGGACAAGATATTCCACTTTCCATTGAAGTGTTTAACTTCAGTGGTGAAGAAAAGGCTACTCATCTGGTACTTGGAGTCCAGTCTCTACATTATAATGGTGTGCCCATTACCCAACTCTGGAAGAAAGAGTTGCATTTTAACCTCCAAAGTAACGAAGGTAAGGGTGGATGGGTGCACGGCTAGAAACGTGTATCTAGTTCTCACGTCAGGAAAAATACTCTTACCTGTAAGTTTACAAAAGGTTGGCTGAATAATTGATTCTAAGTCATTGCCCAGAGAGGTTGTAGAGTCTCTCTCACTGGAGATATTCAAGGACCATCTAGACACAATCCTATGCCATACTGTGTGGGATGATCCTGCTTGGGCAGGGAGGTTGGACAAGATGACCCACTGTGGTCCCTTCCAACCTTACTGATTCCACAACTCTGTGAAATAAAACACTAAGGCAACATCATCTTAGAGATTTTCAATCTGCAAATCCAGTTGTGATCACTTAAGCACTTAATTGCTGCAGCTTTCAGTACAATACTGGGCATTAAACACTGCGAGGTGTCATATAGGAAAAGACAAGACTGTACTTATCATCTGTTTTTTCACCACTCTATTCCAGTCAACAACCTGAAGCTCCTTGTGCCTTACCCATGGTATGGGAAAGAGCTGGGAGAGAACCACCTGCTCAGGCTGACTGCTGTGCTGAGAGACGAGGACTCCTCCTACATATACTTGGCACAGGAAGAGATCAGCATTTCTGATCCCCTTCTCACAATTGAGGTTAGATTGGGCTGTCATTCTGCTACTGCAGCAGGGAGAAAACAGCTTTCATAGTCATTAGCAGCAAAACAACGCTGCTGGGTTCAGTGGCTCTCCTCATGCTGGGGTCTTTCAAAGCACTGAGATACCAGTTTGGGAAAGGTGAGTTGGGCTACTGTTTGTATAGCACTCCCAATTCCACTTTTTCTATGTTTATGAGGAAATCCTGGTGACTCACATACTAGTCTGGAAATCAGAGACAAAAGAAGGAAACTGGAGCAGAAGAAACTGACCTGGACTTTGCCTCTTCTGTCAGCTGGCAGCTCAGGCTAAGTCTCTGGAACAAAAACACATACATCTCCCTTTAATCACAGAAGAACCTCTTTCCTTCTCTCAGATTCAGCTCATTTGCTTCTTCCAACAGCTTCCAGAAAACATGGTACAGTATCAGCCAAGCACAGCAAAGATCAGCCTCCTGAACCCTCTCACTGAACCCCTGGAGCAGTGTGTGATTGCAGTTGCAGGGCGAGGGCTCATTTACAGACAAAGGAAGTACAGGTAAGTGCAAACTGATGGATCTAAGGACAACAAATGGAGAAAGAGACACAAGACAAGATAAAGAAACCGTTGCACAGGAAAGGGTGTCCCCAAAAATAATCGGCAACAACATGGCAGGGAGATAATGCTTTAGCATGAAAGCCCCAGGCATCCCATCCTTTATTTACAGATAATACAGAAGATTTTCACAATCAAAGGAGAAGCTAACTCCAATGGATGTGTAATACTTAAGTTAAAGCCAGTATGGCATCTGTGAAAGCTTCAACCTCAAAGGCCTGGATAGCAAAAGGAAAGCCTCCTGTCAACAAAGAGGGTAACGAGAGAAATACCATAAGACTCAGTGAGAAATGCACATTCAGTAAGACAACAGTTAGAGGTCACTGAAATGAGCAATGAGACATCAATTACTTTTTAGTGAGCCACTTAAACATCCTTAAGTGGAGTAAAACTATACTGTTTGTGACATATCTTTCCACCTATTACCCACTGTAAACAATAAAGACAGTCCCTGGGTACAATTGTAGTGGTGTCTTCCCCTTCTCTACTGAAGAACGAGGCAAATGTGGCTCAGCCAACAGTCAAACAAAAAGGCTCTCCTTCCCAGGACAAACATCCCACATTTCTCTGAAGAAGCTGCATTAGGACAAAGCCACCTTAGGTGGCTCCATGGGGAGTTTCCACTCTCCTGTCCCCTCTCCCACCCAAACTACTGTCAGATGACACTTCCATTCTGGCAGTTTAGATAACTGCTAGCTTTCTTTTATTTGTCTTTCTTTTCTTTCCCTTTTCTTTTTGGCACCACACTCCAGTCTAGAAAATTCATGTGATAGGCCCAGCAAACTAGAAATACAAAGAGATGTTATTCCTGCATAATCCCTTCTCATCTTTCAGGCTGGGTTCTGTGCAAGCTAAAAGCACTCAAGAGCTGCAAATCCCATTCACCCCCATCCAAGCAGGGCCCAGAAGACTCACTGCACAACTTACCTGCTCTGAACTCCAGAACTTGAAGAGCTACAGAACTATTGACGTTGCAGCTGCCTGAAGCTCAACTCAGAACAGGTCCTGCTGTCCTGCTTACAAGAGTGGTCATGATCTGCGCCCTGATCTTAGGCAAGCACAGATGTTAACAGCTTAATAAAAGCTAAGTTTAAACCCATGTCTGATTTTGATTATTTATGCAAATTCAACTCTCTCCCATCTGACACTATGTCCACTCTCAAGTTTTAGAAGATGAACTTTACTGTGACAAAGAGGGGTTGAATGCTCCAGCAGACACTGCATTTCTTATCATACACGTGCTGAACCCATCACTGCTTAGTCATTCTCCCTACCTGTGACAAAAAAAAAGATCTCCTGCAACTTCAAAGTTATGATAGATGTAGCATTTCTCTAGGGATATACTCTTTTCTGCCTACAGATCCTTGACATTGATAAAGTAGTAAACAGTATTTTCTGCTGCTTTCTGAGGAAATAAAACAGAGAAAGCTCATTCACTGCTCTCTGAGGTTAGAGAGGAAATAGTAACAGTGCAGTGTATTTTATAATGGTTCACTGGGCTGCTTGCAAAAGAAGCAAGACCATCTTCTGTAGAAATCCTCTGTCGCCTGAAGACAGATAAAGCAACTAATGCAAAGCTAGCATATTTTATTTTATTTTGAACCCCACAGTAGTTGCAATGTCTGAAGAATGGGGCACATTAAGACGCAGCACTGCATCATTCCAAGAATCCAAGTAAAATGGTAACTTCTGCAACGGCAAAGAGCAGCTTCATGGAAATGTTTTTCCAAGTGGCAGTCAAGTTCTCTCATAAAAACATTGTTCTCATCATTTTCCAAGTAGCTGAAGAACAGCAAGATTCACTGGAAAAGCATATGCCAGAGCCAGTGGCAGCAACACACGCAGGCACAGAAGAGCTAAAGTTGACCCTGTGTGAAGTTCTTGATTTTGTTCATGTTGTGATCTACTGCATCATTTAGAAACTGCACCCAGCCTTCCTCTGAGGGTGGACATACATGGCTTGTCCTGCAAAAGTGGAGGAAATTCATTAGGAAAGCCTCCCGGGTGTCTTATGCCTATGTATCCAGGCAACACATGGGTACTGTGAAGAGCTGAATAACCACAGCATTAAAACAGGGCTGCTACAGCACCTGAGAGACTATAGAGACCCCACGTCCATGTCTGTAGCCCCAAACCTTAACACAGATGTGTGTGGGAACCATTTTCATTCCTACCATCCTTTCCTTATTCCCATCCCTCTGTAACCAGATAACATCACAATTATTCTAAATAATAATTCCAAAATGCCAGCATCTGGCTAGAAAGGCATGACTGCCTGGAAAGGAGTCATCTTTGACATGAGGCAGAAAGGTCTCAATCTTCAAGCAGGGAACACACTTATAAAACTGCAGTTCATACTCACTTTGCAATCTCTAAGACTTTCTTTAATACTGAGGCCAACTTAGCAGCCTAGAAAGAAACAAAATAGAAATAAAGTGAGCCAAATGTGGGAAAAAACAGGGTCCCAGCAGTACTGGAAAAGAAAGAGGAATGCAGGAATGCTCCACAGACAAGAATGATTAAAACTGCCAAAAATCCTGATGTAGAATGAAGTTATTTGTCACTGTCGTGCTGGAACTGTCTCCCACCCTACTGCTGGCTGGGAGAGGTGAAAAAAAAACAGGCTGTTTTTTAAAGCATACATTAAAATGCCTTTTTTAAAAAAGATAAGCCTATTAGAATTTGGTAACTGATATTAAGATATGAAGCTAGAAGTGACTGACTCCAATGCTATTTGATATTAAACAATACTCTTTTTTATTCAAAAAAATCAAGCCACTGGCCAAAGGCATGAAACCAGAATTAAGAATAAAAAATGTTAGATATGAGAAGATTCGTATTTAAGTCATGATGGAGGGACCTCTGGAAGTCATCCAATACAAACCCCTGTTCAAGTAAGGCCCAGATCATTGCCCACTCAAGTTTTGAGTATTGCCAAAGATGTAGATTCCACTGATTCTCTGAGCAGCCTGTTTCAGTGCTTAAACACACTCACTCCAGGAGTTTTTAATATGTAATTTCAATCTAGGTAACTTTACTTGAGCAAGTCTGCACTACCCAAGGAAGAAAGCACATATGCTGTGTATCAGTAGCATCATGTCTTGCTTTCCTGAGGTTCTGCCACTATATGGGATATAGTTAAGAGCTAAAGCTTCAAATGGACATGCTCTTCCTTGAAGAGGTAAGGATCAGGAATGTATTTCCATCTGAAGGAAGCGAAGTGTGCAAGAACCAAAGACTACCCTTTATCCCTAAGAAATCATTACTGAGGCAGTCACTAACACTCTCCCTGACAGTCACGTAACCCCTCCAGTTTGATTTCTCCCCGTGCTCTGCAGCCCAGCCAGCAGTCCCACATTCAAGCTGCAGATACTCACATTAAGTCGCACAGCCAGTGGGTTCACAGGGGGGTACATGCTCAGTGCCAGCTCATCAACACTAGAACAGAAAAGAGAGGAGCAAGGGAAGAAAGGTCCTGACTGTACAGTTCATGGATCCCGGTCAAAGCCTACAAACAACCCCAAATGTAAGTCAGGAACAGTGGTGCATTTCAGGGATGCCTCTCACTGTCTCCTCAGACCTGTGTGCCCCTGTCACTGTGGAGTGAGACTTGCCCACAGCTCCACCCCAAACTGCACTGTATGGTCTTCTCCTGACCTGCACAACTCTCAACAACTTATGCCACAAGTCCTCTCACCACACCTCCATCCACCACCTGCTCACAGCTCCACTATCATTAAGGCTGTCCTAATCCATTTTCTAAACCTCAAGAAAGACCAGGACTGCTCTAGAGCAAAATGCAGCACAGGGAGAGACCTGCTTACCTCGGACTGATCTCACTAGCAATGTCTGCAAGGTCATCCAGCTGAGCAATATGCTCTGGAGAATCTGCTTTGCCATAGGCTTTCACTGCACCCAGGACCTTCTTCAGGCAAGCTTTCGAAGCCTTCATCAATCCCATGCAGGAGCTAAGCAGCTGCCGGTCATCTTCTGACCAATATGTGTCTCTGTTGCCACGAAAGCCAAGCTCTTCATCTTCCATGATGTCACCATAGGGATCCTGCCCTTCCACCAGTGCCTGAGAACACAGATGCACTGAAAACCCAGAGTCTGACATCAATTCCAGCAATACCCGGGAGGAAAGGGAAAACATCATCCAGACATCATGCAAATGATTAATGGGAGAAGCTCAGCTGGTTAATCCTAGAACTGGATTATGAAAACTAATCCCCCACTTTAATTCAACAGTCCAAACAGCAAAAAACTGGTGAATAATGACAATTTTACATCAACCTAAAGTGTCTCCCACATACCCCATGCCCAATTCAGGACATGGCTTTCGGGAAACCTTTATATAAAGTGAACTAGGATTAAGAGATTAAAAATTCATTAAAATCCATGTAAAAAACAATAACCCAGGTCATATAAGAACAAATTTAAATTAAAGCCTATATATAACACAATCCCTCTACTCCATCACTGAACCACCATGGAAGGTGGTGGGGCAGTGGAACAGGCTCCCCAGGAAAGTGGTCATGGCCCCACACCTGACAGAGCTCAAGGAACATTTGGACGATACTCTGAGGCACATGGCAGGATTATTGGGGCTGTTCTGGGCAGAGCCAGGAGTTGGACTTGATGATCACTGTGTGTCCCTTTCAACTCAAGATATTCTATGAGTCTACTAATCCACCACTTCAAGTTCCTCTGAGACTCAGGGGCTTCCTTACATGTTCCATCTCCTCCACAGCATCCTTGACCACACCTAGACATGCAGCCAGAGCTGATGCAACTGCTGCCTGGTTATCTGCAAAAGACAAAGGATTAACACTGTGGCACCCCACTGTTTCGAATCAGTTTGCAACAATCTTAACCTAAATTTGCTATCACCAGATCTTGAGATTGTAGGATCATACTTTTTGCAGAGCTCAGAGCTGTGCTGCTGTCATGCAAAGAATCTGATGTGGCTTCCAAGCTTATACATTTCAAAACCAGTCAGGTTTTGGAGAATGAATGAGGTTTCATTATACCAGCTGGAATGCCCTTGCATAGACTACTGATATTCCAAGAAAACATGTCCTAGTTTTGCTGCTCTGCACTTACAATACTCACCTCGTGGCAGGTTGGACACTTGCTCACATGCCTCCCACACACCTCCAGTTGATATAAGCTGTTCCTGAGACAAACTGAAACAAAAAAAAAAACCCCAGTCAGTCTCAGTAACAACACTGTGCTTTTATTAACATCACTTTTAATTAACACCATATTTTATAAACACCACTGTGGTTTTATTTTCTGCACCAAAGGTGATGCACACTAGTAGAAGTTCTGCTAGAAAGATGTCACCAACCAGCTTGGCAGTAGTAGCCCATGTCTGTGTAAAAACAGAAATGCTGGCTCCTACTGTGCTTAATTATCCATTGGAACAAAAGGCAGGAGACTCTTACAAAGGTCTCTAAGGATGCTCAGATATATTATTTCTCTTTCAGAATCCATGCAAATCACAAGTCTGTACTAGAGATTGCTGAGATAATCCACTAAGAGAGGAAATAGTCCATAGTTGTCCAATAATTAGCTTTCATAAAGCAGGGCAGTCATTGCATGACAGCTCACCTTTGTCACAGGACAAAAAGTGACAAAGAGTTCAAATGCTATCCAGCACCATCATGTGAACCTGCTCCCAAAATGTTTTCTGGTCACAAACAGGCTGAAAATCTATTGTCCATGCAGGCAAATGCACCTAACTCTGTCACTGGGACAAGAGGGTACTGTCAGAGCCTTGAGCATATTCCCACCCTCCTCAGAGTTCAGGAGGCTCAGTTGAAGTGCAGTTGGCTGAGTACAAGGTCAGCTCTTTTGTTGACAGGAGGCACTGGGAAGACAGCTACAAGTGAGGGGCAGTCCATCCTTATCCTTGGAGATATTTGGACTCTGAGGTTCTTTCACCAGGCCCTGTTTGAGCTCCATCTCAGTTGTGCAGCAGCTCTGTCTGCACCCAGTCTCACACACCCTTGATTCTGACCTGGATCCTGAGGTGACATTCCTGCCTTGACCTCAGACCCAAATCAATGTAATGGACAATCATTGGATGGTGTCTGATGCTGGTCACTCTCTCTGAACCTGACCCTGATCTGACTTACTGACTTGACTTTCCAACTTGAATTCATCCCTATGGGCTTGTCTGATGACCTGACTCTCAAATGAATCTCACCATCCTCACCAGCACTGCCCTGATCACTCAGATCCTGGGGAACTGAGCCTTTGCTGGAGAGGCCACTGTCCCTTCCTGCTTCCAACAGTGCTCTTCTTCTGCCTCCCTGCTTCCCTGAGGACGCAGTCTGCAATTGCTGCTTCCTAACAAGTATACTTTTAACTTTTTCATCCTTTTTTTCCCTGGAAAATGATAATAAAATTATGAAATAATGTGATTGAAAATTACAACCTCTCCACTGGAGCATTGAGAATTGTGTCTGTGAGCTGGATCATCCCTTCCACTACTTCAGTGGTAGCATCTCGTACCATCCTCCGAAGAGTAGTACCTGGTTGAGATTGAGAAAGAGCAAGAAAGTTGCTACAGTCGGCAATGACAGGAAGCAACTGAACACACAGACTGCTGTTTGTGTGGATACACTGTATAAATGAAGCTAAAGGTATTTTGAAGGAAGCAAAATACTTCCCAGTTCCAAAAAGACTCTGGACAAGGATTTCAATACTTCATAAATACTGATGCTCAATCAACTACACAACTTCCTACATTACCACTCTTCCACGGAAGGAAATCTGCAGTAGACAGACAAGTAGTTCACTCATAAACAAGTTCAAAGTCTACAGAATAGCTGATAATGGGACAACATGCTAATGAAAACTTGCAGATTTGTTACCGGGCCAGATATCATACTGGGCTCTAGGTTTCTTTATACAGTGGTGAAAAAACCATCACCCTATATACTGGTGACTGCCTTGCTGTCACTACCTCACCTTGGCCTTTGGGCAGCCAGTAGTACACTGTGGCAACTGCCAGAATGGCATTTTGGACATCTTCACTCAGCTTCTGGCAGTCCTGGAAATTGAGAAGCAAAAGGATCACCTTTGGACCACCATGAGTAGCACACAGCTGCAGCACATTTAGAAGGCCTCACATGCATTCACTGGCTTTCAGGTTGCTTTGAGAAAAGGGAAGCACAGTAATGCTTCCTTGTTGAGAAACAAATCCAGCACAAGAAGAAGATACAATAAACAAGCTGTATACATCACAACCCACCTCATGATTTGGTGACAAAACATACCTTGGTGTGGTGGTCATGCACCAGAGAGGAAGAAGTAGCTTAGATTATTATTCTGAACTAAAGATAATTTTTTCTCTCCTCCAAACACAGGTGTGATAAACTTCTCTCAATTAATAGCAAAAACATTTCATATTCTTTGTTGAATCTAAAGTCTGTATTCTCCAATATTTTGTCTCTATCAGCAGCTAGCTGTAGCTGCTAAAGAATGTAAGAATACTTCTATTAAGTACGTCTCCTTGACTTAGAGAAATTAATTATCTGGGCATCTCTTGAATTGTATTAATATGCTCTACAATACACAGCCCATAGTGACATCCCTTGTTTGCACTGAACCAAATTGTTTTACTGAAGAGAACCAAGAGATACCTGCAGTTTGTCACACACACAGCAATTCCACAGTCTGTAGAGGAGATTTCACTCACCTCCGCAGAAGGCAGTGGAGGCCTTGAGAATGCCAGACTCAGCTTTGTGGCTTCCTGTGATGTTACCTGGAATGTCTGACCTGGAAAAGATTCAACGGGAGCAAAAGAAGAGAAAGTAACTTCAGCAAAACATGATGAGTGACACTTCTGATGCTACTACTTGATTCCCATTACTTGTTTGCTTATCATAGTTCCTCCCATGCTCTACAAACACATGAACTAAATCCCAGTCCAAAGTAAAACTCAATGGTGTCTTGCACATAGCTTGTGTCCTATGACTGCTTCTTTTCTTTTTTTTTTTACATGGCTGGTAGTGATATTCACAATCCCAGGCTGCATCTAGGTCCATGACCCCTTCCCCAGAATGCCCTGGGAGGCTTTAACAGAGAATAAGGGCATTATAAACTGTTATTAAACTGTCTTGTACCAACAGTTCAATGTCAGCTGCTGCTTTGCCAGCACCCACGCCCTGGAGTACCAGGTGACTACTGTAGGGTGGTCAGACTCTGGAACAGGTTACCCAGGGAGGTGGTGGAGTCACCACCCCTGCAGGTGTTTGAGAGGCGCCTGGATCTGAGAGCTGGGTAACGTGGCTTAGGGGTTACACAGGGAGCGCTGGGTTGACAGCTGGACTCGATCCTAAAGGTCTATTTCAATCCTGATGACTCCACGATCCTACGAATGGAGGGCACATGCCAAGAGCCGGCAGGAACCCCGCCGGGGACGGGAGCCTTGCCCGGCACCGCCGACCCCCGGCCCCGGTGCATCCCCTAGTCCGGTACATCTCCCATCCCGGCGCATCCCCCAGCCCAGTGTATCCTCTGTCCTGGCGCACCCCCCAGCCCGGTGCATCCCGCATCCCACCGCATCCCCTCCCCGCTCGTACCTAGCGTGTCCCAGAAGCGCGGCAGCTCGAACGGCTCTCGTCCCTCGCCCGGTTCTCCTTCTGTAATGGCACAGACACAGCTCAACCCGCGGGGACCCGGCTCGGCTCGGCCCACACCCCGCCCGACCCCGACCCGCACCTCGCACCCGCGCCAGCACCGCCCGCAGCGCTCCGCGTACGTCCCGCAGCGCCTCCCGCGCCTCCATCGCTGCGGGAGCGGCCGCCGGAGCGCCCCGCGCGTCACGTCCGCTCCCGGGGAGGGGCAGGATGGGCGACATCCCTCCTCCCTCCGGTGATCGGCGGTATCCCGCCTCCCTCCGGTGCCCCGCTCCTGGGGAGGGGCAGCATGCGCGATATCCCGCCTCCCCCCGGTGCCCCGCTCCCGGAGAGCCGCAGGATGGGCGATATCCCTCCCTCCCGATGGCCCCGCTCTCGGGACTGGCAGAATGGGCGCTGTCTCGCCTCCCTCCAGTGCTCCGCTTCCAGGGAGCCGCTGGATGGGCACTGTCCCGCCTCCCTCCGGCAGCCCCACCCCGTCCCCCAGAAATAAAACCGGCCCAGCTCGCATTCGAAGCACTTTATTAGTGACGGTGGAAGCGGGGTGTGCCGGGGTGTGCGTGGCTGTGATACGAACAGGAGCTCACCCTCCTCTACAAAAGCCGGCGGAGCTCCTCGAAGTTGAGCATGTTGTTGGCTGTGTCAGACCAGGCTGCGTGGGTCGCGCCGTCCATCTCGGGGGCCAGGCTGTTGGAGCTGTCCAGAGCGTGGTTTGAGCCCCCGATGACCTCATGGCACTCAGGGCACTTACTCCTCTGCATTGCACCCCCGCACTCCCCAATCACATAGATATGTCCATTTTTGCACTTGAACCAATGGCCACGGGGATAACCAACAGCTTTGACAATCTGGACCCGCTCAGCTTCAGAAATCCCTAGGCCTGACACAGGCAAGTGAGTGGTGATCTTCTCCATGGGAGCCTTCACTGCAGCCTCATCCTGCTCTGTAAATTTCTTTGTCCCTTCCAGGATCTTACGTGCACTGGCAATGTCTGCCGCAAGCTCTGCGGAGATCATCCTACTTGGAGCATTGCATCTTGCCAAGAGGTTCACCAAATAGGTCAATCTCTGCAACTCAGACTGCAGGTCAGAGAGCTCCTGTTCTGTGAAACTGATGCGTTGCTTTTCCAGCCACTCCTGGACTTCCTCCAGCCGCTTTCTCACCCCTTGCCTCTCATTCTCAGCAATTTTGCACATAGAAGCAGTTAGGTCTGCTACACGTTTGTAGAAGTTAAGCTGGTTCTCAATGAGTCCAATACTCTTTGTGGACAGATCAGAAGCTTCTAGCTTATCTTTCAGCATGAAGAACTTCGAGGTTAGATTAATCTTCAGAACAGCATTCCCTTCCAGTGCAGCCTTCAGTCTTTGTCTGCTAGACTCAATTTCCTGTGCTGAGCCTTGGATTTTCTGTTTCACCTGTTCTATCTCATCCACACGCCTTTTCACACTGGTGCTATATCTCATATTCTTTCTGATGGGTGTCTGACACATAGGGCACACCTTCAGCTTGACCACATCATCATCTTCATCCATGTAATGGTCAAGGCCTTGGGACTCAAAGATATGGCCACAGTCTTCAAGCTGTACAAATCTAGCATCTGGGTCATCCTCAAAGCCAAAAAAGATCTGAGTGAGTTCCTCACGGTTGCAAACAAGGCACTTCTTTGGGCAGGGCTCTCCACATAATCCAACACAAGGATGACCACAGTGCAGTAACTTAGCACATGGCACATTGCAGCGGGGCCTATTGCACGGCTCAGAGCACAGATTGGTGCACTGGTAGTGCTGGCACTGCCACTCACATGGCTCGGCACAAGGAACACAAATCTCTCCACATTTCTTGTTACACTTACTGTGAATACAATAGTTCTCACATTCCAGCTGACAGGGAGGGCATTCTGTAGTACAAGGCTCCTTACACTTGTGAGAGCAGATCAAGAAGCGCTTGCATGGACTGTTGCATGCCTTATGAAATCTTCCTTCAAAGCAACTGTAACAGGAACCCGAACATTCATGACCACATGCCAGTGTAACAGAACACTTTGCCTTACATTTCACAGGTATTTCAGGTTGCCTCTCAGCAACCGAGCATTCAACTTGCTTCTTGTGGCCACATTTCAGTGTGGCTGTAACCCATTCAGGACACCACTTTGTGCATCCCCGCCCACAGACATTGCTGCATGTGTGTCCACAGCTCAGCTTTTTCTGGCAACTTTCTTGGCACATAAATTCACTCTCAGGAGTAGAGCATGGCACCATCTGCTTGTGGCCACACTTAGAAATAGTTTTTTCTACTTTCACAAGACATTTTCCACAGGACACATAACATGGCTGGGGACAGCGGTGCCCATCTGCACAGAGCACCTTCCGACAAGGCTTCAGACACTGGAACTCTTTGTGGTCCTTGTCATAGGGGTGGCATGCCCTTGTGCAAACATGTCCACAACTCAGTCTAAACTCACAGGGACGACTACAGCCTCCTTCTGGGACTTGACTGAAGTCTGCAGCTGTAGATACCAATGTCTTGGTTTCCGGGTGGTTTTGACAGCAAAGCATCAATGATTGGCCAATGTGATTTTTCTCCCGAAGAGTGTGAATGATCTTGCTCCACAGGGGAACCTTGCTAAGCATTCTCATGTTTCCAATACAATAGAGCCCTTTCTTAGCTCTGGATAATGCAACACATACCCGATTAGGGATCTGCAAGAACCCAATTCTCTCCTCTTCGTTACTCCGCACCAGTGACAGCAGAATAATATCATTCTCCTCCCCCTGGTACTTATCTACTACATGAACCTTCACACCTTCAAAGACCTTTGCTGGCATGAGCTTACGCAGACAGAAAAGCTGTCCAGTGTAAGTAGTGAGAATGGTGATCTGAGAAGGTTGATAATCCTGACACAAGAAATATTTGCACAGTTCCACTACAAACTGGGCCTCATGTGGGTTCTGGTGGCTTTTCCCTTCCTGGATCTCTTGCTCAGGAAAGTCATGTTCCACAAAAAAGAGGTTAGATGAGACACCCTGAAACAAGAGAAAGGATGTCAGAAAGAGAATTCTGGTTTCTGTCCTGCCAGCCTGTTTCCACATCCCCAGTTATTCACTGACAGAAGGCCTCTTAAGGAGAGGACTACAGTATGTAGTTACTGCATACTTAGGTGATTTCCTCTTAGATTTCCATAAGGTTATTAATCAGATGTGATTAATAAGCTTAAATTCCCATTTCAGCTTATTGGTAACATTTCAGTATCCTAATATGAAATCAGTTCCTTTGGATGACTTTATTCTGTAACTTTTCAGAAATGTTTCAACAGCACCTTTCCAAGTTATAGAAAAGAGAACATTAAGTATTAGTAACATTTGTCAAAGCATATTCATGGTGTGAACAATGTCTTGTTTTGGTCACATAGGAAAAAGGAAGTTACCACTTCACAGGGCTTAGCACTTGGCTAAAACGTGCCTTCTCTATTACTGCAGTCAAAACAAAGCAGCAAGGATTGCTCTTACCAGCTCCAGGAGTATAGAGTTGAGTGCTCACCTGTTCAAAAATTCTATTTCCCCTGAGTTAGCAGGAACTTTTTTTTTTTTTCTATTAACTGGAATTCCTTTACCCATAAGAAATTTTTGGTCTGCCTGCCAAAACCCAGGGACTGATTTTACCAGGAAAGAACAGTTTTCATAGACCAAACATAGATTTCTGGTTTTCCAAGGTGTCCATAATGGCATAATGTCTAGTGCAGTAGAATTTAATTTGGTCATCAACTATGTTGGTTGTTGTACCAGATGGGAAGATTGAACTTTGATACCCTTTGGTACCTCAAGTTTGGTTTAAGGCCAGATGGAACCCCAAGATTCTCCACAATAGTTTCTTATAGGAGAAATGGGGTACAATTTTCTGGTCTCCTAAGTTGTGTGTTTTGGGTGGTGGTTTTTTGTTGGTGGTGGTTTTTTGCTGGGTTTTTATTTGGTTGGATTTTGGAATGGGGTTTAATTTCCTTTTTTATTTGTTTAAATAAATCATCATCTACAAAGACTTGATCTGGATTTCAACATACCAAAAGAGGACCTGCCACTTTCCCAGATACCTTATTCTAGTAATTAAATCTTAAGTCTTAATTTTCTCTTGTCTGACTATAGCATTCTGCTATAGTTCTCCATATTCTTCTTTCATCCAGTTAAAGAACTTTCAACTAATTAATACTGGTTTTTTGTGAAGACAGATTCACACAGGCTAAACTACTGTAATTCTCTTTCTGCATATACCTCCAATTCTTTCTCCCAGGGTATTCAGTCACTTGTGTTTCAGAGCTCAGCATAGCAGTGTGACCTTGGCTCAGACCTCTGGGGAAGTAGTTATGTTATGATAGAGATCTGTGAGCAAGTCTGCAGAAAAGGGCTGTGCAAGATAAGCAAGGGAAAATTACAGACAGAGATATGATTGTTAATAGTTCAGAGCTGCAAGAAAAGCACCAACATGGAGATACATGAAATCCCAATTAGGGTGCAGAAATTCAAGTCAGAAAACAGGGAGTGAGTGCTAGAGTGGAAACTCAGCACCATTAAGGAAGAAGCAAAGGCTGACACTTCCTCTGACTGATAGTCAAGATGAGCATTTTAAGGCTTATAAATTACTAAATTCTGGCTGTTTGTTGTGCATGTTAGACAATAAGTGATTACTTCATAATTATAAGCTGAATGCATCTTGGTTGCAAATGCTGCTTACTGGTAAAATGGCCAGAGAACACAAGGAAAGAGGGTTCCAATAATCACGTCACCTATTTTATGCTGCAGTTTCACATACTGTGCTTATGCAGCTTTCAATATCCTACAATTCTTTTATTTACTCTTCAATTTTCTACTGTTCTTTTAAAGTCGTCAGTACTGGATCCATTTCCAGTATCCACCATCACTAATGCCAGAAGAACTACAAATTTCTTACCTGATTCTATATCACACATTTCCTTGATTTGGGTAGAAATTTCAATAACTGAAATTGATCTAACAATTTGAAATCCTTAAGCACTATATTTTACTTACTTAGCCTGTAACAGGGGACAAAAGCAATTGCTAGGATTGCTGAAAACTCACTTTTATGTTCTCATAGTTCAGGACAGAGGGATGATTCTCCAGCTCCTGGTATATATGAGGACTGATAAGTTGGGCAATTTCAGGACGCATGCGGTGCTGAAACACAAAGCAGCTTTATCAGTCTTGAGGAAGGAGCACCACATTTCCCTGTTAATATTCTGTTGTTCCACTGTACAAACTGTGCTTGAATACAACACAAGGGTGACTTTTCAATAAGAGGCAAGAAGGAAGCACTTCCCAGTCTCTGCTCTCCCCTAACCCATTGCTGATACCACCATCACCTACAGGATTTGCAGTAGTAGAATATCTTCAAGAAAATCACTTGGTGATTTCAGTGCAAATCTAAGAATACTGTTATAGATAACAAAAGCCAGCATTCACTACTAGGTTATTATTTCTAGGTAGTTTTAATACAGGACTGCTGGTGGTAGAATTAATTTCTCCAGGCACCTACATATATGATTACAGAAATTTAGCTATAAATACCAGGAAGCAGCCTGAAAAGAATTGTGCTGTCACTCTCCAAACTTCTGGAAGTTTCAGATGCCACAATAAGGCATGTTCTTTGCACTAAAACATATAGGAACTACAGTGCTATGAATAATTAGAAATATACTGGAACACTGTGGCAGTTTGACAACCCCTACCATTCTTCTCAGAAATGATACAGTACATTCTTTCTTTTATGCTTCTCTCAGAGTAGAAATGTAAACTGAAGTGTATTAAAAACTCAACCTAAATGCAAATGCAATGGAGTTTTTTACAGCTCTTCCTTACTTGGTATTTCAGACAGACAAAGGGGAAATCCATTTTGATCAGCCGTTCAAAGAGAGAGATTTCCAGATTGAAGTTCTTGGCCAGGTCATATACATTTGCACTAGGCTGCAACTGAAACAGAAGGGACAGGAGTCCACATTTAAGCACTTTTCCTATGTGCCTTTTTACAGTCATCTCCTTTTCTGCCAATAGTCCCCCACTGAAAAACCAGAGACTGGATTCTGGCAGAAGTGCTAAATATCAAAGTTAGATACAGTCACAATTGAAGTACATATAAAATTGTATCAGTTAAACTAAAAGCTCAATCCCACAGGAGCTCTACTCCAAAACTACTCCAAGACAGGACCTGTGGGACTGGTGGAAACTGACGAGTAAGAAGTCTTGGCAACTTATTACACATGGTGTTTGGTGAAAAGGTTCTAGTTCATTTGCACTGCAGTTAGTTAGAGGCATTAGTCTCTATTAGTAACATGACAAAGTTACCTGTTGGTGATCTCCAATGAGGATGAGGTGCTGGCAAGCTTTACTCAGAGTAGTAATGGTGTGAGCCTCAAGCACCTCTGCTGCCTCTTCTACGATGACAATTCGTGGCTCTACTTTTTGCAAGATCGAACGGTATTTGGCAGCACCTGAGCAAGGACAGGAGAAAAACATTAGTAGGATCTAACTATATGCAAGCAGTATGACAAGAGTTTTCAGGGAGAGGAATAGGCTATGTCCCAGAAAACACTGGGGTTCTTCCCAAGATTCCCCATTGCCAAGACTTTGCTTTTTTGAATTTTGAAACAGCACCATACCAGGGATGGCTTCTATATGAAGGGAAGGCAGGTGGGGATTAGTCCTATGTCTGCCCTGGCCCTTTTTCAATGCTTTTTTCAGACATAAGATACACTTAATACATTGATCTACACACATGAATAAACCTTAAATTGTCTCTTCAAAGGCACATAATATTACAATGACCTTAACACTATCATCACCAGAAGGTGCTGTGAGGATAGCAGCGCAGATATTGACTGTGCCTTACTCAGGCACAAGAGGTGCACTTCTAGTAGAGGACAGCTGCTGGAGATGGGGGGAGCATAAGAGTGCACAGAAAATGCTTGTGCCACTAAATGACAACTCTCACAACAGCCACATTTGCAAAGGGCTAATGTAGAGTGTGACCCAGGCAGTGAAGCAGCCTGTGATACTAATCTTTTGCCAACAAAGTTCTTTAACCATTACTGGAAGCAGTGAAATATTGGTTTGCTTCCCAACTGCTGTGCACCTGTAGTTGTCATCCCCACAACTCTGGCCTCCTTGAGAATGCAGAGATCTTCCTGAAGCTTCAGTTCCTTCATCCTTTCTGCTGCTGCCTGATACTGCTGCTCATACCGCAGAATCCTCTGTCGAATAGAACCCTGGTAAGTTTGCAGCCAAAGCCTGAGAACAAAGAGCCATTATCACAGAGAGCAAGGAAAACAGGATGGTGATCCAGAACTTCTGAGTGGATTCAGTTCAAAACTTCCCCCACGTCATTTGGGCAACAGATTATTACTATCTGTACCTAGTCCTGAACACACCCACGGGATGACATCACTGCCCATGCAGTACAGGGAAAGTAAGAACAAGCATGTTCAGATAAGGAGCTGAACAGATATGGACAGAAACATTGTGGCTTAACAGAGAGTTTGCAAACTGGAACAATCCTAGGAAACACTTGCCTGACAGATCCTACAAAATAGTTTTGTCACCTGTAAAGCCTCCAGCGGGACCTCAGGTCAAGCTGCCACAGATCATGAATAGCCTTGGCCTCTGACTCTGTCATTGCATCCTGATTACGGAGCTCAGCTTTCATCTTCTGCTTCATTTTCCTCTTCTGGCCAGGAGTTATCTGCAGGGAAAAAAAGCTTTCCAATAAGCAGTTACAGTGCAAAGGTTCTTCTGTTTTAGCATCCCCACATTATTGTTATGCATTCAAGCAGAGCCAGGGCATGCTAATGCATGCAGTTACCTGCCACTGCATAGTCTCCTGTTGAGGTGTTCTTTCTTCCTGGTCCTCCAGATTCATAGCCAGCATCCTGCTGGCTAGTTTGTGAATAGTTCTGTGACCTTGCTCCTTCCTTCTTGAAGGCTTTGCTGGCTTCTCATATTCAATCATTCTCTCAGCTTCAATCAGGTCAGCCATCTCTGGGATCTCCAAAAGCTCCTCTTCTGCTCCACCTTCCCACTCTTCCTCTCTATCCTGCTGACCACCTGGGAGAATCACCAGTCACATGCAGTGAGCCACAGCCACTCTAGCAGAATCACAGTGCAGCAGTCACTATGTGGAAATTAGGGTTAATCCTTCCATTCCCTTACAGTAACACCATGTCTGTGCCTGTTAAGTAGCAATGTCTCTTTTCTGGCACACAAGCACAGCTTAGACAAACACACTTGTAGAGAGGATGGGGATTGGGTGGGTGTCTTTTTGGTGTTTGAGTTTTTTGTTTAGTTCTGTTTTGTTTTTTACCTGGATTTTCAGCCCATATATTCTCTGCAGGAGTCCGGGTGAAGACAGATACACCAAGGCCCAGCCACTCCAGAATCATTGAGCGCTGGGAATCACTGTAGTAAAAGTTCTTGTCATCCTAATAAGGAAAGTCAAATCAGCCAGGCCTATTGCACTTCAGGGTCTTAGGATAATACCAAAGCAGCACCTAACAGCAGCAGGCAACAAGGACAAGTACCCCTAAGAGATCTTTCAAAGCTAGAAAGTCTGAGTAGCCCAGATATTCAGAAAAAGCATCTCTTCTCCCCTTCAGTTTAAGAGACTTTCACTTAGGGACTTGTATTTGTATGGTGATCAGATCACTTAGAATCATCACAGTTTCAAGGAGCAAAATTTAAAGCCCCTGCTTGCCCTGCCTGCTCTAGACTACTGTCATTTGGCACAGCTTGCTATTCACTCCCTCACTTTCCTAGTAGCCAAGTGATGCTAAAAAGATGTGTGCTTGGGGAATCTCAGACTCCTTAGCAGAAAGGATAGTAAGCATACTCTAAAGCTGCTTGACTTGGAAGAAAGGGACCTTTCTTACCAGACCCTTCATCAGACTGGCCCAATGCTGGGTTTCAATGCAGGCTGCCAGGTAGCGCTCGTGCAGAACTCCATAGGTCGTGCATTCCAGCTGCTTTGCCCCTTCCTGGAGCCCATGTTCAGCATGTGCCATCTCCATGGTTATCTACTCAGAAGAAAGAGAAGGCAGGGAGCATCACACTCAGAGACACAAAGTTCACAAACAGCAGGACAAGGAATTGAGAGAAGAACTAGGTAGCCAACTTCAGCATAAGACAAGGTGAAAGACCAGCTGTGAAGGAGGTTTAGTTGTTTCCTCCAACACACAGGCAACCCAGTCCCATCACCTCCTGTGAGGTCTGCACATACATTTGCATGGGCTCTGTAGAGATGCGCTGGCAAGTCAAATCTGAAGTCACACTGCTTCCTCAGCTCCTTCAAGGTGAATTGCTGCAGGATCTCACTACTGCTCCTGCCCCCAACACGCACTATCTTATCTTCTTTAAATGAGTATATACCTGTGAATGAAAGAGAAATAATAGTACAAGAGGGGCAAACTCTGTTTTCTGCAGAAGGACAAGGGGTAGGGAAAACACCCTTTGACTGCAAATGCTATAGCAAATTGGTCTGAGTGGTTTTTGACTTTGTATCAATGAGGCTAGAGTCACTAAAACATAACCAAATCAAAAGGGCAGGTTATCATGCCATAAAATGAGCAGACTAAGGATTATAGTGTAATTTCCAATTACTGGTTCTAATAACAGGTTTCCAAGAGAAGCTGTCGATGTCCCATCCCTGGAGGTGTTCAAGGCCAGGCTGGATGGATTTTGGAGCAACCTGGTGTAGTGGACCTGCCCATGGCAGGAGGACTGGAACAAGAGGATCTTTAAGGTTCTTCCAACCCAAGCCATTCTATGATTCTACCTGACTCTCCATCCTAGTCGCAGGGACTCTTACCTTCTAAGAACTGATCCAGTGCGTGGTTAGTGTAGCAGACTATGAGGATGGGACACTTCTGGAGAGTGTTTTGCCACACATGCTCATTAGTCAAAAGAGCCTGAACAATCTTCAAACCCACATAAGTCTTCCCTGGAAAACAAGCTCAGAATCAGAAAAGGGTAATCCACCTCTTGAAACACAGAAATTGTCAAAAATAGATACAAGTCCTCCTTCTAGGCTGCCAATCTGTTCTGTATCAAGAGAAATGACCACAGGAGTAACTAAGCTTACCAAATGTAAAGAAAGTACTGACTTTGTTGTCTGTAGTTGAGCAAGGCCATGCCCAGCAAGACTGTTGTCTTTTAGATAATACACCAGATCTGGACACAGGGTTTTCTCTGCCACTGCATGCCCCAGCACACTCCATTAATGTCTTCATACATGACATTTGGCTGCACATGAAACATCCACATGCTAGTGGAATGCAAGCACTGGTGCTTGTTGAATTCAGGTACCATTTAAAAGCAATACAGTTAATATTGTAACATTCTATTCCCACACTGGTTCATGGGTGAACACTCCCAAAGCTCTACCATGCTGTGAAGACAAATAGTGTTGCATAGCAACAAGTAGCAAGAAGTATCATGTTCTCAAAGGTGATTGAACTTTTTTTTACCCCATTACACAAGCAGAGCTAACAGTGCAATTGGTGTCTACTTGCATCCAGGTGGGCAATGAGCGCAACCAGATACAAGTATTTGAGGATATTGACTGTCTCCACAGCTCACACTAACTGGGCCACTCAAACATTGATGAGGCACAGGACTAAAGCTCTGGAGACAGTACAGATGGCTTTCTCTGAAGTCAATCTTCCTAAATGTGGGAATCAAGGAGAACTGAAATTACAGAGACTTTGAGCAAATATTTCTCACCAGTCCCAGGAGGTCCTTGGATAACAGCCAGCTCCTTGGTGAGTGCAAGATTCAATGCCTGCATCTGAGACTCATCTAATCTCAAGTCTTCCATTGAAAGCCATAGCTTGGGATCTAGAATGTGGACACTTTTTAAATTATCATGGCACATCTGTTCATCTGACATCTTCACCAAGGGTGCCAAGTTGTAGGCAGTATCCTCTGTCAGGTATGCTGGCTCCTTCACCTCTGCATCACACTCCACAATGTACTTCTGGAACGGAACATCTTCTTCCTGCATTTCCTGCAGCCCTTCTAGCACATGCCGATAGGCCTCAAAGTAGGCAGTTGTCTCTACCATGAGGAAGGAGTCTGAGGGTCGAACCTCTGCCAGAAGTGCCTGGCTCTGTGCATCAAAACATAGCTCCACAAACCCACTGGCAAGGTCTTCAGCATAACGGTTAGAAACAGTAGCAAAAAGGAATGTTTCAAAGTGATCTTTGGACATGCAGATCAGAGATCCATATAACAACCGTTTAGAGTTCTGCCACTGCACAAACCTCAATGGTTTTATGTCAAACTGGACCTTGTACACAATGCCAGTTGAGGCACAAAGCGGGGCAATAATGCGCGTGTCGAAATAGATCCTGATTTCATCAAATTTTCTCTGTCTCAAACCTCTGTCCTCAAAGTTCTGCAAAAGCTCCAAGATACCTTCCCTTAAAGGCCTCACAAAATCTTCTCTTAAAAGCCGGAAATGGGTGTCAAGATAAACGCTGGTGCTCTCATATCTTCCAGAAACAACATTGGGACGTAGAAAGGGTTTCTCATTGCTGTGTACCTCACGATGTGTTGGATAAATAGTCATGCTACGATAGTTTTCTTCTTGACCATTAATGTGAAGCTGCATAAGTGTACAGTTATCAGCCCGCAGTGTGCCTTCACGCCTCTTCTCCTGCAGATGCTTCATGAGCATCTGGACTTTATTGAGATTCTTCTCTGTCTCTTCTGTGATGTCCACACCAGAAGCTCTCAGGGCATTTATGGATGCTGGCAAGACTGCCAAGAGAACAGAGATTTTCTGCACAGAGCTGGCTGGGAAAGTACTGATCAGGTCCTGAAGAAGTGAAATGATGTTGCTAATATGCACAGGGTACTCCTGCCGTACATCAGGAACTACTTCTGTTACCATGTCAGACACATACTGTGGCAGACAGACCTTGAGAAAGTTGGACTCCTTCACCACTCCAAGAAGCTGTTGGACACTCTGTCTATCCATTCGGGAACTGCATGCTTTTTGAAGCACCTGGCAAATGAGCTGAAGGAAACTGGGTTTTATAGCTGTTTGGGAAAGAAGTTCCTTCAAACCTGAACTGGAAGCAAGTGTAATGACAACTTCTGAAGGGTCTTTCTCAAGGAGACTTTCTAGGAATTTATAGCCAATCCTTCTGGCTTGCTGAGGCTGCTGACTGAAGTGGGCACCACCTGGGCTAGCATTCTGGGACAAATGAGGATTCTCATGAGATTGCATCCTCCTTCTTACGCCTTCATTTTCCCATGCATTCCTCAGCCCTCTAGCTCCTTCCTGAGCTTTTCCATCTTGATACCTCCTTTCCCTGTTTTCATTTGCTTGCTCATTCCATGGTCTGCTGGTCCTCTCACATGCTTGTCCATCTTGATACCTCCTTCCTCTAAATGCACCTTGCTTGTTCCAGGGTCCCATGGTGCTCACACATATTTGTCCACCTTGATATCTCATTCTTCTTCCCTCATTCTCCTGTTTCGTCCAGAATCCTGTGGCTTCACTGTTGCCCTGTGCACCTTGGATTCTTGGTTTATACTTGTTTGATTGAGGAACCCTTAAAATACAACCACCAAATCTCTGCTCTCTTTGCCCAAGTAGATTATAATTACCATCTTGGGGGCTTTCCCCTAACTGAGCTGCCTGGCCTGGTACATTATTTGTTCTGTTTTGGCCTCCTCTTATAAAACCAGTGTTCCAATGAAATGCATGTCCTTAAAAAAGAAAAAAAGAAAGACACTGCTTAATTATAAACCAACCATTTTAATCTGCCTCTCAACACACATGCATGAGCATATTAACCTGACAGTCAGTATATTTTGAACATTTAACATCAAGTTAAAAAACTACCATTATATTTGCACACAAACTCTCCAATTGTTGTCTCGTTTGTACCCTTTTTTCTAACTACTAAAGGAAGTGCCATTCACAACTACTTGAGCTATGAAAGCACTAAAAAACGAAACGCTTTCCCACAGAACTGAAAGCAGAACTAAGAAAGGCCAAAGATGAAGATTCCCACACAGGACAGCATTTCCTCAGGAGTTAGTCATCGTTAAAATAAATGACAGAGGCGGCAGCAGCTGACTTGAACTCACTGTACATGGTACACTTAAAACATGAAGCTTGCGGACAAACTCCAGCCTCTGGCGCAGTGGAAAGCACAGCCCACAGACCCCTCGCCAGGCTCCCCACGGAATGCTCAGCGAAGCACTCAATGGGAACACAGCTCTCTGCATCCCATCACCACATCGCGTCCCGGGACAAGCTCCAGGGGCGAGCGAGGATACGCCGAAACTGAGCTCGGAGAGAAAAATTCGAAGCAACATAGAAGGGGAAGCAGCGGGTTCCCCTCCGCACCAGCACTACCCCTCGGCCCTCCTGCCCTGGCGACCCTCACCTCTCGACCCCGCTCGGGGCCGTCGAGCCCACGGCTCCTGCCCGGGACTCTCCATCGCCCGACGTGGGCCAGCTGTGCGGTGCGTCTGCCAGCTGTGCGCGGAGCCTGCCAGCTGTGCAGGGCCAGGGGCAGCCCCCCGCACACGGGCACTGCTTCCCTGCGCTGCCCGCACAGCCCGGGAGCCCCCCCGGCACCCAGAGGAGCTTCCCCTTTCCCCAGAGCCCCGCTGAGTTTCGGTTTCCAGTTCCCCGCAAGTCCCGCCCCAGACGCGGAGCTCTCTCCTGCTTTCCTCGGCTCCCGCGGGAAAGTCAGGAGAAGGGAAGAGAAAGAGAAGAGAATGGAAAGGAAAACACGGGAAGCGAATGGAAGGCAGGCACAGCCCGCACCCCACCACCCCCGGGGCCGCCACTTTCGCTTTTCTTTCCCGGCAGTGCGGGGCGGGGGCAGCCGCAACTCTGTGCGCCCGCTTTCCCGTCTCATCCCGGCCCTAAACCCGCCCCCAAGACTAGCCCCGGCCCCTAAAGTCAGCTATATGCCCGGCCCCTAAATCCAGACCTAGTCCCAAACGCGGCCCCAGCCCTAAACCCGGCTCCAAATCCGGCCCCAGCCCCTAGCCCGGCCCCCAAATCCGCCTCC
>VXAU01003742.1:282609-300973 GCA_013399695.1 Formicarius rufipectus | reverse complement strand
CGGTGCCCGCGGGGCCGCCAGAGCGCGAAGCGGGGGCGGGTGGGATGGGGATGAGGAGCCGCAGCCGTCGGTGCAGCGCCTCGGACCGGGGGTCCTCTGTCTTCCCAGACCCTGCTGCTTCCCTCGGACTCCGGCCGGGGATCGCCTATCTCNTCCCACAGTGCCGCCCCGCCCGCCCCCCGACGGGCGAGCCCGCCGCTCCCTTGGGGCCCGAGGCACAGCACGGACAGCGCTCTGCAGGAAAAAAGATATTGTTCAGCACCTTAAATCGAGTTTTGGCCCGAGCTTAAGGAGTGGCCGGCTTGCTGTCGGCTCACATGACTGATTAAAAATAATTAAAAAAAGCAGTTCTCTTTTTGCGCATTGCTGTCGGTTTCTGTCTGCCAAGAGACGGCCAGTGCTAGGCAGTGTTGGAATGTGCATAACCAAAGCACGTAGGCTTAAGTGTTTTACAGCCAGAGTGCAGCCGTGGAAGGCCTTTGGAGGAATGCAGGATTCCAGAGATGGAGTAGGAGCCTTTTGGATCCCCTAGTGAAGAGTGTTTCTTATTGATTGATATGTGAGGTGGCATAGAAAACTGTTGTAGCCATCAGGTTGGACTCTGCTGCCTCCTACCCTTTCATGGCCAAGAAGGTCTTCTCTGCACACTTTTCCAGTTAGTCCCTGTGCCAGTGTCACTTCCACCTTTCCCTTGGCCTGTTGGCACCATCTGCTGACTTTCTGAGATCTGACCAGTGTGTCTTGTCTCATCTACAGGTTTCAGAAGCTGTAGCCATTCATTTGTTGACTGGGGGTTTCTACCAGGCAGTTTTTCTTTTTCAGGGAATGTTCTTTCATCCTCCTCATTTTCATTCTGTGTGCAGCACACTTTGTTCTCTATCTGTAATGAAAAGAAGATTGAGTTTGTGAATAGGGAAATTCTGCTTAAAATACTCCAGTTGTTTTAGCTTGCAGCTTCTCAGAAGTCTCCTGAATAGCATGTCTTTAGCGGTTGTGCTGATTTCTTGCCCTGCAGCTACCCCTGCACCATTGCTTTGTATGACAGAGCTCACTCTGCAGAAGCAGAGTGAATTCATTTCTGATGGATTTCAGCTTGGCTGCTGTCTTCCTGTATAAGACTGCGGGAATTGTTTGCATGCCGTTGTTGTGAGGAAAGTGCTGTGAGAGACCCATAAGTAACTGATAATCACAGTTATGGAAAATCACAGTCTGTGCTTCTTCACCAGAGATTCTGAACATTGAATTTATCAGCTCTGTCACTATGGCACTGCAAAATGCCCATTGTAAAACTGATCATCTGACAACTCTCTTGTCTGCAGCCATGCAGTGAAATCTTTTCAAAGCATGCTTTTGGCAGACAACCTGGTGCTGAGAAGCTGACCTGAAGTACCCTTTGTGTTCATAGTCCACTCTTCATTTTCCTCTTCTGGAAAGCTGCTTCTGCTGAGCCACTGTAGGTCCTTCAAAGGACTGTTTCATGAGTTTCCTACCTTTTTCAATTTTTTATTCTTACTTCTCTGGTTTCTGCTTCACCAATTGCTTTTGGTCTTGGTAGAGATAGCTGTGGTATCTGTTCTGTGGTGCTGCTGTGCAAAGGAACAGTCTTTAAGCTCCATTTCTTTCACTGTGTATTTGCTGTGCCTTGAATACTGATCGGAATAGGGAACATGGTTGCTAGTTGTGAGTGGGTGCTCATCTATGGAAGAAATTTGGGGCTGAAGTAGTCTCAAATATCATTGAGTTTGTATGCAGCTGAGTGCTTTCTTGTTTTAGCTATCAAGGTAGTGCAGCACAGCTTGGTGGTGAGGATATCAGGGGAGCTGCAGGTAGAGTGCATGGCCTTTAGGAGCTGTGGGCCAACCTCTGCAATACTTTTTTGATGAAACAGGGCATTTATATGGTATTTAGGGACATATTTTAGTGGTACATTCGGCAGTGTTAGGGGTATGGTTGGACTTGATAGTCATAAGGGTATTTTCCAGCCTAAATGATTCTATGGTTTCTGCGGAATTTCCCATATTTTCAGTGTTTCTGTTTTAATGGGCACTTCCTCTCTCTGAACGAGGCATGTTCTCTGCATGGAAAAAGACAGGTTAGAGATTTGCAAAACCACTGCCTCTAGTAATCTGAGTGTCTTTGTTTTGGCATATAAAGTACTATATTCCCTTCTACCCTTCAGTGGTACATTGCAGTGCAAATAAAAGACTGTGTACTGCAGGAGACTGAAGAAAGAAGTGGTAATTAGATGCTAATTACTCATGAGTATATTAGTTTAAAAAGTTGCAAATTCAGTTCTTAATACTCCAGGCAGTAATCTTAGAGCCTTGTCTCTTCACTGCATATTTGTCGTGCCTTGAACTCTGAATGGATTTAGATGTTTCTTAATTGCAAATTGGCTCACTCATGGGAGGAGTAATTACCTATCCAGTTATTACAAGCTACTGTGGCTATTAGAGATGGGCTCTGTGTGCACAGGACTAAGTGTTCTCAGGCTCTCAGGTTTAGGCCATCATGGGCTTTAATTGCTGAATGGAGAACAGTGAGTGGAAATCACTCACCTTTTGGGAACTGCCTGTTTTTAGATTCAGTACATGGAAACCTGTATATCCTGCAGATCTGGGGGTGTCATGCAAATTGGGTACTTTGGGGAGTACATAACAGAGCTACTGATTGTATGCCAGTAATTGCCAATGTATACATAAAGATTTAGTTGAGCTATTGCTGCAAAAGGCATTTGAAAGTTTACATTATTTTTCTTTTAGTATGTGTAGTTCAGGGAAGAGAGGAAGACTGATTCATATTTCTCTCAGGTTCATCTGTCTTTTTGCAAGACAGCAGGGTTGTGTAAGCTCTGGCTTCTTATGGCTGCTGTGATGGAGTACATTGGCTCAGCAGGCTTTCTTGTTCCTGCCTTGTCTCTTTGTTATACTGTACTTGAATATTAGAGAAAGTCTTTTCAGATCAGGAGGGACTCTCCTGACTTGCAGTGTGGTGTGCTTGGCAGACTTTTCCTGTCCTTAGAAATACCAGGTATTGACCATTGATTGTGAAGAGCCTGAAAAAGAGGCTGGTGTGAGTAGGCTTGCTGTGGACACTACTTATAATAGTAAGTGCTGAACAGGGGGCTTTAGCCTTTTGAATGTATCTGAATTCAAAGCTTTCCCATCTTTGTTCAGATTCCTAAGTGCTTCGCTTGCAATGAGGTGTAATTCTGTGTTCCTTATTCTATATTCCCTGAATTTCTAGTTTACTTTGGACAACAGAAGATGAGCTGCTTCAGGATGAGTGTGGAAGAAATGAGTAGAATCTAAATACTGATTACAAGGAGTATGAAAATAGCACCAGCAGCTCTATATGTGTTTAGGGTTAGAGCCTCCTGAGAATATATTTGCTGCAAGTGTGTGTCTGCTGCTAATGTGTCTTTTAGCAAAGAGTAAATTGTCTGTTTCTGTCTTAGAATGAGAGAGTAGAGTGCTGATATCAGCATTTGAGAAGAAATTTGTGATAAGACATGTTCACGGGGCTTGAAGACAGTGTTTCCATAGGACACAATACACTCTGTGCTTTCTGTTTGGGAATTAGCCCAGCTCTGTGAGCTGTGAAGTCTTCTTTGAAACACTAATTTAATTGACCCCTCCTATGGGCAGTCTTCCTTTGTGTGACCTCCCCTTGTCCAACCCCATGGGAGGGAAGCTGCTGGATGGTTTGTTCCTGCTCTCACATACAGACAGCAGATAGGCCTGGGAACATAATGCTTTGCTAGTCCCATAAACTGACCTGACATTATGGACTGAGGGTGGTAGATGGGACTTTGCTGATCAGAATGACCCTCCTCCTTGTGACAAGCTCTCAGACCTATTCCTTGGGTGATAAGTTTGGACATAGCGTTTCATAATGTGCTGTTTTAGTGTGAGGCCTTGATCTCTGCTGCACTGGATGTTTTGTCCCTATCAGGCCCAGGAAAGCATAATGCTGATCTGGTGTTCTAGTTCTATCTCGTGTTTCAAAGCTTGGTGTTAGATCCAATGTAAAGAGTGAAATAGTTTTGAGAGGTATGCTCACTTTCTTTTCTCTTGACAGGTGTGGAAGTGTATGCTATTGTAAAAGCACTTGGAGGAGTCTGGAGCAATGCCACCACCTTCAGACATTGTGAAAGTGGCTGTTGAGTGGCCAGGTGCCAATGCCCAGCTGCTGGAAATAGATCAGGTGAGACCTGGTGACCAGATGGGGGAGGAATGGCACCACAGCATTGATACTGGAATGTGGGAAGCATAGAAATGGGCAGTATTCCTTTCTGGTTGAGAGGAACACGGCTACTGAGGACTCTTTTTCTGTTCTAGAAAAGACCTCTTGCATCCATCATCAAGGAGGTCTGTGATGGGTGAGTAGTTCTCTGGGAATCCTTGTGGAGAAAGTCTGTCCTTCTGGCAGATCTTGCTGGGGTACTGTGGAAAGTCTCTGCTGCTTGTTAATGTGCTGCTAGCACAATCCATGCTGCCTGCTGCTGGTTTTGGCCATGGAATGGGCTGGGATTTAAATCATGAAGAAGCAAATCTCCTGGAAAATGGGGGCCTTCTGTGTTTATTCCAGTTATAAGTGTGCACATGTGCCCTAGGGTCGTTTTTGCTGATGATTGGCCCATCCTGCTGTCCCTGAAATGTAGGCCTCTTCAGATGTTCCACAGATTTGATTCAGAGTAGGCTGGACTCTCACATTCCCCTCAAGAGGAAGATGTTTCCTCTCCTCTTCAGGATACTCTGTTTCCCCTGCTAAAGCTTTGTTTGAAAGTTCTTTTCCACCCTTCTGGGATCGAGCTCCATTTCCTGATTGAGAA
This sequence comes from Formicarius rufipectus, assembly GCA_013399695.1. Lineage (NCBI taxonomy): Eukaryota > Metazoa > Chordata > Aves > Passeriformes > Formicariidae > Formicarius > Formicarius rufipectus. The sequence continues at coordinate 296,139 of VXAU01003742.1, read as the reverse complement.
CCAGAAGAAAGAGGAGGATGAAACTAATGTATCCTTCTTCTCCCTCTCCCAGGTGGTCGCTGCCAAACCCTGAATACTACACCCTGCGATATGCTGATGGTCCCCAGCTGTACATCACAGAGCAGGTCAGTGTGAGAGGCAGCAGCTTGCTGGTATCCCAGGGCCAAGTGCAGAATGTCTTGGACTCATGGCAGGGAACAACACTGGCACTAATCCTTGAGGAGCAGTGTCTGCTCTCAGAGAGACTCACACCTGAATGGTGTCATTCAGCTGGGGAACCTTGCCCTTCTCCCTTTGCAAGCCCATAGGTGTGGGGACTCAGGGACTCAATTCCAATACCCTCAGTAGGGTTGTGTGATGTAAGAACACCTTTACTTGTGAATACAGATGTGCTCTGTAGATCCAGTTGCATTCTTTTCCCCTAACTTTTCCACAGTTTAAAATTTGTGTTTTCTTTCAGACTCGCTGTGACATCAAGAATGGAACTATCCTGCAGCTGGCAGTCTCCCCGGTAAATGCTTCCTCACTTCCTTCATTCTCAGTAGTTATCCATGGTTAATGAGCTGTTTCTTGCCTCTTTGCTTTCCTTTTCCCTTCTCCCCAAATTGCGGGGGGATTCCCTTTGTTTGGGGCCATTCTTCACCATGAGGCACAGGCTCTTTGTTTTCCATGCTGGCTGTGGTGTGTGCCTTTTCTTTGCATGCTCTGCCCTTTTATAAGACTGTGAATAAATCCAGTCTACACTTTTAGTGCATCTCTTAGGTTAGGATGTTGTGAAGTACCTGGAAAATGCATTCTCAGCATGAGTGCACTTAGCATGGTCAGTCAGAAAGCAACATTTCCAGTGACTTAATGCAGAAAGTGAAAATAGAGATAACTTTGATGCAAAGGGTATGGTTCCTGCTGAATTCTTGCTATTGTGACCTCAACAGTTGTGTTTTGCAAACTTGCTGCAGCTTTTGTTTGAAATTCTTAAACCTTTTTTTGTGCAAGTGTCAGTGTGTAGATCTGAGAGTGAGTAGATCTGGAATAAGTTACTTGGGCAAGAGGGAGTTGAGAGGATATGTGATCAGTGAGAGGATACTGTGATCAGATCACAGACACTGATCTGTGTCTGTGAGATCTTACAGAATGTCTTGTGGATATACAAAATGTGCTCATGCTTCTCCTTGAATCTCAGACTTTTTTTTAATACTGTATTTTTTAAAATGGTGTTTCTCCATAGTTCTATAATCCACGCCTACTCACCTCACCAAGAAGAAAAAGAAGCATTTGCTCTATCATGTAAAACAGCATTTTACTCACCTTCTGCTTGGCTGTAACTTCTGTTGAGTGAAGTCTTTTTTCAGTCTGTCTTAGATTTGCTGATTGCTACTACTGAATTTGTCTTTGCTAGTGTCTCTCTACCCTGGCCCTGCTCTCTCTGCCCATCTCTGTCAGAGTGCTGATGCTGGCAGGACTCAGGCTGCAGGGAACTGGTCTGTAACTGGCATCACCCCTCTTTCCTGCCAGTCTAGGGCAGCTCGCCAGCTGATGGAGCGGATCCAGTCACACAGCATGGAAGCCCGACTGGAAGCCATGAAGGAACTGGCCAAACTCTCAGCAGACGTGACCTTTGCCACAGAGTTCATCAACATGGAAGGGATTACAGTGCTGACACGGCTTGTGGAGAGTGGGACCAAGCTCCTGTCCCAGTGAGTGTCTTGTACTCCAGGACCCTGAAACAGAGGGCTTCAAACGAGAGGCTAATTTTTCTTGCTGAAGTGGCATAAAGCAACTAACCTTGTATCAAAGTTGAACTGTTTAAATGAAGTCTTTCTTGTCCTTTGCTAAAAAGCAAAGGGGGACAGCTTTGGCCAGTGGTGGGTTCGTCATGGAGCTGCCTGGCACCGGCTGTGTCTGGCATGGGGCAGCCTCAACCTCTCCTCACAGGGGCTGCCCTGCACTCCTCTGCTCCCAAAACCTCACCACATAAACCCAGTACCCAGACAGATGAGAAACATAACTCCCCTCTACAAAAGCTGTAGCAATTCTGTAGTAGGTATTTATAGAGTCATAGTATGACTTGGGTAGGCAGGGACCTTAAAGATCCTCCAGTTCCAACACCCTCGCTGAGGGGGCTACTATTCTTCTATTACAGTTTCCCCTCCTCTTTCTGGTTACAAATATCCAAATGCCTGATATGTCCTTCATATTTCTTTCTGTATCCTCTCTAAAAGTTGGCACTGTATTGGCCACTTCCTGCAGAACACAGTAAGTAGTTTGGCAGTATTTTGTTTTACCATGGTTCCTTTTGGATTCTTTAGTAAATATCATCTGCTCCCAGAGATCTGTTTTTCATATCAATAGCTTGTTACAGAATAGTGATGTTCAAATGACAGATTTGAAGACATCTTTCTTGAAATAAAAAAATACCAACCCTAAGTCTGATCTGGAAGTTTCCTCAAGCACATTCACAGTGAACTCTGACACAAATAATTCATTTGGCTTTTCTGCTGTTGTTGTTTTGTTTCAACAAAAGTACTTTTAACATCTTGGTAACTTACTGTCATAATTTTTATAGGTCTTATGTATTAGCAACTAATATGTTTGGCATTTTTTGCAGTCTTTTCCTTTCTGTCTCGTGGTTATTTATTAAATTTTCCACAATTCCTGCTGTGCTTTCATTTCAAGCCAGGTCCCAATACTGAGAGAAGGACAATTCATTTTTCTTTGTTTTTCTCTGATGTTAAAATATGTTTGTTCCTTTGAGTGGCCAAGTGCTGATCCAGGTGCTTGCAAGTCTCTGGTGGCAGGACTAAGGACTTATTGTTGCTATTTTTAATTTGTCCTTGTAATAAGGAAAAATAAAATGTCTTTCTACAATATATTTCTACAAAACAGTAAAATTGTCTGCATAAATCCCTATACTTTATTGCTCCCCCAGGTGCCAAATTTTATTAGAAAATGGTGACATTTTTCTCAGCCCCAGGTTATTCAGCTTGGACACGCTGTTTTCTTGCTACCACTTCTCTTGTAACCACATCCTTCATTTTCTCAGTTACAGTGAAATGTTGGCTTTCACCCTGACTGCCTTCTTGGAGCTCATGGACCATGGTATTGTCTCTTGGGACATGGTCTCAATAACCTTCATCAAACAGGTGAGTTTTGGTGGAGGAGGTGAGTTGATACTATTTCCTTCCATGCTTTAACACAGCTTCCAGAAAGAGCAGAATGACTCTGCTGGTTCCTGTGTTTGTAGATTGCAGGGTATGTGAGCCAGCCCATGGTGGATGTGTCCATCCTCCAGCGGTCCCTGGCCATCCTGGAGAGCATGGTGCTCAACAGTCAGACTCTCTACCAGAAGATTGCAGAAGAGATCACCGTGGGGCAGCTCATTTCCCATCTGCAAGTGTGAGTGTCCACCCAGCTGTAGTGTGACTTCTATGAGTTTCAGGAATACCTGCTAATTTAAAACCACATCCTTTTAAATTTAAAATGCTTCAAGATTGTATATTTTAAGTATTACCAATACGGCACCTTACTTGAACTTTAAGATTTCTAATGGATTTTTTAAAAAAAAAAAAGATCCAAGAAAAATATATTCTGTGTTCTGGAAGCACTGAGGCACATGAGTGTATGTCTTGAACAAGGATATTTTGCTTAACTGCAGGAGTGTGTTCAGTGTTAGAACCAAGCCTGTGTTTGACTAAAAACAATCTTCCAAAGCATCAACATCCAGTGATCTGCCACCTTCACCCCTCTTTAAATTGCCTCCACTAGGATCTAAGAGTTCATCTTCTCCTGGATTTTGTCCTGCATATTAAGGAAGAAAACTTTTCTGGCTTGAAGAGAAAAAACAATTCCCTTCATCTTTTTCTCGACAAACTAACAAATTAATCTGTCTCTTAGGTTTGTTTGTCTAGGTCAGTTCTAGTCTTCTATAAAAAAAGAAGCATGTACTTATTTGGGCTTTGAATAGGGTGGGGGGGGTATTTCTCAAGCCTTTTAATTCTGAAAATCTGGAAAAGCACTAATTGTGAATATGATTGATATTCCTTAATCAGTGAATAGTAGTTTAACAAAATGAGAGTGCATATAATGTATTGCATCAATGTCACTTTGTGCTCACAGAGCATCACTGTGAGGGTGGAGGAGTGTAATTGATATTTGGAAGTTTATTTTTGTGGTGTTTTGAAACTACATGCCGTGTGTGGTCTGAAAAGGAAATAAGGACGCTTTACCTGAAGAAGCTTTTCAGTAAAAATAAGAAGTGTGGGTTGAGGCAAACTGTTGAGGTTGGAAGGCAGTGCCATCAAGAGAAATGTGCTTTCCCCTTAGTTCCATTTACATTTGGTGGCTTCACATTTGGTGGCTTCCATTGGCACAGGGGAGAAAAATTACTTGCTCCATGCAAGTTTCAAGCTGTATCTTTGTAACAGACTGTAATATAACTAGGTTTTACAGAGACAGATCCAGCATTAGAAACAGTCTGTGGTGGTGCTGGGCTGCAGTCTGCTCTGTCTTCTGGATAATGGACCTCTCAGACAAATTTCTGTCAGCTTTTTGCAAGCCTTATGCAGAGTTGGATGTCATGAACATAAATTACAGGAGTCCTGCTAGTTTGTTGAAATGCAAGACAGCTGTAGTCAGTGTTCTCGTGGTGCAGGGAAAGCAACAAACTGTAATGTTCTGTACTGTCTGTTCTCTTATGGTCTCTTTTTTTTGTTTCTACAGCTCAAACCAAGAGATTCAGACATATGCCATTGCCCTGATCAATGCCCTCTTTCTGAAGGCACCTGAGGACAAAAGACAGGTTTGTTCTTGCCTTTTGACTTTAAACCTGAATAATGGTTGCTAGCTGTTTACTTTATGCCTCAGAAATCATATTGTCTGGGCAAGGTAGACCTCAGACCTTGCCAAGAACTTCTGTGGCTATTTCAGTATGGCAACAATGGAGGAAAAAGTACTATCCCATTAATAATGTGTCCTGGAGCACACATCTATATTTAGGAAATGCTCAGAAAGGATTCTGAAAGACCTTGAGAGAACAGAAAGTAATCTTCCGGACATCATGGGAAAATTCTTAAGAAAGTTAATTTTGTATGGGAGAGTCCTTGAGTTTGTATGTACTTTCTGAAAAAGCACTACACTTCCTCCCTCCCCCCAACAAGGGAGATGTTCCTGCTGGAAAACGTGAGGAATGAAACACCTGTCCTGCTCTGAGGAAACCCCCAAGGTCCCAGCTACGTGCAAGTTGTGCATATGTGTGTATTGTGTAGCTTTGCTGTGTTGAGCCTTTCTTCTCTAGTGCCCCGTTTGTGCCTTATTTCTGGACTCTGAGCTAAATCCTGTCTGCTTCTCTTTGTGCCTTTTTTTGCTTTCTGCCAGCAGGACAAGCTGCTTAACCCACTAGACCTGCCCATCACTGTAAGTAACTCAAGCCTGGGGGCTGGTCATGCGAAGCTGTTAGACATGTTAGCTTTTCTCCATTTATGCCTCCTTGTATCCCAGGGAAGATGCACTCAGGCTTCAGAAGGGGCATAAGCCTAAGCAGAAGGGTGGGAGGACTCCTGGGGATGTACTCAGACTGTGGAGGGAAAAAGAATCAGTAGCAAGAGAAACCTTGAATGACTTACTGTGAATACAAGATCATACAGGTGATTGTAAAAGCAAACTGGTGATTGATCAGGTGAACCAGTTGTAAAACTGGAACTGGTCCTTTAGCAATCTGAGTCTCCTTAAACTTACTGCAGCATGAGTTTATACCCCGAATCTCAATGAGAGTTTCATATCCAGCTGTGTCCTTCTAAAGGTAGAACTGTTTGTCTTTGAATAGCAGTCACAAAACTTGGTGCTGAGTAGGGACTAGAGCATAAATTCTGCCTGATCTGTGACTTCTCTCTCATGGGAATTGTAGTCTAAGAATAATTTTTGCCCTGTGCTATCTCCGTGGAAATCACCAATCTTGTTAATAGGTTGATTTGGAACCTTCTGCATCTTGAGATTCTGGTACATTTTTCAGACTTTCTGGGTGGCACAGAGATTTCCAATGATGCAGTGCCTTCAGAGGGGAAGCTGCTGCCTCAATAAATCTTAAATGATTTCTAAAATCAATGGATATGCTTAGCACATGAAAATAAGAATTGTACTCCTCTGTTGGTAATTTGGCCAATATACTAGGACTTCATAGCAAACAAAATTCCAAGGGATCTTTCACTTTTTTTCTTTCTCCCCTTGAATGCAATCCACATGACCACAAAGGGCCTTGAAGTTGGTTAAGAAACTGGAGTATCTTTGATATGAATAGAGCCTGAGAGATTTGGGATTGTTCAGCCTCAAGATGGCTCAGGGAGGTCTTAAGTCTATAAATGCCTGACGGAAGGGACTAAACAAGAGGGAGACTGACTCCTCTCAATAGTGCCTACTGACAGGGCAGGGGGTGCTGGGCATAGCTTAAAATCCAGAAAATTCAGTGTGAACTCAGACACAAACACACAAAATTAGTATTGGAGTGATCAAACACTGGAACTGGTTACCCAGAGAGATTCTGGAGTCAGTGGAAGTATTAAATTCCTGACTGGATGTGGTCCTGGGCAGCCTGCTTTGTCTGATGTTGCTTGTGCCAGGGAAGTTGGACTGGGTGATCTCAATACCTCTCCTCCAGCATAAATGATTTTGTGATCCTGTGGCCATGTAAGCAGCAAAGTGGGCCCTGTTGGACTCTCAGCAGAACATAGACCCCTTAGTGGTTAGACTGTATGTGTGCTCATGCTTCTTTCTATGCTGTTCAGAATTGTTTAATTGTCTTTGTCTTTCCCACTTATCTGCTTCAGTTACCTGTTACTTCATCCCATGTACAAACTAATTCCTTCAGAGTAAGGATTCCTTGTGTCACATGCATGAATAAATCACAGCAGCAGGCCTTGTCCTGTTCTCAATGCCACATCTCACAAATTGTAGTAAAAAATAATGACTCGGAGGGCAGTGTGTTATCTCTGAAAGCTCTTTACTTCATCTAGATGCTTCATAGATACCCTCCACTCAAGCACTGATTCACTTTGGTTGTCATACAAACACTGCTGAACTTGCAGCCAATATGGCTTGGCTGTCAATCAGTGTATCACTGTCTTGGCTTAGGAGGTTTCTGTCTGGATCAAAAGTGATAACAGGGACTTGGAACAAGGTTACTGCACACATTTGACCAGACTTTTTATAGCCTGTTGAAAGCAGGGTTGATAGGAGCAGTTGGGACAATCTTGGATTGCTCAGAATGTACAGCTGCTTGAGTGTAATTGTCTGAGACTCCACATGTGCTCCCAGCTCTCAATCTGCACTGCACAGAAATGTGAAGAGATCTCATACTGTCAGATCTTTTGGACCTCTTCCAGATGATATAATGCCCAACAGATTTTTCTTATCCAAAGATTTTGCTTGTAGCAGTAAACTCATGACAGTGTTCCCTTGTGACATTAGCACTTGTGCCACCCTCTTTGCAAGTGTAATGAGATCACTGCTATGTTAGAAAGTGCATCTTCACAGTTTACAAGGAAAGCACAGGTTAAGTTTTTGCAGGTACATGTGTAATTGGTGCTGGAACTGAAGTCATCTTGCATCTGTTGTGACTGTCATCACTACTCCATGGCTGGGAAACCCTCCTTACCTGGGGAAGGAAGCCATGCAGTAAAGAGGGAAAGTGGAAGCTTTCCTGTAAGCATGAAAAATACTAGCCTGTATTTTTTTTAAACTGAAATAAATGCTTCTGCAAATTGTCCTTACCCTGACTTCTGAACATCTCTTTAGATTCCAAGACAAAGGAAATAAAAACTTCAGAACAGAGTGTTTGAGGGGGAGGAGATGTGAAACCTGCATCCTCTAGCCCTGGTTATCCTGGGTGTATACCTCAGTGTAGAAAGCTGTGAAATGCTAATTGGAGGAACCTCGTAGATGGCAGGTTTTTCCTGGGCATCCCACAGTATGCTCCCTGCTGGCATACCTCCTGATACTGCAGTGTCATTAGATGTTCAGCATTAAGCTGAATTTGCTTCTGTGCTTTAACCACACTAGTGCCTTTCTCCACATTAATGTTTTGTAGGGGAGCCATCTCTGAGTTGTGCCTTGGTAAGAGATGACCTTTGCATCCCAACTTGATGCTTGCTTTGTGGTGAGATGCCATGATAAATTGGTAGTCTGTAGTAAGAGCACTTTGCTGTGTTGCCAGTGCTACCTCCAATCCATAGGCTTCTTTCATTCTCTCCTTTCTGCACAACGTGAACTTTTTTTTATATATTTCACTCATGTTCTTTCATCTCTGAATTCCACTACAGGAAATGGCTAATGCATTTGCCCAGAAGCACCTGAGGTCTATAATTCTGAATGTAAGTATGTCTGGAATAGCACAGTGCTTCCTAAAGTTCTCTCAGTAGGTGTCACTTGTGCATAGTGTAAATTCAGCTGTCCTCAGGGCACTTCATGAAAACTGACTCTTTCAAAGGTGCAACTGGAGCCACTTGTTCCAAAGGGAGTTATCGGGGTGCTACTTTCTGCTGTTTCAGAGCATTATCATTATGTTTCTGATGAAATATGGAGGTTAAACAGCTGAATCTTCATGGAGAGAGATGTGCATGCAGCCTGACATATGCCCAGAGCTAATACCTAAGTATTTGTATTGTCTTCATTTCTGTCCTATCCTTTATTTTGCAGCATGTGATCAGAGGAAACCGCCCCATTAAAACAGAAATGGCACATCAGCTGTATGTGCTACAGGTCCTGACCTTTAATCTCCTGGAAGAGAGGATGATGACCAAGATGGATCCCAATGATCAGGTCACTATTAGAGATAAGTAAGATCTGATAGATTAGGATGTACAAGGGGCCTCATTCCTGAACTCCTTGGCTCTATAGAATTTGCAATAGATTGTGCATAAAGTTTCAAAACCACCCCTTACATTGTAGTCCCTGGGGTCAGGGAATGTCCATGACTATCCTGCTGCATGCTGTGAGACTTTGAGATGTAAGTGGTCACTGGAGGCCGTATACTCCTTTCTTGACCGGTATGACGCCAGCCATCAAACTGATTACTCCACCCCTGTGAAGGGCACATCATTTTATCCATTTCTTGCAGTATGTGACAAAACCAGGCGTTTTTAAGGTGTCTGTTACCAGTTCTTAGATGCATTGCTCTCTTTAGTAAGAAATGCCTCAGCATTATCTGAATGCTAGAAATTGCCTTTAGCCAAACTTGAGGTAGTTAAAGAAAAATGCAAATGAATATTTTGTATTACCCAGTGTACTGAAACTTGCAATTTTGAAATGAATTGCCTCATGTAGTGTTAATGACCTTCGTCATCTCTCTGTACTCATGTGGGCTCTGAAGAGAGGTAGGACTGTGCATTATGTGAAAATAGTGCCCTAGTGATTGATCACATTGCCATTTCCCTGCCTTCTGTCCTTCAGGCACAGAGAGACATCATATTTGAGTTAAGAAGAATTGCATTTGATGCAGAGTCTGACAGCAACACCGTCCCTGGCAGTGGAACAGAGAAGCGCAAAGCCATGTACACCAAGGACTACAAGATGCTGGGATTCACTGTATGCATCTAGAGAGGGCTGACTGTAAACCATATGTTTGCAATCTCCACTGGAGTTGTGGGCAAATAAGGAACAGAATTAGCTGTTTGCTTTACCAAACTTCTTCATCTTGAGTTTAGAAATTCAGCAACACTCAGACTCCCAGGGAAGATCATTATGAACTTGCTGATTGTTTAAATGCCAGGGTTCATTAGGCATCTTCTCTGGAGATATTTACTTACCATATGCACCTATTCTATGAAGAACTTGGAATCAGCCTCTCTTCTAGAAAGTTTGGATAGCATTGTCATCTAGGGTTACCTCTTGGGTAGATTTGAGGGAGTGCTTGATGGACAGGCAGTTGTAAAATTCATTCAGAAAATGTTCTCACACCATTTCTTTGGGGTAATTTGTTTGAATTCTTTCTACGCACTCTTTTCACAGAATCACATCAATCCAGCCATGGATTTTACTCAGACTCCTCCAGGGATGTTGGCATTGGACAACATGCTCTACTTGGCCAAATTTCATCAGGACACATATATCAGAGTGAGTGGAGCTGCTGCTTTTTGCAGATGCCAACACCTCTGCAGGTCTTCTTAGTGTATGTGGCATCTTGTTTCTGTAGATTGTTCTGGAGAACAGCAGTCGAGAAGATAAACATGAGTGTCCCTTTGGGCGCAGTGCCATTGAGTTGACCAGGATGCTTTGTGAGATCTTGCAGGTTGGGGAACTCCGTAAGTACCATTTACTTACCAGCTTTATGGGTTGCTGGGTGATGCTTCTGGAAGTAGCTTGCAGGCTGACCAATATTCACAAGCATTTGAACCTTGACCTCTCTTCTGCTCTGTAGGGACAGGGGCAGCTTGTTGGTGTCCCAGTGTTGAAACAGAGTAAGAAATTCAATGTATGATCTCTGGTTCACCTGAAAAACTGACAGAAGCAGAAAGCTTCAACTTCCTGAAGCTTCAGCAGGGTGCTGTATAAAAAAAAATACTCTAGAAACCATCATGAGCTTGAGAAAGGTTCATTTAGCTCTGACAGTCTCAAAATAGCGTTTTGAGAAAATTAACCACTGGAAGAAGTTCTACCAGAGGAAAGTGGAAAACGCTGCAAGCAGTCATTTTTGGGGACTAGGATCAAAAGGGCACATGAGTTACAGAGGTTTGCATAGTGAAGCATGGGGATAGTTGCTGTTCCAAATAAACTGTCTGTGGGAAGACAAAGTACTGAACTGTCTTAATCTCCTGGAGTAAGTACTACTGTACAGCATCAGGTGTCTGTCTCTGTAGTGAATTTTAGTTACTCTTAGTACTTATTGTACAATATGCTCACGTGGTTGTGGTTTGTTTCTTTCTGAAGCCAATGAAGGCCGGAATGACTATCACCCCATGTTTTTCACCCATGACCGTGCATTTGAGGAACTATTTGCCATCTGTATCCAGCTGTTGAACAAGACCTGGAAAGAAATGAGGGCAACAGCAGAAGATTTTAATAAGGTCAGGGTGGAGAAGTATTTTTGTAAAATCTTTTGCAGATCAGCACGTGTTCATTCAGCCTGTACAATTCATTGAGTAGGGCACAGTAGGTGTGATGGGGGGTATTGATGTAGGCTGAAAGGGAGGATGGCCCAGCTTTTATTTAGTATGACCTGAGGTCATTCTTTTTTCTTCTGGATCTTCAAAGTCACTAGTACATTGATACTCCTGGCCCCAGTTACCCCGTGTCAGTTCTTTACTGCCACTGATCTGCTCCCTGGTTTTCTGTTGCCATTAAGCATCAAGAACATGACTTGTTTTTCTCCTTTCCCCACCTCTGTAGGTTATGCAGGTTGTGAGAGAACAGATCACACGGGCTCTCCCCTCTAAACCAAACTCCTTGGACCAGTTCAAGAGCAAACTTCGCAGCCTGAGCTATTCAGAGATCCTGCGGCTACGCCAGTCTGAGAGAATGAGCCAGGATGACTTCCAGTCACCTCCTATTGTGTACGTGCCCAACAAAGACACTGCCTTCTGTGCCTGCCATTATCTCCATATTCTGCTTACTCTTCCATATTTGATTGCCAGGGAGCTAAGAGAGAAAATCCAACCTGAGATCTTGGAGCTGATAAAGCAACAGCGCCTGAACAGGCTTTGTGAGGGCAGTAGCTTTCGAAAAATTGGAAATCGCAGGAGACAAGGTAAGGGCACAGTCTGCTGCATTCTTTCATGTGAAGAACTGCAGAAAATGAGATCTAATGAATTATTGTGTTAGCAGACATGTTGCTAGAAAGATAGGTTGGTTACCTTGACTATCCATATGAGCCAGTAGTTTGGGATGGCACAGATGTGCATTTCTAAGAATCCCTCATGAACAAGAAGCTGTGCTGAGGAACTAGGGGAGCAGGTGGATGGAGTGGAGAGGCTCTAATGTAGTGGCTGTAAGACTTCATGTGAATGATCTTACTCAGCTTACTCTGCTTGGTGTGTGTTCCAGAAAGGTTCTGGTATTGTCGCTTGGCTCTGAATCATAAGGTGCTGCACTATGGAGATCTGGAAGATAATGCCCAGGGGGAAGTGACCTTTGAATCATTACAGGAAAAAAGTAAGTCCCAGTTACAGGCTCTGCACTGTTCTGTGCTCTGCTGTCTAGAGGCTGAGTATAATCCTAGATACAGATGAAAGAGTTGTGGCTAAAGCCCTGACTAAAGTGATACCAACTTTTGGTCCTTCCCAAATTCCTCAAGTCGTGGAATTGCTTTGTATTTCTTTTTTAACAGCCAACTGTCAGGATGTGTTACTGGTAGTGTGTTCTGGAAACTGCAATAATGAGCCAAAAAACCCCAAACAATGCTCAGTTGCAAAGAAAAAGCAAAGTTCTGTCTTTTCCTGGTTAGGATTGCTTGTTTGGGAGTTTTACTTTTTCACTGTTAGTTCCAGTTGCAGACATCAAAGCCATTGTCACAGGGAAGGATTGTCCACACATGAAGGAGAAAAGTGCACTGAAACAGAACAAGGCAAGTACTCCATTTTTGCCTGTCATTAGTATCTAATATAGTGTTGAAGTCTGTGAAAGTGTGAAACAGGAGCAAATGTTTTCCCACATTGCAGGTGTGTTGTTTACAAATACCATTTCCTATCTGGGCCTTTTCCTAGTATTGCTTCGGGACTGCTGGGAGCTGTGAGCATGGTGTGGTTGTGCTACAGTGTAGTCAGACTTGTTCACTGATACGGGGAAGTGTTCTGAGCTGCAGCAAGGCAGCTCCTCTCGGGTTGGCAGGCAGAAGGTGCTGTAATGTTTTGTTCAGTTGGTGAGTGACAGATTCTTTTCCATTCAGGAAGTGTTAGAATTGGCCTTCTCCATATTATACGATCCTGATGAGACCCTGAACTTCATTGCACCTAATAAATATGAGGTAAGAAACATAGTGACTGAGCAGTAGAATATATAGCAATTAACTTCAGAGATTAAGAAAGATCAGTTGCTTCTCATTAAAGACTGGAACAGGGTGTCCCCACCAGGTTCATTCGTGGAATATGTTGGTGATGCTTAGTATGAATTTTTTTTTTTTTTTTTTGTCGTTACCTTTTTCATTCAAAAAGAAAAAAAAAAAGAATCCTATACTATTTTCTCCTAGTCTGCACTGCTACTTTCTTTCCTTCTATGATGCTTTTTCTTTTGTTATACAACAAGAGAAAGTCTTGGTCCTTTCCGTGAGCCATGAGGTCCCACTTGTCTCTAGGCTTGTAACTTCCATTGGAAATCCCTGTGGTCACCGTTTTGGGGTTGGATATGGGTTTTGTTTTCCCACCGGTGTTTCCTATTTTTAAGTTTTATAGGAGCATCTCTCATTGTTGCACGGATGGAGAGATTCAGCATAACCTCTCCCTTATGCCCAGAGTTGTGAATTACCCTCTATTTTCCACAGTACTGTATCAGGATCGATGGCCTGAATGCTCTCTTGGGGAAGGACATGTCCAGCGAGCTCACCAAGAGCGACCT
>VXAU01003742.1:129449-282019 GCA_013399695.1 Formicarius rufipectus | reverse complement strand
GGGCGGGCGGCGGCGGCGGCGGGCGGGGCGGCGACGGTGACAGCGGCTGTCGGTCCCGCAGAGCTTCCCGTTCCCGCTGCTCGTCACGCTGCTGCACCTGCTGCTCATCTTCGTCCTGGCGGCGCTGGCCCGAGCCCTGGCGCGGTGCCGCTCCGGGCGGCCGCGGGCAGCGCTGTCCTGGGCCGACTGTCTGCGCCGGGCGGCCCCCGCAGGTACGGGAGGGAAGGGAGAAGGGGCCGGGGGTGGTGAGGTTTGGGCACACAGCAGTGTAACAGGGAGGTGAAGCTGCTGAAGGGTGTCCTAAGTAGGGCCACGAGGATGGCAAAAGGTCTGGAGGGGCTTAGGGGGTTTGGTTTGGTCAGCTGGAAGGAGATTGAAGGGGGACCTCACTGTGGTCTTCAGCATCCTCATGCGAGGAAGTAGGGGGACAAGTACAGAGCTCTTCATTCTCGTGAGTGGTGACAGGACTCGAGGAAATGGCACGGAGAGGTTTAGGCTGGATATTAGCAAAAGGCTTTTTGCCTGGAGGGTAGTGGAGCACTGGAATAGGTTCCCCAGGGAAGTGGGTACAGTACAAACCTGTCAGAGTTGAAGAAGCATTTAGTCTGTGCTCTCAGGCACGTGGTGTGACTCCCGGGGTGCCCTGTGCAGGGTCAGGAGTTGGACTCTGATCCTGGTGGGTCCCTTCTAACTCGGCATATTCTAAGTGGCTGCTCTGTGGTGCTCGTGACGCTCCGGCTGCCTCTGTTTGGCTGGTCAGGGCCAGTCCCCTGGGACAGGCTGAGCCAGGGAGTGCAGCCATCACTCCGGACCCTGTTTGCCTACCTACCAGGTTCAGGGCAGCTGTAGGTGCTACCTGGAACTTTGACTTGAGATGTGCTGCCTTCATTGCTTATTACAGAGAAGTGTTAGAACAGGGAGAGGCCACACAGAACATATCTTTCTGAAGGAGCCACTGGCACAAGCAATGAGAGTCTTCTACAATACCTTAGTAAGTTTTTTCTGCAAGTAACATTTTCTCTTTAACATTGATATCAAGCCATTCATTTATGTTATTTCAGCAGCTTTCTCAGGTTGGAGCTTGATAGAGAAGTTCATCATACCTGGCACGCAGAACTGTAGCTGAGACCAAGGAGTGAAGCTCCTACTTGGAGCACAGAGCTATAACTACTTCTTCAGTTCTTTGGCTGTATGTTATGTTGGCTCCCACAGAACAACATCTGGTCTAAGATCTCTGGCAGAGTTTGCGATACCTTACATAACATGGCCAATGGTTTCTTGAAAAATCCTTTCTCCAAATCTGCAGCAATATTACTTTTCAGCATAACCTGGCCTTGAATCAGTAAAATTGTTTCCTCTGATAGGAAAAACTTACTTACAAGGGAGAACAGACTGTAACAAAAGCTGCATCAGAATTAAGGGTGTGTGCTGGGGATTGGTGCTTCTTCAGGCTTCTTGCAGTGGCCCTCAGACTTACCAGTTACCATGTTCTGATACCTTCAAGAAAGACTTTATGCAAATCTGCCAAGGCTTTCAGTCACAGAAAGGGCAAGAGTTATTTCTGGCATTTTCATACTGCATGTTCAGTGAGTGCAGTGCTGAACCCAATGAAAATCACAGGGAGCAAGACAGAAACATGAGAATATCTGGGCTGTGTTGGTACTGAAGAGTTAGCATGAGGAAAAGGTTTTTTTTGCTTATTTCTGCTCTGCTCTCTGTGGTTGAGTAGCAGGAGTTTGTGGTGGGGTTTTTTAGGTAGTGGAAGACAGTTAACTTAAGGATTTTTTTATTGATTCTTTAGCTCTGTCAACTTCCTTGGATATTGGGCTGAGTAACTGGAGCTTCCTGTACGTCACTGTCTCCCTGTGAGTACAAACACCACCTTCCCTGGGAATCTCTGGTGGGGTTTGTAAAGTGCCTTGTCAGGCTCTGTTTCTTGAGTAAGTGTTTCCCTCAATGGGGTCAGTATGCAGGGTCTGTGATAGCTTGCTGGTAGCAATGTAGAAGTGGGTAATTAAGCAATGTAGAAGTGGTTTCTAACAGCACTTTGATGGGAAGGGCTACATTGGAGGGGACTGACAGTGTATTTTGGTCCTTACAGCTACACGATGACCAAATCCTCTGCTATTCTCTTCATCCTGCTTTTTTCACTGCTCTTCAAGCTGGAGGAAATGGTAAGGGTGCCACACAATGCTTTAGGGAGAAGGTCAGGCCCAGGGAAATAAGCAGTACATGTACGGGAAACATGTAAGTAGAGGGAGAATGCAATTGTATGGGTTAATCTGAATGGAAGGAGGTCTCTGTGTCTGTTGTGTTTGCTCTCATGCAGAGGGTGACATTGCTGCTGGTGGTTCTGCTCATCGCTGGGGGACTCTTCATGTTCACCTACAAGTCCACACAGTTCAACGCACAGGGGTTCATCCTGGTGCTCTGTGCCTCTTTTCTTGGGGGCATTCGCTGGACTCTCACACAGATACTTATGCAGAAGGCAGAACTGGGTAGGTAGGGTGTTAGGAAAGGGGGTGGTGGTGCTGGTAATGGGGAGGGCAATAAGGAGGTGGTAGCCTTTGCTGCAGGAACTAAACCTCTCCTGTAAAGGAAGGTGTTTGAAACCTGGCCCAGGTTTCAATCTGTTGATGGGTAATGAAGGTGGCTTGGTGTCTGCAGCAGCACAGGCGTGGGCATCACAAGCAAGGTGTATGTCTGGTAATGGTGCTAATAAAGGCTCTAGGAGCTGTATTATTCCCTGGCTTGTTGCTACCTGGTCTGTTATTGATTCTCCTCTTTCAGGGCTCCAGAATCCCATTGATATCATGTTTCACCTGCAGCCGCTCATGTTCCTGGGGCTCTTCCCGCTCTTTGCGGTGTTTGAGGGTGCGTGAGTTAATTAGAGAAAGCAGGGATAGCTTCATAGAGTGGTTGGGGAGATTGCTTAGTGCTGTGGTGGTGGAGATGATTTATTTAGATAAGTGAACAGCTCTGAACTTCACAAAGTAGTTAGAGACCTGGAATTGCCTTATGCTGGCAGACTGTTAAAGAGTGCATAGGAATAGTAGCCTTCCACACTTGTGGAAGTAAGGGCTATGAAGAACTGTCTCCACATCCTCCCAGTACCTGGATGTGAGCAGCCCACCCCCATCCATCTTATTGAGTGGAATCCTGGGATTTGGGAAAGGTATTCTGCTACTCACTGTCTTGTTCCTAGGCCTGCCTTTGTCCATATCAGAGAAGCTCTTCCGTTTCCATGAAGCAGGAATGCTGTTCTCTCTGGTAGGGAAGCTGTTCTTGGGTGGAATTCTTGCCTTTGGTCTAGGCTTTTCTGAGTTCCTCTTGGTTTCCAGAACATCTAGCCTCACCCTTTCCATTGCTGGCATTTTTAAGGTAAGGCATGGTTCCTGTGCTAATACTAGAAGGCAAGTACTCAGTCATCCCTATTGGGCCTTATGTGGTGGGAACTTCCCTTAGATCCTTAGAAATAATTGTTATTTCTGTTCTACTTGCACAGGAGCTTGATGCTTTGCCTTGCAGTCTCTGCAGTGAAGTCCTTGACAGCAAAGGGCCAGAGACTAAGGGCTGTTCTCTAAAAAATACCATTAATGACCAAAGTTTGTTGGGACGTGGGATAGACTAAAACATGTGGGCTTCATGAGCAACAGATGGTGCAGAAGGGAGGAGGGGTAACAGGGGCAAGCTCTTGCATCAGACCAGTGTATGAACAAACCTGGTTTGAGCTGTCTTTGTAACCTAGTTTGGCACATCCTCCCTTCCTCTTAGGAGTCCAGCACACATACTTTTGTGCTGAACTCTGGCATGTGAAATTTGTCTGATCAGAAGTTGCAGGATTCCTCTGTAACCAAGCTGTGCAGTCAGATGACTTAAAATCCCACATCCCAGTTTGACAGGTTGTTTGTTCCTAGAAACTGTTTTTAGAACTCTGTGCGCATGAAAGAATGTGCTGATGGAAATTCAGCAGCCTGGCGTCTTGATCTAGGCTTGGGCTGTAAAACGTCTCAGGCATATCTTCTCAGGTCCTGCCCTGCCATTTGTCGTGTTTTTTTGTTTCCACAGGAAATCTGCATTTTATTCCTCGCCACACATTTGCTGGGAGACCACCTCAGTCTCTTGAACTGGCTGGGCTTTGCTGTCTGTCTGTCGGGAATCTCCCTTCATGTCGTTCTCAAAGCCATGAATTCCAAAGGTGATTGTTTTAAATCACTTTGTGTTTCTTTGGGGGCTTTCTCATAGCTTCACTGGGAGCTGGTTTCAGCTCCTTGCCAGTGCCAGGTTTGGTGTGTACTCCAAGTTTGTCACTAAACAGGCTGTCTGCATGCAGGTGACAAAACACTGGAGCCACACAAAGAGGCCAGCTCTGACCCTGACCTGGAGCTGCTGCTGCACCACACTGAACATGGGGAGGAGCAGGAGGAGGATGTTGAAACCCCGCAACAATGACTGAACATGAAGCACAAAGCCCCCTGCTGTGTTCCTACCAAATCTGCCTGACAGCTGCCTAGGAGGCAGGTCCAGAAGTCTCTGTGACCACCCAAAGCAGAGCCAGGGCCCAGTGAGAGAATTCTACTCCTCTGCTACAGTGTGGATCTGTAGATGCTGCACAGGAAACAGGCAAAATCCCTTTCACAGGAATGTTGAAGACAAGCCCTGGTTCAGTGGATGTAGGATGGCCCATGAGACGCAGAAACGCTACAGGAGGTCTGTTAGGGGATCCTGAAGGCTGAACACTGAGAGTGTAGACCATGAGCTGTAGAATGAGCATGGACATATCTAGACTGCAGGCTGAGTGCTTCAGGGATGACTTTACTGTTGTTAAAAGAGAAGGTAGATATACCTTCTCCTCCCCCCCTCCCCTTTTTTTTAAACGTTTCTACAAAGTAGGAATTTCTATCCTGGTGGGAGCAGCTGACTATAAAGCCATAGAGTTGTCCCAGTGAGAAGGACCTTTTTTGCCTGGTGACCTCTATGTTCTTTGTGCCTAGTAAAGAGAAAATTAAATTAGTATTTGGGACCAATTGAACTTGCCAAGTGATGTTGGTTGGAGGGAGGACAGGGATGCAGGAGTACTTCTGGGGCTCCAGGCCAAGCGGAGAGAGAACAGTGTCACAGGAGACCTAACTTGAGCAATAAGCTTATCAGAAAGTATGTGGGGTTTTGAGAAGGGGATTTTTTGGTTTTTAAATAAACTCTTTTTCTGATTCTCTTTTGTCTGTGCACTATGTTGCTATGCTTCATCAATCAGAGGTCATTTATCTTCTGAACTCCTTTTCTTTTAGAGCTACACTGACCTTGCTACTGCATGCCGAATTATTTTTGAGGCCTGGCACACAAAACTCTTGCCCATGAACAGAATCATCAATCTCTAAAACTAGAATTTCCTGCAAACTCTCGTATTTATGACAGCCTGGAGAGCATACTGGCTTGTCCAGCTTTCGTGTATTGTATCCTGGGAAGGTTTTTAGTACTGTGGCTTTTTTAAGAATCTTCCCTCTTTGCTGCATTGGGTTGGATCAGTTTGTGATTCAGCCTTGTCCAGGAAATGGGGGTAGTGCAGGATCTAAGATGTCTTTTTTCTTTCTGCTAAGCCTCAAGTGATGTTGGGCAGATAGCTGATGTTTTCCATGGCAGAAGTTTTGCCTTTTTGAAAGTTTTGTTCAGTGCTACCTTTTGTAGTTTTTGGACTGGAAGAGAGAGCTTCCCCAAGGGATAACAGTGTGATCTTTCTCCTGATAGGAGCTGAGTATTAAAGGGAACTCTTCATATTCTGTTTTGTGACCTGAACCATTTTGACTAGACTGTCTCTTTGTAATCTTGCTTCATAGTTTTCAGATATGAAATCTTTCTTGATGACTTGAGTCAAGAGTGTGTCCTGCAAAAAAAAGAAGTGGTTCTGACGAAGAAAACTTTTGTTATTAGTGATCATCTTTGATGATGTTCTGGTAACTGGCTCCAGAGCAGACAGCAGGTGGTGCAGCTTCCTCATGTAAAGCTACTGAACCAGCACTTCCACGCTAGGCTGGCACACCAAGGTATTCTGTGCAGCAAGTAGAATGCCTGGAGCTGAGAATGATTTGGTCTGTCTCAAGCTGGATTTTCCAGTAGCTGGGACTTGTGCTTCCAGCAGGGTTCAGCCTGTTTGTCCTACCAATAGGTGTGAGCCCCAAGCGTGAAATATTCAGTACTTGATGTGGGGCAGTGGTGCTTTCTGCACGTGATCTGTGTTCAGCAATATTGCAGCTGCTCTTTGCAGTTCACTTCCTACTCTCCTAGAACTGAACCTTGCACATCCTTCTACTCTGTAACTCTCAGGCTGGCATTTCAGGTCCCTGTAAATCCCAAGGTAAAGGCAACTCTGTTCCCAAGCCAGAGTTTGCACCAGGTATGGCGCTTGAAGATGAAATCTGATTGTGCTTGTGAACTGTGGAGGCCTGCAGTCTGTTGCTACCAATTTTGTTTCCTTTTTAAGACAGAGGTGATGCCCTGAAACTCCAGCTCTGTCCTGGAGCTCTTGGAACAAGTCTTGATTGACTGCATTTGGGTGATTTTGCAGGCTCAGCTAGTACAAGCAGCAGGTTTAGTGTAGATCAGTGAGCAACATAAAAAGGCTTTGGCAGGGATCCATGTGGAAACTGGCAAGAAGGGGTAAAAGCTTTGAAATTCTTGGAGTAAATGGCAGTGTTCCTCTCTAGACAACTCCAGTGGGGCATGGTGTGGGGCTCCTTTCTGTCCATGTGTTCCCTGGCTCCCCTCCCAGAACTCTCAAGGTTTGAGGGGATGAGTCCTGTGTGAGAGGTCACTGCCTTCCTACTGGGGTCAATTCCTGGAAAAGGTGTGTGAGGGAAGCCTCATCCTCACACTTGCTGTAGTCCTGCCGTCAAGCTGAGTCACCTGCACCTGGGTGTGGTCTTGCTTAGGAGCTGTGCTGGGTGACTTCTAAGGAACATGGAAAAGTTGTTGGCAAGCTCAGGAGGGTTTGGGTGGGACTGTACTGGTGCAGGGCAGTGCAGCAGAGTGTTAAAGCAGCAGCACCCCTTGTCTGTTGAATACTGTCCACCTTGCTTGAATGGGCACTAACATTTAATGAAAGGAAAAAAGAACCCCTGTCCACCTTCTTTCATCTAAAGAAGAAAACTACTGTGCATTGAAAATGCCAAAAATGGAAAAAGAACCAAAGATGAAGGACTTTGAGAAGGCAGGAGTGCTGCAGAAATCATACAAAGAAAATGAAAGGGCACAGTCCTGAAGTTGATAGTGTTGAAGTGCAGACTGTAGGCATGAAGAAGTTGGGTTGGAATCTACTGAGGAGACAGGATGGAAGTATGGACAGGATGGTAGTGGGAGTTGGGAGTACCACTAGATCCTGTTTGCCTCTGGAAATAGCCCTGGATGGCTTTGCAGCTGCTTGGCCAGAGGTAGCCAAGGTCTCTTGGTGTTGCTGAAGCTGTGTGGGGCTTGGATTGATGCAGTGGGCTTGGGATTGGAAACACTGAGTAAACCTAATTGTGTGTGCATGCACAGGACCATGTCTCCTGCCTGAGAGACCTCTGTGCCACAGTGTGGTCCCTGTGGCTGTCTGAGAAGAGTGGTGAAGCTCATCTGTCACGCGACCGTCTTCTGGCAAACCCCAAGTCAGGGGCCGCTTTAGGAGCTGGGAGAAGTAATTTTCTGTACAATCATTTTGTGACACAGTTTGGTTGTCCCCTGCCATCCTCAGAAGGAGGTGTGTGAAGGCTGAATGTTCTGGAACCATTGTGGAGCACTGCAGTGCTGGGCAGCCACCTGTGCCTGCAGCAGCACAGGCAGACGAGCCCGGCTGCTGGGGAGGGAACACGGGTGTGTTTGGACTGCCCCGACCTTCCCTGTGTTGCCAACCCAAACCATGACACACAGCCATGGGAAGTGGAGGGCTGCCATTGAATATTGATGGTGTTTGAACTAATTAAGCAGCGGAAGCAAAGCTGAATGAGTCTCAGCGGTGCTGCACTCCTTCTGCAAACTCTGCTCTTGCCTGTAAGACCAGGTGTTTACATGTGTGATGATGCTGCCTCTGTACCCATTCTCCGGGGAGACCTCGTTATTTGAAGAACAGATGTTTGGCTTCCTGCTGAAATTTCAATACCATAAACATCCTGAGGGCAAGGAGAAAGTGTCCCTGCAGAGCCCTCTGCACTCCTCTGGTTCTCTACCCAGCACACAAGGTACGTAACATCAGCAAGTTACTGTGGGGAAGCCAGACCATCTCCAAAACACACAAGAACAGCCACACAGGGCCTGGTGCACAGGAGTAGGGCTGCCTCAAGATGTGCTTCATTTCTTGTGTCAGCTGAGCATCTCTAGTTTTTATTACATGGTGTGTGGTTGGTGCCTTGTGAGGTAGGAAGGGGGTGCGTGGGTGAAGATGGGTGGAAGGCTGTTTACCACCAGCCTGAGGCTGTAAAGGGCTCACATTCATCCACAATCTTTGCAGGGAGAAGTAATTGTCCCTGACTCCATACCTCTCCATCTGCACTGAGGTTCTCCTTTTTTTTTTTTTTCTCATCATTGTGGTATGAAGAGTTTGATGTTCACAGCCTTGGATCTCGGCAGGTTTTTTCTGGAAATAGCACCTACCATTGTCTTCTCCCCATCATTTTGACGCTACCCCTGTATCAGCCACTGTTCTCACTGCCACATCACCCCCAGAAAAGCAAAGAAAGGGAAGATGTTTGAGCAGAGAAGGAAAAAGGCAGCTGACCAAGAAAGGTGGAAGAACAGGCAACAACAAGGCATGTGAATGGTTGGAGATCCCAGTCACAGAATGGTTGAGATTGGAAGGGACCTCATCTTGTTCAAGCCCCTGCTCAAGCAGGGCTACCTGGAGCTGCTGCCCAGGGACTTGTCCAGATGGCTTTGAATTTCTCCAAAGATGGTGCTCAGAGAGGTTGCAGATTCTCCTTGTGCCAGTGCTTGGTCACCCTCACAGGGAAAAAATGACTCCTGGTGTTCAGAGGGAACCTACTATGTTTCAGTTTGTGCCCATTTTCTCTGGTCCTGTCCCTGGGCACCACTGAAAAGAGCCTGGCTCCATCCTCTTTCCATGCTCCCATCAGGGATTTACATACATGGTCAAGTTTCCCCTTGAGCCTTCTCTTCTCCAGGCTGACCAGTCCCAGCTCCCTCAGCCTTTCCCCATGTGTGAGGTGCTCCCAGGCCCTTTCTAATCTCCATGGCCCTCAGCTGGGCTCTCTCCAGCATGCCCATGTCTGTTGTAGTGATGAGCTCAGCTCTGGACACAGCACTCCATGTGGGACCTCACCATTGGTGAATAAAGGAAGGGATCACCTCTTTTGACCTGCTGGAAATTGTTTACCTCATGCCCTCCAGGATATAATTTTCTTCTTTATGGTGAAGACATGTTGTTTGCTCATGAGAAGATACAGGTATGCAGCTGGAGGGCAAGAACCTACCCAGTCTAACATTGCAAGAGGTTTTGCTGAGGCAGAGTGCTGTCCTAAAAGACTCATGCTAGCATAAGTAGCCCTTCCATCTCATTTTTGTCCTCTTCAGCTTTGCAAGGCTGGGTAATTGCTTTATCTAGAACTCCTTGCATTAACAGGCAGTAATTGGCACCTGTGTTAAAGAGCCTGGTCTCAATTACAGCTGAATCCAGCTCAAACTCCAGAGCTGGGAGATTACATGGGGGAGGAGCCATTAGTGCTCAGGTTTACTCTCTTTCTTTCCACCAGGTGCTCCTCTTTCCCCAGGGATGAAGTATTTTTTCCCATTTCTTGCTTGTGCCTTGAATTTGCAAAACAACCAGCAAGGGCTGCCTGGAAAGCATGAGGCTGTGCCTCTCAGGAGCACAGAGCAGGCATGGCTGGCACAGTGCTCCACTCTGCTCTGCCTCGTGTGGATGCTTCTTACAGAAGCCTCTACTACAAATCCAAACTGAATGGTGGGAATTGGTGTTTGCAGATGGTGCTGTTCCCCCAGCCCCATGCAGCAGCAATCCTGGGAGCTTTCCCTGTCTCTCCCCTCAGCTGTGTGTTTCTTTTGCTTCCATTGCGTCAGCACTCCCCTGTGTGCTGGGCCCTGCCCCCTCCGGCTGCCATTCATCATTTCTGATCCAATAAATTACGGCACCGTAAAGGAATTGTTTTCTGTGTTTTAGAGCCATGAACCTTTAAATTTCCATTTGTTTACTGGGTGATGAATAGACAGTTGTGGTTGGTGCTGGAACCATGCAGAGTGGTGGGAGAGCTCTGACTGCAGGATGACTAGTGCTCCCTCCTGCGAGCTCAGCACCAGGGGCCTCATCGGTTTGTGAGGAAACTGCTGTCTGGGGCTTCCCTTTCCAACAGGGTTCCCTGGTTCAGTTCATAACATGGGTCAAGGGGGGGGTTTGGAGAGGCTAAGTCAGAATGTTAAGTCTTTATTCCTGCCCTAGGGAGGAGTTTTATAATGTCTAGGAGGGAGCTGCTGTGTGGAGTGCCAGGGCAATCCATTGTGCTACAGGATCAGGACTGGGAATCTCAAGCCTATCAGCTCTCTGAAAGACTGATTTAGATAGTGGGTAGGAGCCCTGACAGCAGGAAATGGGGGTAAATGGAGAAAGTAGGCACAGAGTGAGGGCAGTGGCATGAGGAGGAGGGCTGGGATGGCTCGTGGAAGTGCAGAGGTCTGGCTACAGGCACAAGGGAAAGGCTGTGCTGGCCTCCAGTGAATGGCGTGGCTTGGTGGCTTCCCAGTGGTGGAAGAAGTCCTGCTTGATGCTGGAAGTTAGGTGTCCCTTGTCAGAGCCATTGCTAACAGCAAGGTCCAGGACTGCTGGGAACAGACACCAACCATCCTTGGGGAGGCTGCCCTGAGCTGCCCCAGGATACACCACAGGGGAATACACAGCACATCCGAGAGGACAGCTGCTGTCCAGTGCTGAGAGTGGCCCTGCTGAAGACAGTGAGGTTATTCACCTCTGATCTGTAGGTGTTCCTATGCCAATCAGTCCCTCTTCAGCCAATGCACTCTGCTGCACCTGTGATGCTTTTGCCTTTCTATTCTCCAGTAATCCAGAGGCTTCACCTGCACCACAGTGCTTAAACTGTGGAGGTGGGGGGACATGTGGGCATGAAGGTGGCATGGGCATCCCTGCATGATTTGCTTCCTTCTTTCTCTTGGTGCCTGTGCTCTTGCAAATGTAGTTTTAAGTCAGTCTTGCAGCACTTTGGACCTGTCTAATGGTTTTGACACTGGATGTAAACTTAGCCGCATGACTCGTGCCACAGTTGAGTCTGTCCTGCCTTGAGCAATAATAAATTCTTGATCTAAGCTGCTCTGCCTGCACTGCCGATGCATGTCAGTTTTTCCTCTCTTCCCTGTCTCTTGAGACTGCAGGCCACTGGGAAGAGCCTGGGAGAGGCCTCCAGCTCTGTTCTCTGGCTCTGGGGTACAACACGGACGTCATTCCACTACCCTGCGTACATGCAGCCCTTGCGTAAGCCTTAGGAGAAGGCACAGAAGGAGTTAAATAGTGCTGGAAAAATTGGTGTTTAATCCATTGCTGTCCCTTCTAGCAAACCTAGATGGGAAAATGCCTCCCTGTTGGAAATAGTGCCTCTCAAAAATGGAAATGCAGGATGGCTGGGGATTAGGGTGCCTATCGCTGGAAATGGTTTTCTTATCTTCTCTCTGAGCTGAATTGGTGGGACAGCCTCTGAAAATTGAATTGCCTTCCCTGTTTTGGTCTCTGCCATTGCATCCCTCCTGTGCTCCAGCCTTGCACCCACCTTCCCAGTCTCCAGCCTCCCTTGTGCTCATCCTCAGTGGAGCAGAGCCCTCTGAGATGGTCTGTGTTTGTGAAGAGGGACTATCCCAGAGGGAAGGTGGGCAAGATTCATCCTTTGGATTCTCAAGGCCAGGATGATGTAGTCCCTCTTTCCAATCCTTTTCTCTGACCTTGCAAGGACAGTGGTGGCCTGACAGAGCCTGGTTTAGGACAGCACGAGTAAAGGTGTGAAATGATCAGAAGAGGTCATCACTGCTGTAAATGAACATTGGTGATGAGGAGCTGAGACCAGAGCAGGTGGGAGGCAGAGGAGAAGATGAGTACAGCTGGAATAGGTCAAGGAGGGACCATGTTCAACCTGTCAGAGCAGGAATGAGAGTGATCATGAGACTATGGGCAGCCTGAACCATGGGTCTTTGCTGTCCCATGTGGAGATATCTCTCCTACCAGCACTCGGGCTCTGTGCTGGGATGGCCAAGGTGGCTCTTTCAGTTCCTCCTCGCAGTCTCTGTTTGTGGTTTAAAACAGCACACCACAAGCATCAGCCAGTCTGTAGCCAGCTCTATCCCCACAGAACCTGGGGGGTTCACTGCTCCCCTGGTCCAGAGCAGGTGGGACTGAAGGCAAATCAAACACTTTCTCATGGGAACAGCCCAGGTGTGGATGTGCCAGTGATGGGTATCCAGGCACAGGATAGGGAATTTTTTAAATGTCTTTTTTCCAATATTCTTGGGGATAATTCTCTTTTACTGAGCTGTGCTTTAACATAGATTCCCAGTGCCTCGTCTCATCCTTGTCTCTGTCACAGTATTTTTTTTTTTTTTTGGAGGGGGAGGAATTTCCCATCTCTGTTAGAGTTAAGTGTGAGCCATAAGCACAAGAGGTACTGAGTGTCCACCTGCTGATGGCTTTTAAACACACCAACCTGCAGTCATGGTGCTGCTCCTACACACGGTTGCTGCCCTTGGTTCTTCATCTGCCAGAACACATTGAGTTTGAAAGTAAAATTTATTTAGGACTAATTGGAGAGTTTTTACTGCTCTTACAGAGCTACAATCCTTGGTTAATGGAATCTGAAGCAGAACTCTCTTTCAGAATAGCCCCTCTGCACTGAGCTGGAACACATTAAGTAATTGCTGCCTGTAAGGGCAAAGCACTGGCCAAGGGCCTGATTCCTCTTGGAAGAGCAGGCTGTGCTCAAGCTGCATGGACTTACTGTCTGCCCTGAGAAAGAGGAGTCCTCCCTTCATACTAGGGTGCTGTTTTTGCCCTCTGCTGAAGGACTAACTCAAACTGCTGACAAATAATGGGAAAAAGGTTGCCTTTAATCATCCAAGTGCTTCCTTACATGCTTAGAGGCAGCTGTGGCCAGGTCTACCCACATCAGAGGGATGGGGAGCCTTTCTGTCTGCAGAAAGGAGATTATGGCCAAAGCCATTATGCTATTTGAGGGCCCTGTTAAAGAGCTCATTCCTGGACTGGGATGCAGGTTTGCTCATTGATCCCCACCATCTGCACTTGCATGGGAGGACACACTGGTTTGTTATGTGTGGCACAGGCTCAATCTGCAGTCGTGTCCTGGAAAGGAGGGACAGGGATGGGGACAGACCAATGGCAGTCACAGGGCAATCCTTAATGCTATTTTGGAAAGCTTTCTTGTTGCCAGCCCCACATGCCCTGGAATGGACTGTCCAGGGAAGTGGTGGAGTCACCATCCCTGGAAGTGTTCAAGAAATGACTCAGTGGGGCTCCTAGTGCTCTTGTTTAGTTGATATGGTTGTGTTTGATCTTAGAGGTTTTTTCCAACCTTAATGATTTTATGATTCTACATTTCTGCACAGCCTCAGTCCTGCCCCATGGCCCCACGCCTGGGGAATGGACCCATGGAGTTATCCCAGGAGTATTTTGCAAGGGAGTTGCTTCCCCAGCTCTTGGTCCAGATCTACCTGCACTTAGTGGAGGCTGGGAGCTCCACTGCCTCTGTGTCCTCTGCCCACGTGAAGGGTCACCAGTGGTACCTGGCCTGGATGTGCAGGGTACCCTATGGGGCTAACATGGCCCCATGGCTGTGGTCATGTGCCTAAACAGTTTGTCCAAATCAACTTGTTATTTCATTTTGGGTTAAAACTGATAAATCAAGGTGACTTTGAGGAGAGAAATAATTCCTTTTGCAGGATTTGCATAATCCTGGCTGGTGATATGATAATAGTGTTTGTTAAAGGCAGAACACAATGAATTAATACTGTTAAGTTGCTGCTGCAAAATGCAAAGCAGGTAATTTACTGTGGGTGCAAGGAAGAGCGTGAGCACAGCAGGCTTGGCAGTGACATTGTCAGGCCCTGAAGACTTGTTGCCACAGGTCCAGCCAGGATCTGGCACAGTCAGCAACAGGTACACCCTACACTCTGCTTGGTCCTGGCTAAAGGTTGTACTCAGCTTGTCCAGGGAAGTATTACCTGTTCAGTTCCTTTTCTCACTGACTCTCGGAGGCTGGGATCTGCTTTGTCCCTTGGATCATTCCAGAGAGCCACTCCCTGCTGGAGGAGGGATGGGTTAGCTGAGGGTGACGTGTGTCATGCTGGTTCCAAAGGGACCTCTGAACACGGAGATGCCCTGGTAAGGAGATTGGCCCTGGCATTGTCCTTCATGCCACCTTGGCCACCCTCAGAAGACTCTAGAGGCTGTTCAGTCAGGAAGAAGTTTTCCTCCCACAGCGAAGATGAAGGCCCTGGGGTGGGTTCACGAGCCTGGAGACCAGCCAGCTCCAGCACCAGCCCTCAGCTCCCACCTTGCTCAGCTGGGCTTGCTGAGGCGATGGTGCTGCAAGGTGAGCAAGGAGGAAGAGCTGGTGTGAGGCAGAGGTGGAGGGAGGTGCTTGGGAAAGGTGCATGGGTGCCTCGCTCATTCCCTGGGCTGGCGCTGCACTTCCAAAGCCATCCCTCCTGCCAGACCCCACTGGAATCCTAATGCACTGCTTATCTCTGCAGCTCCACAGCTCTGTGAGAGGGAGATGCTGTGCGGGAGCCAGAGCAGGATTTCAAGCTAATTGGATTCTGTGTCTCCGTGGCTTCCCGTATAGGCAGGAGACTGGGATTAGTGCAGTGTTTCTGAGGAATGGAGGAGAGCAAGGATGACCTGCACAGGGATTTCCTCCTGCACAGCCCCTGCTGCCAGCTTCAGGGAAGGACTGTTTTAGACATGCCATCAAGGTGGAAGAGGCTAAAGCAGCATATACCCCCCCATGTTGCTTCTGCTCTTCCTAAACCTTTGAACCAGGTGCAATCTCCTTTCCAGGGAAGGAAACACCTCAAACACCTCCCAAGCCTGAGCCAAGGGACTGGTCTCTCTTGATGACTCCATGTGGGGTGAACCAGAAGGAGAAATCAAAGAACTGGTGGCTCCTGCATGTAGTCAGCCAACTGCCTGGGTTTGCTTCCCCTTCCCTCCCCAGACCTGGCTGCTGGTTGGGAGCAGCACGTGTTTGAACCTTCTCCCTTCCCCCATGTTCCTCGCCTTGTCTCAGAGCCTGTCAGGGCTCAGGCAGCAGGATTCACCTCATTAACAGAGATTTATTCCTGTATAAACATTTCATTCCTTTAATTGCAAGGCACTCATGCTGCAGGCAGCAGTGGTAATGGCTCTGCCTGTGCAGGGTGTTGAGGCAGTGTGCCAGGTGTGCATGTGCCTGCAGAGACACACACGTGGCTGGGTGGGATGCTCACATGGTTGTGACACACCACGGTGCCCACAGGTAGAAGTGTGTGCTGTGCAATGCAGGACCAGCCAGTCTGGGTAAGTGTGTGGCCCCGAGCACCATGCTCTTGGATACCAACCTGTGGGGTCACAGAATCATTAAATTCTAGAATAGCTTGGGTTGGAAGGGATCTTAAAGGTCATCTCATTCCAACCCCTCTGCCATGGGTTCCACTAGACCAGCTTCATCCAAGCCCTGCCCAACCCAGGCTTGAACATTTCCAGGGATGGGGCAGCCACAGCTTTTCTGGGCAACCTGTGCCAGTTCCTCACTGCCCCCACAGGGAAGAATTCTTCCCTAATATTCAATCTCACCCTGCTGTCTGTCAGCATCAAGTCATTCCCCCTTGTCCTCTCACTCCATGTGTTTGTCACAAGTCCCTCTCCAGCTCCCTTGGAGCCCCTTCAGACACTGGAGCCTTCTCTAGGCTGAACACTCCAAGCTCCCTCAGCCTGTCTCCAGAGCAGAGATGCTTCAGCCCTCAGAGCCTCTCCATGGCTGTAGTTCTGTGGAAGGGCTGGAGTATTTTCCTTGCTGTGCAGAGGAATGGAGAAGGTCGAGGTGCCCAGACCCTGTCTCTACAGGCAGTGTAGCAGGACATTGAATGAGGCCGTGTGTCAGCAGCTGTGCACACTGAGAGCTGTTGGGGTGCTGGGTGTCCAGTGTCTGCCACCATGAGGGGCAGCCCTTGGGCACCTGGATGGAAGCTCTCCTCAGAGCCTCTCTGGGCTGTACCTTGGATCACTGTTTCATGGCTCCTGGCATGACAGGAAATATCTTGGGCTCCCTTATCTGTGGAAAAATGTGTTCCCTGGGTCCTATTGCCTTGCCAGGGTGCTCATCCAGACAGCACAGACTGAGCCATGCAGGAAGCTGAGTGGAAAGAGGGTCTGAGCCTTCCTGTCTGGTCTAAGCCAAACCACAGGGAGATGCTCCCACTGTGAGGGCCAGGAGGGATCCCCCAAGGAGATCGAGGATGTGGCCCTTGCCACTTACTCCCCACATCACTGCTGAAATGTCACCATCTCCTGAAAACTTCCTGGCAGTCCCTTCCCAGCAATGGAGCATCTCTGGGGCCCTGCTCTGTCAGGCATTGGTGCAGGGGGATGCATTCAGTCAGCAGTGCCTGCTGGGCTCTGAGTGCAGGGGTGACAAGAACTTACCAACCTGCCGCTGTGTTTTGTGCTCTCTTCTCCGACATACTCATCCAAATGTTAATTTTATGGATGGCTTTATAAATCTTGCAGCTTTCCCCTGTCCACAGGCTATGTAGATTTCATCTTATTGAGAGGTGACACTTGTAGCCTTTGGTACCAGGCTATCAATTTAATTTTCTGAGCGTAGTAAAAAACTTAGAACCATATTAACTCATGATTACTCTGCCGCTCCCTCCTCTAACTCTTTCTGTACCATCTGAAATGCTAGGATGATGAATAGGTGCCTCAGCTGCTGGCAGAGCCACAGGCATGGCACAGCAACAGCCAGGGCCAGCCTTCTAACTGGAACAGCTACACGGTGTCCAAATTGTGAGCTGCTATTCTCCTGCTTGCCAAGAAGATGGAGTTTCGTGCCCACCTCTCTGTTAGACCTGGCAGTCTAACCCTACCTCTGAGACCCTTCCTTGTGTTTTGAGCAGGGGACATCTGCAACTCTGCCAGACACACAGCTCATTGATTCACCAGGCTGAAAGGAAAGGCTTTGCTCCGCTCACCATGAGACAGACTTGCTGCCACCAAACCTGGAAAAACATGTTTAGGTCATTCCAACAATGTAAAGGTTAAATGTTTAGCTGCAGCTATTGAAAACAAAGCAACAGCAGCAACACCACCAACAACAAAAGACTTGGATGCCTTATCAATGTCTGGATATAAGATCTGCATTTAAGCACCTACGAGGTACAGTGCACTGAGGTCCTCACTGGGCCCTGCCCTGAGTAGAGGGTGCTGCCTCACTGCACTTTGTCACCCGTGGGCAGCTCTGCAACAGCTCAGCCCCAATTCACCCCAGTTGACAGCTTTGCAAAATGGATTTCTGGTCTCTAATTTTTTGCCTGGGAATTTTGACAAAGCACCTGATGTGCTCTCTCTGCTGATTAAGAGGGCTTCTTTATGTTGTAGCCTTGCTTTCAGCCACTCGACCTCCATGAGTATGACAGTGACCTACGCTAAGAGTTATTTGAATACGGGTCTTTTGTTGAGTAAATATCAACCTGGAAGGGGATTTTTTTTTCCTGCCCTGCACAGCTCCTGTTTCAGTAAATCAGTAGATGGTTCATATATTTAATTCATACTGTTTTGCAAAAAAAAACTCATAAGTTTAGATTTTAGCATCATAGAACGGGTTGTCTTATGGACAGCATGGCTTACAGATTTCATAGTTCCATAACAAGTTCCAATATGCATATTATTAAAAGAAAAACTAAAACCTCATCATGATGCAATGTGTCTAACAGTTCCATAATGCCTGAATTCCTCATCCTGTCACATTTGTGGTATGTCACAGCAACTGTCCTGCTGCCAAGTTGTTGTCTCTGGAGTCCGGGCTCACCCTTTGCAGTCATGTGCCTGGAAAACCTGCAGAGTCCAAGGCAAACACCAGGAGACACAGGCAGAGGTCCTGCTCCATGTGTATTCCTCCCTGTGATCTCTCTCTCTGTGTGCCTGTTCTTGTCACTCCTGTCTCCTGAGGGTTGTTGCTCTTCCAGACTGTTGCTGGCAAGGACAGTTGTTGCTGTGATGGAACCCTTTGGGCTTGAGCCAAGCTCCTGTCCCACTCTGACACAGGAGGGGCTCAGGGGCCTTTCCTGCTCAGGGGGGCAGTTCAGTTTATAGTCCTGTCTAGAGCATCCAGAGCAGCACCAGGTGGTCAGACCACTCTTGTCCATGCCCGAGGCTGATTCTGCTCTATGCAGGAGGCAAAAGCTCCTGGCAGCACCTGTGTGAGAGCTGGCAAGGGCTGTGCTGAACAGCTCTTCGTGCTGTGGCTGCCCTGCAGTGCAGCTGGCATCTCCTTGGGGACAGTGCCAGGTGCTGTCTTTCTTGTTGCAGGGTTTTGGCATGAAGTTCTGGCCTGTGCAAAC
Source organism: Formicarius rufipectus (assembly GCA_013399695.1). NCBI lineage: Eukaryota > Metazoa > Chordata > Aves > Passeriformes > Formicariidae > Formicarius > Formicarius rufipectus. Next base: position 263,413 of record VXAU01003742.1, on the reverse strand, counting down.
TGCTTTCCACACCTGGTGCCCCTTTCCTGTCCCTCGCTGGCAGTCGCTGCCCCTGTTAGATGTGGGTATGATCCCCTGGAATCCAGCTGGCCCTGGTGACCAGCAGACATCTACTGGGGGACTTCAACAAATGGCTCAGCTGCATGACTCTGCTGACTCCTCTGCTGAGCTCTGGTATGATGCCCTGGCCCCCACCTCATGCTGCTGGACATCAGCCCAGCCACAGGGAGCAGCTGAATGAGGGTGGATCTGGGGTGCGGGCACCCAGTGAGCACCCAGGTCTCTGCTGGGCTGTCACCTGAGGAGCAGCAGCAGATGGATGTGGAAAGCCTTTAAATTCAGCACATGATCAATACTAAACTGATCTTCTGGAGTCTCTTATAAGATTACCCCAGCCTCATGCATCCAATCGCAAAAAAATCACTCAGCACACTAGGGAGATGTGAAAAACACTGCAGCCCCCATTTAGGATGCACAGAGCCAGAGTAAGTGACTTCACAGTTGTTTATCGCAGTAAATAATTGATCCACTTTATGTTTAGTTTTATTGCTACCCCTGTGCCCCCACCTCAGTTCCTTTCTCTCAGTTTCCCTCTCTCATCCTAAAATTCCCATGTTGGGTTGTTTCTGTTGTCATGATTCCCTACCACTCGCACGTGTGTGATACACACACACAGACACAAATCTCTCCTGGTCCAACTTTTCCTGACTGCCTTACCAGGGAGAACAGTGCTGAGGGGTAGAGACAATGCTGTTTCACTGCTCAGCTCAGTCCATACCCAGGCCTGGCTTTGCCTCCTTGGTCTCTGCCCCAGTGCTGCTTTCACATGGTGCCAATGTGCAGAACGGCTTGGAATACATTAACATTGCTAATAGTATTTCTATACTAAATAGTAATGACATTTGAACAGACTCTATTACACAAATTACTGAGCTGGCCAGATGTGGAGTGGGGGCTGCAGCTGGCACAGGGTGGCAGTGAAGGGATAGATGCTGCTCTGATGTGGAATCCAGCTGGGGAAGGTGCACCTCACCTGGCACCAGTCTGGAAGCCCTGGGCTGCCCCACACATCCAGAGCCAGAAGGGACAAGGCAGCTGGTGTGTGGGGTGTGCAGCACCTGGGCTTGGGTGCCTGGAGGGCTCTGCCCATCCTGGTCACACATACTTACCACTGTGGACTCTGGTGGGTTTGCTGTGCCTGTCAGCTCCTATGTCAGTGCAGAGTTTCTCAGATGCTAAAAACAGGATGATGGGAGTCCCTGCCATGGGATGAAGCTTTTCTGGTCCTGTCAACTGAGATGAGATATACATCTCTGAAGCCCTTGGCAGCATGCTAGCTCCTGCTTGTGGATACTGTTGTGGAAAAGATTGAGTACAAATTGGCACGTGTCTTTCTGAGTAGAAAATTGTTGGAGTTTGGGAGAGTGTCAGAAAGAGCATCACACCTGCATGCTCCAGGCAGTTGCTCCTGGCCACTCTGGAGACACAATATAGGTTGGAATGACTTTTGGGCCAGACTTGTGCTGCTCCCTGTGGAAACCATTCTGATGGTGTCTGGAGCCCCGCAGACACCTTCCTAGGAGTGCTGCATTTAAACAAGTGGGTGCTGTGAGGTTCTGATCTCACCTCTGGTTCTGTCCACTTCTGATCACTGTGGAGGGCAGTGATCTGACCTGAACTGTATCTTCAGGAACGGATCCTCCTTTACAGGTGTTGTCCAGTCATCTTCAATGGCTCTTTTAACACTCCTTCCAGCAAGGCAGCAGGTGACCTTTTGCAGTGAAATGATCCCAGCATCCATATGGTATTTTGCATGCTGTCCCCTCAGGACCTGTAAGCATAGGCCAAATCAGTTATTCTCATCCACTGCTTTGAGAGATGCCAGCAAGATCCCACCATCTGGGAGGCAGAGGCTGCTCTGGGTGTTTTGGCTCCAGGACAGAGTCCTTGAAATGCCTCAGGGTCATTTCTTGATGTGCTCCTCTGGAGCCCCTCCTGTACCCTGGTTTGTTGGGGGCTGGAGGACCTCAGGCACAATCTTCTTTTCCAGTTTCTGCTGCTCCTGACAGCAAGGGTTGTTGCCCCTCCATTAGCTGGGAGTCCAAGGCCCCCAGTACCTTGGGCATGCAGAGCTTTACACTTCCAGCAGCTCAGGTAGGTACCTGCACATCATGGATGGTGTCCCCAGGAGTGACCTCTAGGCTGTGCAAAGGGGTCTCCACCTGACCTTGGCCTGAGTTTGTCCATTATGTCACATCAGGAACACCTGAATTCCTAATCTGGAATTCTAAGCAAAGTAGGGAGGGTAAGGAGGTGTGTGCACAGCCCTGCCAGCCTCTCACCACTCCACAGGCTGCCAGCAAGTGAAGGAGGATGGAGAGCACAGAGCAGGTCCCCAGCATCTCAGCTGCCTGGGGCCATCCCTGGAGCAGAACACCCTGGACACTCCTGCAGATGACAGCTGGTGGCACCTCAAGGCTCTGAGTTTGGTTCCCTTTCAAGGTGTGTGCCTCAGCTTGACCCCACATGCTTCCCATGGGTTTTGGCATGCCATGCCCTTGGGGCTGCCTGCTGACAGTGCTCCTGTGCCAGCAGACAGCAGCTGGGGCTGGGGCTGCACTCGGCTGCGTCAGGCGGAGCTGACAGGCCTGGTGTGAAACAAGATGAATGGGCTGAAGTTGGTGAAAATTATTCTAATTTATAATCTACTGCTTTGTGGAGCTCCCCAATTAATTCTCTCTAGATACATAAGTAGGCCACATGTTTGCTTTGCTTCAAATGTAATAAACATTACACTCTGTCCCCTGCTTTTGGTGCTGGTTCCTGTCAGAGCATTAGTCCCTGTAGCTAATTCCTCACACCTGTCTCCCAGGCTCCTGGGACCTATAGGCTGAGCATAGGGCGGAAACGCCAGGCTCCAGGAAACTTGTGGTGTGGAGAGATAAATTGCTGATCAAAGGGCTAGTGCACAATGCCTCTGAATATTTAGTCTCAGGCAAGGCAGCCCACTCCGCTCGGGTGAGGGCTTTGTTCCTGACAGCTCCACTCTGCACAGGGAGCAGCCAAGGTGGGATGGGGTGCTGGGATCTGTGCACACCCAAGCCGCAAAGAACTGCTGAAGGATGGGGTCTGTGGGGTGCGATGCCAATGGGGGGGCTGCTCTTCACAGCTCTGATGGGGTCTGAATGTCAGCATGGGGCTGTGGCAGCACCAAGGCACCAGCCTTGGCAGGAAGAACATCCTCCTTGGCTGGGCTAGTGCAGAAGTGGTCCCTGCATCCATCTTCAGGGTAAGGGTCCTGCTGCTCCTGCCCTCCATAGTGTTGCAGAGCAGGAGTTGAGCACAGCCCCTGCCATGGAGCCTGGCCAGAAACTGCAGCCCTGTTGCCCAGAAATCCTGAAAAAGCCAAGAAGAGGCAGAGAGGGTCCCAATAGGAAGCAGGGAGCCTATTTTGGACATTCATGGCCCTAAAGTGCCAGGGTGCCCGAGAAAAGGCATGTACTGCCTCCAGAGCCAGGGACAGTACCATCCAAGAGTTTGGGCACTGCTGGCCCAACCAGTGCTAGTCCTGTTGTCAGGGGGAAGCAGAGGTCAGGGGCAGCCCTTTGTTCCTTCAAATGACTCCTCTGCATATGAAAAGAGAATCAATTCTGCAATGCCTTGATGATCCCTCTCAACTCCTTCCTTACCTGCAAGGGATGGAAGATGATTCCACATCTGTTGATAGCAAGGGTGAAGAGAGGTTTGCACAGCAAAAGCCCTGGCCCTGCTCTGGTGCTGTGTTGAGCTCTGTAGAGCTGCTTTGCTTGCTGGGCTGCCTCTGGTAGAGGGTGAGTGAATTGGGGTTGGTACTTCCACCTGGTTTGATGCAATAATGGCTTATTGATTGCTGTGCAGAAAACCGGGGGCAGCTTACTTGGCACTTTGTTTTCACCATCTCCAGAGGACAGAGAACTTTAAAAATAAGTTTAGAGTGTAGTTTAAAAGTGATTTTCAGCACTGCTGCCACTAACAGCCAGGCCTTGCTCTCACCTCTCTCACCTGACTTTACCTCTCACATCCACAGCTTCTCTGCTGGCATCTGAGTGCAAGTGAAGCACCTGCCTGCCCTTTGGCTCCTGTCCTGCCCTGGGTGGTCTAGAGCCAGCGACACTTGTCAGTGGTCCAGAGCCATCAGCTCCATGTCCTTCAGTGAGTCTTAGGGCAGGGACAAATTACTGGAACTCTGGTAGAGGAGAGGTGCTGGCTTCACACCCTGCATGCCAGCACCCAATTCTGTGCTTGCTGTAGGGCATGAGGAGCCTGGCTCGGCATCTGCCAAGTGTCTGAGAGCACCGAGGGGATGCGCTCCCCACCTACCCCTCACCATGGGGGTCAGCATTCACTCCACACTCCTGTGTTCTAGCAGGCGGAGCTGCATTGAGGTCTCTCAAGGACAGAGACGCCAGCCTGGCCCTGAGGCACATGGCCCCCCTTTGCCTGGAGCCCCAGACACAGGCGCTTGTGTGCCCCATGCAGACCTGCCAGGAAGGGGAGCCAAGCAGCAGCTGTTATCAGGCTCACACAGGCCTTTCCCATCTGGCTGCTCTTCTGAGGAGTGATCCGTGTTCCCTGCAGGTGCCGGCAGCCGTCACCATCACGGGAGGCGCAGCCACGGCGGGAGGTGCAGCTGCTCTGTCTGCAGAGTCTCAGGCTGCCCCCTCCAAGCCAGGCTGTAGCCCTGGCAGCACCTGCAGCCCCTTTTCCTCCCTCAGTTAGGCATGGGGGAGCTGACAGGGAGCCCTGGGATTTGAGTTGACTCAGGCAGCTTGGGTTGAGTTGCAAGAGGCTGGAAACACAAAGCTCAGTCTGGGTCTGGGTCCAGAGCATAGGATGAAGAGCTGGTGGTGAGCAACAAGAGGATGCACAAGACTCTCAATACTAAAGCCACCACTTCGCCCAGCTGGTGTGAGGGACAGTCCTCTCAGAGTCCTCCCCTCAGCCCTGTGGAGGTGTGATAGGGCACTGAGCACCTCGGGGCAGGGATCTGCTGGCAGACACGGTCCGTGTCAGCATTGATGCTCTTTTTCCTCCCCACAGCTATTTGCAATTTGCCACTGGCAGCACACGGAGATGAAGGGAATGCTGCCCACCAGGCTGGAAGGAGCTCAGACTGAACACCTTCCCTGTGGTGTTGTCAAGCCCTGTGACTGCAGAACCATCGAGACTGAGCCAGGACATTGTCATCCCTCCCACGTCTCCTGAAACTACCCCCATAACTTCTGGGAAGTGCTGAGTGGGTGCCCACCACCCTGTTGTCAGACCCTCTTGTTTTTGCAAAGCCTGACCCGAGGCAGAAGTGTGGGGCTTGGGCTGGCTGGGCTGTGGAGGTTGAGCTGAGCTGCAGCTGTGCCAGTGGCTGCAGATGCTCCTGCACGGCACAGGAAAGCAGCAATCCCTCGGGTGCCTGTGCTTGCTGAGTCCCTGGCATCTGGGCAGGGGTGCTGGCTCTTGGGGAGCTGTGCCAGGACACATTTCCAGGCCTTAGGTGGGAGTACTTTTCCCTGATGGATGCAGTTTGCTTCAGAGGTGATGGAGCACTCTCTGCAGAAGCAGACCAAAGCTGGTGGGCACAGGGGCAGCCAGGCTTGTGAAGCAGAACATTTCAAATGCTTTTTGTTCCAGCTCTCTGCAGCCCATGCATTGCCAGGAGCTGCTCTCTGTTTTTGCTTAACTTGGTAACTGCAGCAGGACCCAGTAAACAAGCTTTTCAAGTCTGCTGCAGGAGCCAAGGCAGCTCTGGGTGTCTTGGTCGCGCCTCTGGGGACAGCACTGCTGAGTGCTGCTGGCACTGTGACACAGCTGCTCCCACACCTTAGCTTTGGGGGTCCCCAACACCTTTTCTGGGGATTCTGAGCCAGGGGTCTGACTGCAGAGAGGGAGAGGGCAGCCTGTGACTGCCTCCTTGCAAAGGGCTCTGCTCAGCCTGGGTTGGGCAGTCCAGCACAGCTCTGCTCCCTCTGCATGTGTTTCATGCTCTTTTCTCCCTCCACCTACACCAGGGAGAGGGCAAAGGACCATGAGGAGTTAGAAGATGTAACAGAGCTGAGCACCAAAAACCACCAAGTCCCATCTTTCATGGTACCCCACTACTTAGAGAGCTGTCAGTGTCAGACCCTGCCTGCACCCAGCTTCCCCATCCTGTTCTGGCTCCTGTCCTGAATACACTTTAACATTTTGTGACTCTCAGAGGTTTTTAAATTTAATGGGTTCCTTTTTTTCTTCCTTCTTATCACCTGAGCTGGATCCTCTCTGAGCTGCTGCCAGCTCCAGGGATTACAAGTGAATAATTTAGGTCTGATGGCACGTTTGAAGTTTAAGAAAAGGAAAAGGTAAGTGTACCTACTCCTCATCCCTCCTCCAGAGCCATGGTGCAGGCTGCTGTTTCTCCAAAGGCAATTCCAAGGATTCCCTAAGGAGCCAAACTCTGCACATGACATGACCTTTCTCAGCCATGGCCATCAGGTCCTGACAGCCTGGAGGTGAGGGGTCCCAGGGCACCACAGGAGCAAGGGGCTCATTTTCACCCATCTGCTCCTACAGCCTTCTGCTCTGCCATGAGGCAGCTCCCCGGTGCCAGCACAAGGAACTGTGTGTGCCATGGACTGACGTCCCTGCCTGTGAGAGGCACTCAGGGCTGTGCCAGCCCGGTGCCAGGAGGGGTTAAATGCCAAACCAGTATGTATGTGTGTCCTGGAAGCTCTGCAGCACAGCCAGGAAGGCAACAGGCAAACCATGGCCTGCTGGAGAGATGGGTGCTGGGCTGGCTTCTGCTGCTGGAGGTGCCTCGGGGGTCACTGGCCTGTTGTCTCCAGGTGCCAGTGGAGGAAGGAGAGCCTGGCACTGTGCTGAGCAATGGCAGAACAGAGTTTTGCCTGGTTCTCCCACCTTTGCTAAGCACTGACACACCTCTGCTTGACCTCAACAGGGTCTGGAAGCAAAGAACTCCCTCCCACATCCAGAACTGCCAGTGGTGGGCTCTGGGATGTGCTTGCACAATGCCAGGCACGTTCCTAGTTCTCAGGACAGGGGGCACAGGAAGATACTCTGGGAAATTATTTTTACCTCCCTGCAATTCACTCCTCAGAGCTCAGTCACTTTTATCAGTGCTGGTTCAGCCCCAGTGAAGGCAATCTTTCTTCATACATACACTTCTCTCTGCAAGGTGGCTCTGACAAAATTTAAATATGAACTTTAGTGGTTTCCAGGAGCTCTTGCAAGAACTAACAAGCGTATCACAGGGTCCAGCATTAAATCCTTCCCTGCTGGGATGCAGTAGAGAACGGAAACTGTCAGGCAGTTTGAGATCCACTTAGCAATTAGTGCAGATGAAAGAAGCACTAACGCGAAAGCCCTGGTCTCTGTGCTCTGGTGGGAGGAGGAAAGGAACGTGTGAGGGAAACATGACAAAATGTGGCTGTGTATCCCACAAAACAATGAATCATTTTAACATTTCCAATCCTTTTCATGCAAGCGGAAACTGTCGATCAATATGGGACAGAATTAAAGACCTGCAGTAAAACCTTGGAGCTGAGGATCTGTGAGAATTGTGAACACAGAATAGTCTGTGTGATTTCGCATACCAGGAGAAACCAGAGTAGGTACAAGAGTCAGAAGCTACAACAGTGGAAGTCTGGTGGGCAAAAGGGCTCCTCTGCCCACCCTGGGAAGGAGAAACCATCACTGGCAACAGATATAAAGCAGCTACAGAAAGAAGGAGTATTTCCCAGAAAACTCCAAGTTACAACAAATGTGACTCTAAGCCATATCCTTGTAAAAGTCTGCAAAATGTGATTCTGATTCACAAAAGCTGCAGCCATAGCCTTGGCTCTGGAGGATTTGGGGCCAGTAAGAGCATCTCATAGGCTTTACACTCTGAAGTGGTGAAAACAGCCAAGAGATGCCATTTTATGACTGTGCCACAGCTAACTTCAGTACAATGTCAAATTCATGGTAAGTTAGTAGGATAGTATCTCTGGAAAGAGGAAAGGCAGGCATACAACAGCTAAAGAGGTGACTACTTGGTTATGTGCACAAGGAACATGATGAACTGTGCCTGAATCTATTCTAAAAATATCTTTACTGGGCCATTTGAATAGTAGTAGGGAAGACACAAGTCCACAGTTTGGAAATGCTAACATTTTTAGAAAATTAAGATCATTCTTTAGTAATTGAATGAGCAAAACAGCTCAACATGAAGCACTTACAACATGTCTTTGAGGAGGTTCAGATTCCTGCAGATGCATTTTAGAAAAGCTGTAGAACCTTGTCATATGTGTAAAGTAGCCAGCTAGTCACAACAGCAGGACAAAAAATGGCACAAGGAAAGTGTAACTTTAAACGCAGTGCAGAGGGACTTCCAGGGCATGAAGGAAGCCAGGGGACTGGCTCTGTGTGCACATATATTGTCATTTAAAAGCCGTGGATATAATAGTGGTGGTGGCTGAGCAGGATTTGAGACAGAAGGGACAGAACATGATGAAAGATAAGCAGAGCTGGGGCTGATGCTTCACATTCTAGATGTAGGCACTGAGTGGGGCTTCCTTTCCCTTGAGTACAAGAGAGCTTTGATAGTCCATCCCAGCCACATTGTGGGGGTTTTCCCAATCCAGAGTCCATATCCTGCAGAGTGCTGGACTCAGCACTGGTGTAATCCAGAATTGCTCACATGACTCTGCCTTTCTGGGATGTGAGTCCAAAGACAACCTTAGTACTAGAAATAAGCAATTGTTTCCAAGCTTACAGCCTCTCCATTCTTTCTGGAGCCCAGACTGTGACTTTCACTGCACCACAGTAATCCTGCCATTGTCACGGGAAAATTGCAATTTCTTTGAGCCCTATTTCTCTCTGTCCTTGGGTGGTCTCAGGGCCACAGAAGGGTGTGTATGAGAGAGCAAGTGTGCGTGCATGTGCGTGTACTATGAAGAGGAGAAAAGGAGGCTGTATCATGTCAGTTAGCCCTGGTCCTAAGCTTTCCATCTAGCTGGGATCCTTGAAAGCAGCCAAGACCTGAGAGACTCAACCTTTGCCTTTCCTTTTTTTTTTGTGTTTGTTTGGTTTTTTCCCTGCCTTTTTTATATTGCATATCTAGGGCATAGCTTCAGTTATCCACTCTCTTGCAATGCTCAGGTGGTGATCTGTGCCTCCAGATGTAGGCCTTGGGAGCAAAAAACCTGGAATTGTGCCCTGTGCCACTGAGGGGAGGGCACTATGTGAGCATGTCCCACATCAAGGTCCATTCTCCCTTGCACACCACCTGGGTATTGTCTGCCTGTCCACCAAAGAACCAAACATTTGCCACTGGGCTTTTTTCAAGCCATAGTCTGGGATCTGTCCAGCAAAGCAAATGCTGAATGAGTGCTTCAAATAACTGTCCCAACCACTAATTTTTACAGGCTGAGTGGCAGCATTTCATGCTGGGCACAACAAGCAGAGGAGATGAAAGCTCGAAGCCAAATAGACATCAGAGAGCCAGTACAGATGTGATTTATTAAAGAAATGTCTGGATTGCAGAGGAAGCAGAAAGGTGCATCTTGAAAGGAACCTTTAACGCCTGTGAGTGAAAAGTAACATGGGCTGAGAAGCAAGGGAAGCTGCCAGGGGCAAAAGCTAATGGACCTGGTCCTGGGGTGTGTTGTCAGCAGGGAACATGTGGCTGGGAGCCAAAGGATAAGCTGTGCTGCTTCATCTGTAGCCATAAAAGTGAGAGCTGAGCAAAAGGGCTGCCCAAGCTGAGCTGAGAGGCAAGAAAGTGTTGCTGGAGAAGGGGATATCCCCAGGATCCCACTGGGAACTGATGTGCTTTTAGTATAGTTTGTGTGGAGAAACTAATAACCACACACTCATGTCAGCAGGGCACGCTGCATTTCTGTGCCTCCTCACACTGGAGCAGCAATTCCAGCTCCCACCTTGTTGTCCAGAGCCAGTTCCCCAGCTGCCAAGTGCTGATCAGGCTCCCCCATGCATCTCTCCTCTCCCAGTGTGCCAGCACAGCTGCTCCAGGCTGGCTCCAAGCCTTGGGTCCCCCATCACTGCAAACAGGCCTGCCCTGTGCAAGGACGAGTGCTGTCCAGCCAAGTGTTGTCACCTTCTTTCAGCTGTACATGCTCTTGCCAGGCTGAGAGGTCCTTGTGAGGGGGGTCTCAGGCCTTCCCTTTGCTGTGCCAGCCCCCTGCTGCCCAGCTGGTTCTCCTGTGCCAGCATATGGCTGGGGTACTGCCTGCCCATGCTGTCCCCAGCCCTGAAGCCACCCTGAGCAGCACAATCTGCTGCATTAGGTCGATTTCAAGAGCCCCTCCAGGTCAGTTAGCAATTACCTGCACCAGATACATGCTTGGAAAGGAGCTTCTGATCTCTTCAATGCACTCGTTTTCCTCTTTCAATTTCAAATTCGCCTCACTGGAAATAGGCACTTCAGCCTCTTTTACAGACCATGGTAAATTAGGATTTCGTCCAGTTCTGTTGGTTTTGCTGATATAGATGTTTTTCTGTGCAGAGGCAATGCCATGGCCAATCCGAGGTGTGTCCAGACTCCCTCTGTTCAGACTCTTCCAGCTGAGCCTGTGAGTGATGTCATCATAGCACACAGAGTGTTTCTGCACAGACCACTGGCCCTAGTATGTCCTAAGCAGCCTCTCCTGGGATGGTCACGCTGGTCCCCAAAACTCTTGTTTCCAGACTGGTGTTCCGTGTTGCTGAGACATGGCCAGTGAGGCATTCCCTCCCTTGAAGAGTCAGCTGCAGTGCAGGTTTCCCATCTGCATACTCCAGTCTTGTCCTGAAAAGAAAAGGACCAGAAAAAAGGAAATCCAGTGTCTTTGCATCTGTCCTTATTTTTGTGCTGAAACCTTGACTGCCATCCACTTGTCACAATGATATTTTCTACAGTGACAACCTTCATGCTCTTCCAGCATAGCGCTGGTCACATTTTGGGGATGCTCCAACTGGTTCATTCTGCTGCTCGGCTGAGGAAGACACATCTCCTGCTTGTGCCCGAGGACACATTCCCAAGGGAAGGGAGGCTCACTGCAGTCCTGCAGCTGGTGTATCTGCAGCAGTCTCTGGGGCCAGTGTGGAGCCAACCCCTGGCACTGCCCCCAAGGGGCTCAGCTCTGGGGCCAGGGCCAGCTGGCTGCCAGCAGGCACAGGCTGCTGGGGAAGGGCTCTGGGTTTGCTGCTTGCCTCATCACAGGGCACCTGCAGCCCAATGGGGTCACACGATGCCCCATCCCAAAACCAGGGTTTGGAGCTCAGAGGCAGAAGCAATTTTACATAAAGTTCAATTAAATATTTGCTTTATAATTGCGCAACAAATTATTCATAAAGGCATTGAAATCTAATCACAAGGCTGACACCGCGGAGTCTGCAAATGACACAGTACTTGGAGAGAATAAAGATGGGGGGAGCTGGCAGGCTCTGGTGACAGGCAATGTGTGGGACAGTGGGAATGCTTCCAGGAAAAGACCCACAGTAACATCAAAGAGGCTCAGCAAGGCAGGGACGTTTGGCTGGCAGAGTAAGTGGGGTGGCATATGAGAAATGGTCCTGGGCAATAGACTGGAGAGTTTGCCTCGTGTGCCCAAGAAATGGGGGACCACTGACTATGTCCCTCCCAGCCATGTTGTGGCAGCTCCATTTTTGTGCAGGCACGTTCTACGGTGTGTTATGGAGCATTCCCAGCTCTGCAGGACCTATGTGAGCATAGGATTGCTGCCTTCAGCTCTTACCCCTTTCTCCAGCAGGAATCATGGTGCTGGACATTTTAGAGGGTACAGAGACTCTCTCATAGCCATGGAATATGAAGAAAGTCATGTGGTGCTACCTGCCCATGGGGTTCATCCTAGACCTGTGCCAGAGCAGCATCCACGAAAAGGCGGGAGGCAAGCTGAGCATGTAACAGGGGATCCCACAGTGCAGCTCTCAGGAGACAGGCATGTGAGACAAGGATGAGCAGCTGGCAAGAGGTGGCTGGTAAGCAAATTTAGAGTAAATGTGACCACCCAGGGACCCCTTGCAGGGAGTTTAGCTGGACAACCTGCTTCCATGCAGCCTTCATGGCATCCTGAGCTGCAGCTATGTGAGCAAAACCCTCTCTGTCAGTCCTGACACCCAATGCTCATCTCCTTTCAAGGGTGAACTTTGAAGGGCAGCAGACTGAATCCTGTGCCCACGAAGAGCAAGAGTGGTGAGTCTGAGCTATGTGAATCTCTGCTAGTTCTGCTGAGATGAGGCCAGGTGAGGTCAGGGAATGAACAGAGCTCTGCTGGGCAGGTGCCGAGTCCAGCAGCCGCTGCAGCCAGCTACTGCTTTGCCTAACAAGTACCCATCCATCCAGACTCTGTCCCCTGCTGTGGTCCTGGGCTGCAGGCTGCCCTTGCCCTGCCAGGGTGAAGTCAGCATTAGGCACCCAGCGTTAGGGAAGCTCTGACTGACAGGGGAGCTGGATCCTGGACAGAGCTGGACTGGAGATGGATTGCCTGCCTGCCAAATGTGGACATTAGACAGGGAGTTAGATTAATGGGAGATGGCTCTGCCAAGAGAGAGGTGAGTCACAAAGCTTGTCCTGTGCTGAATCTGTTTCTCCAATAGGGAAGGAGTAGGAGGATTTAGCAAGATTAATCTCTCATAGAGTTATGAGAATAGCCAGGATTCATAGGCTTCTCAGCAACAAATTTCCAAGTGAGCAGACAGCACTTGGGCTTGCTTCATGTGACACAGCACAGGTTCGTACTGGTAACTCTGGAGTTCCCTGACACTGATCACAGGTAAGATCGACCAGACTCCTGTGCTCACACATGAACCCTGCAAAGTACAGGCTGCACAGAAGCACCAAGAAAAGTGGCTTGAAAGCACCACTTCCCTGAATTTTCCTGAAGTGGTCTGTAGCTGCTCTACCCCAAACAAACAATGCTGGACTCTGCACAGAACATTGGAAGGAGGCAAAAAATATCTCCTTTTGGCAGCTGAGAGAAGCTGGTGACACATCAGCTGGGAGAGTTTGCCAGGTCTCTGACATCTTTGCATAAAGGAGGAGTAGGAGCAGGGCTGGACAGAAGCCAGAGCATCTTTCCTGGTGTGACCAGCTCTTCCCTCTGGCTAGCAGATTGTGACACAGCAGGACGGACACACCTGGCAGGACCTGCTAGTGATGGAGGAGGGAGAGCAGGGTGGTCACAGCTACTTTTTGGTAGATGATGGGGAGCTCCTGGGCACCACTGTATCTACCCCTTCCAACACTGAACACATCACAGAGTAAGATGAGGCCAGGAAGAGGAAATCTTGGTAAATGTGTTTTATGTTGTCTTTTAAGGAACTGTGGAGAGAGAAACTCAGTGTTAGTGAACCAGGGAGATGATTTTGGAGAAGGCAGATTTCTATTCCATGTTGGGAGTCCAGTTTCTTTCTGATATTTCTTCAGTTGTTCATGTCATGGCTCTTCAGTCTGAGCAGTTTTACAAATGTGTTGTGGAGATGAAAGTACCAGGGAAAGCTGCTCAGGATCAAGTTGGAAAAGCTTTTAACTTTCAACTCCTTACAGACAAAGGCACATAGAGGAAGGGGGGGAGTGCAAAGACTGGGAAAAGGAAGAGGAAGAAGCACAAAGAGATAAGGAGAATATATGAGTGAAAGGGACAGAGCAGAGAAGACAAATCACAACAAGAAAAGGAACAAGGCACTAGCAGAAAGAAAGGAAGAGATAGAGAGAGAACAAAGCAAAGGAGCCTGGAGCTCAATGAGATGGGGAGAGTGTATCAGAATAAGGGAACAGTGCTGCAGGTAGTGGAGAGCTAAGAAATACAAAAGAGTTATTTGATTCCTGGGATAAAGCAATGATGGGAATAATAAGAAAAGTCAGATGAGGACTAAATTCCCACGAAGATAAAGGTGATGGCAGCAAAGTCAGACGATAACCTGGCCATCCTTCTGTCACTGAAAATACAAGACAGGGCACAAAAGTGACATGTTGATTTCTGAGAGAGGCTGCGGGACACAGCTGTGGAGGCTGCATGTGGTGCTTGTGCACCGGGGGAGCCATGCTCAAAATGGGAGTGATCCTGTCATGGTTGGTCCTTTGTTCCCTTGCTTGCCATCCTCCATCATCCCTTCCCCACAGTGAGTGTGGCAGCTCCTGGTCTGTGCTGCTGTGTGACCTGGGCATACTCTGAGGCATTGCTGATTTCAGGTTTCACAGAAGGACTGCCACAATTGGCACTTGTTATAGTGCTCTCTGGGGCTCATCTGGGAGCTGGGCTGGGGCAGGCTGCTGGTCTTATCAGCACCCTGCATGGCAGCAGCAAGAGGGCATGGAATCACTGGGTTACAGAATGGTTTGGGTTGGAAGGGACCTTTGAAGGTCATCTAGTCCAACTCTTGTCTTCAGCTAGGTCAGGAACACAGCTGATGTGGCACAGAGTGGGTGATGGTAGGAGAGACAAATCTTCCCTGTCTCCAGGATAAGGGGGCCTTAGCAGAAACAGTTTGAAAAGGAGCACCCTGAACTACAGACAAGTGCTGGAACCATCTCCACCCAGTGTCACATCTGGTTGTTGGAGGCTTTCAGCCAGGAAGGTGGGCTCAGCTCCATCTGTGCTATGAGAGGTGACCTCTTGTCTCTCCCAGGAAAAGGATCTGGGTGTTCCCAGTGCCAGTGTAAGTTTTTGCACAAGAGACTTGCAGCTGTCCTAGAGCTAGATTGGCACTGAGCACACGGTCTCTGTTTGCAGGCTTTGCTAGCAGTGGAGCAGCTGTGCTCCAGGCTTTGCTCCCTTCCCTACAAGAGCATCAGGCTCAAGTGGGATCTACTTTGGCAGCAGTGCTTGCAGCTGGGAGGTCTCTCACTCTCACGCTGGGATTGAGGACATTTCTAGCTGTTTCCATGTCTGAAGGGGCTGGTATGGAGCATTTCCTAGGCTGTCTTCTTGGCCCTATTGGCCTTTGAGGGTGGGAGTCATGAAGTATTATGACAGTGGGAAGCCTTGTGCCAGCCAGTGTGAAGGTGGGAAGGAGAGCTGCTGGAGCCTGCTGATGGATCTGTGCCCTGTTCATCTTTTGGTCCTGGAAAGGAGAAGCCACTCCTCCTGGATTCGTGCTGTGGTTATAAACCTCTCTTTTGCATTCCACCCACCTCTCCTTGATATGCAGGCCACCTGCCTTTAGCGGGAGGCACCAGACCCAAGTGGTTTGTGGATAACCTGCTACTGGTTTGTTTCCTGACCTGTATTGGCCAAGCAGAGCATTTGTTTGCCCTGCACGAGGTGTTGTACACACAGAGCAACAGGACATTCCCCTTTCTGATGTTCTCTGGTGCTCTTTTCAGGGCCAAACTTCAAGGCCCAATACCAGAGAATGCTGTGGACTCAGTAAAGCATTTTCTTCAGGTAAGATGTGAGACCCTGAACAGCAGAGACTGGAAAATGTCCCACTGGAGGCTGTTTGCCTGAGCTTTGGCTAAAACCTGACTTGCATGATCAGATTTATCTGTCCTCAAATAGCATTGCAGCCTCACCAGCCTTGAGTGTCTTCCCTGCTTCCACCTTCCACCTGTCCTGGTCATGCCCAGAGTGTTCTTCAAACCCAGCACTCTGTTGTGGATCCTGCTGCTGGTGTGCAACTCTACTGCAGACAGCAAGCTGTGCTGCCACTTCTGCCCCTGCTACCTCAAACTGCTGCTGGGCCAGGACAGTGCCCACCATGCTTCAAGCAGGACTTTGAAGAAAGCACCTGAGACCTGAGATGGGTGCCAAGGACACCAGCTGCCACCATGACCCTGGTGCACAGCAGGAGCGGGTCTGACAGCCGTCCAGCCTCAGCCCCAGTGATGCCCAGAGCCCCTGACAGACCTCCTGCCCTGCTGCCACTGGGCCACCAAGATCAGCCACCATTCGAAGACAGAGTGGGCTGAGGTCTCTGCTCGAGACCCTGGCACCAAGGCTGAATCCTGAACTCCATGCACTGAATATGTTCTCATCCTCGGGCACTGGAGCGGTGCCTTGATCGGTGGGCGACAGGTCTGTCCCTGCCCTTTTCGCTGTGCCTGTCTCTCCCCTCTTCCTTGCCCCTGCCCTCCCCTGCACCTGCCCTTTTCCCGGCCCTGCCCCACTCCGCGCCCCGCTCCCTGCTGGCACGGCACTGCGGGGACCCGAGGCGGGGGCACCGCGGGGTGGGGAGAGAACCCGCGATGGAGGAAGCGCCTCGTCACCCTGCCGGGCACCGCGGCAGCCCGAGGGACCGGGGGACCGCTGCCCCAGGCGCCGGGTCCAGGCGACATCCCCAGGGCGGGTCTCTGGGGGAGGCCCCGGGGCCGGTCCGGGGCGCGGACCCGGCGCTGCATTCTCAGAGTCTCCAGCAGAGGCTGGGCTGGGCCGGGCTGGGTTGGGCTGGGCTGGGCTCGCGGGGAAGGAGGGGAGGCAGGCAGGGAGCGAGGGGGAGGAAGGCGGCTCTGGCCGCACATGCATCCCCCGCCGCCCGCGCCCCGCCTCGCGTCCTGCCCGCCCGGTGCCACCCGCCGGCTCCGCTCGCCGCCGCCGCCGGTCGGGGCTGCGCTCCGAGCCGGGGCTCCGCTGCGCTCCGAGCCCGGCTGCTGGAGCTGCGATCCCGCTCCGTGCCCGGCTGCTGGGGCTGCGATCCCGCTCCGTGCCCGGCTGCTGGGGCTGCGATCCCGCTCCGTGCCCGGCTGCTGGGGCTGCGATCCCGCTCCGTGCCCGGCTGTCGGGGCTCTGCTCCGCGCCGGGGACGCGCAGGATGCTGCGGGAGGCCGAGCTCCCGGCGCGGGGGCCCCGCCACGGCCGCCGCCCCAGGTAAGAGCCGGCACCGCGGGGCAGCCCAACTTCTCCGTCCCTTGCCGCAAACTTTGCCGCCGCTCGGCGGGCGCTCCCCGCGGGTGAACACGGGCTCGGTCCGGCCCCGGCGTCGTCGGTCGGGCTGGGCAGCCCCCGCACACCGGGGTGCCCCCGGTCGCCTCGGTGTCGGCGGGGGAAGCCGGGGGTTTGATGCGTCTTGGCCGTCGCTGCTGGGCGGGCGCTCCGTGGTAGCACCCGGTGCTCCCGCGCGGCTCCGCCAGCGGCGTGTCCCGGCACACCCTTCAGCACTCCGGTGCTTGGAGAGATGCAGCTCCTTCTTTAACCGGTGGTATCTCAAAACAGCCTCTTCGGGCTCCTTTCTGCACAAGAGCCATCTCCCCATTTCTCTCTCAGAGACCAGAGCCTTCGTGCCCGTTCTGCATGGGCTTTCCTTGGGGTGCGTGTGGATGTGTGGCTGCGATGCCTAAGGAGCCCAGCCGGAGCCCTTAGAGCTGGCCGGGTAACATCTCTCTTCACAGAGCCACATTTTTTCTAACAACAAACTAAAAATAACTGTTCTAAAACTAGCTCTTTCTTCATTTAAAATGTGGTTCCCTACTGGCTGTGCACAGGCCTTCTGGGAGCAAGAGCTGCAGCCACATCTGCTCCCACTGCGAGCCCCAGCATTGCCATGCCAGGTGCCTCTTGCTGGGCATCTGGGGAGCTCAACCCATGGTATCTGGGCTTCTGTGGGCACTGGCGGTGGGTCTGGGGATGGAGAGATGTGGTTGATGCCTCTGTTCTTGTTTAATTTCTGATAGTTGTAACATCCCGCACAATCTGGGGGGAGCTGTCCTGTCTTCTCGTCTAACCTCATTTTGTGCATGAACAAGACCAGTTACAGGGGTGATGGTGTAGGCAGCAGCAAGGAGAGGCAGGCTCAAGAGTTCAGACATAACTTCTTAAGACAGTGCAGTGCTCCTCAGGGAAGTCTTTGGACTTGAGAGGGCTGCAGAGGATGGATGGCTCCACCAGAGCTCTGGTTCTCCAGAGCTTGCTTGCATAGCCCGAGCAGGTAAATAGGGGATGTGCCTCTCTGCTTCTGGATTGGTACTGCTGTTAAAATGCCATGCGTTGCAACATAGTCTTGCATGCCACTGAGGACAGCTAATGACTGTTTCTTTGGGACCTGTTTCTGCCTCTTCAGAGTACCTCATGCTCAGTGCATGGCTGAAGCCTGCAGTCTCTGTACTCATGCATTTTGTGCCCAGCTCAGAGCCTTTGCCAGGTTTTCCCTATGAAACTGGTGGATGCTCTCCACCTCTTTCGTGAGAGCACCGGGTAAGGAGTATTCGAAGCAAACAATTATCAAGGTTGGAGATCACTGTCCTGGTACATTAGTTTTCAAATGCTGAAAATAAATTGCTTCTCTGGCTTTGAAACGGTTTCCCTGAGCTGGTACTGTGTTTGTTTGTTTTCAAGGCCAAAGGGTGGTTCAGCTGCTCATTGATGAAATCCTGAAATGTTGACAGTACCCTGAGTGTAGCACAGAGTAGAGCCCACTGAAATCTGAATAAGCTGGCCCAGATTCTGTGCTCACTTTTGTATCACGTACGTCTCTGCTCCAGTGGGGTGGGGGTCAGAGCAAGTGAGGCTTGGTCTCTGTATGAAATGCCGGTGGCTGAATAATACAGAGCTGAAATTGGTGGGTGTATGAAAGAAAAAGTATGTGCTGTTCCATAGGTAAAAAGAGCCAGCTTTGTTCCTGCCTAAAAAAAAAATAGTGCCCTTTCCTTTTTGGTGCATTGACACTTTATAATATGATATGGTGATTTCATACCAACGACAGAGAAGTGGCTACTGGAACAAGGTCAGTTTTAAAACTCTTTTTCAGAAGAAGCTAGCAGGCCTCCTGGAAAAAAATTAAAAAAGAAAGAAAAGGTTGCCTTTAGCTTAAAAATAACAGTTAAAATCCTGGTTTTTTCTACCTCCATATCAAATACTATGTTATTTTCATGATATAAAATGCAAAGTCATGTTTGAAAAATGTGTAGTTCTTGCTTTTGTGTAAGGATTCTAAGAAAAGGGTCATAATTCACTGCTCATTTTGTATGTTGTATGATCAGCTTTGGGCTTTTTTTTTTGGCATATTGAAAATAATATTGAGCTAGCAAGGGTTTTTCTGTAGCAAATTTTACTTTTGTGCTCCTAGTCACTATCCCATAGTAGTATTTTTTGGCTGCAAATATTGCAGAAGGAATGTTTGCTTGTTTGAAACCTTTTTTACAACCCACGAACTTTATCTCATTAGAAGGATTAGATTGTTCATGGAAGCTTTGAAACAAAACTGGACTTCAGATGGGATTTAATGTTATTCCTTTAAAGTACAATTACATATTTACTTTCAAATAATTAGTTTTTATATTTTGAAAGCCCATATTTGAAAAGTAAAGAAAAACACATTGAAAAATAAATAGTGTGGTGACACTTTCTTTTGACTTCATGTCACAAGACAGTTTGTACATAAGAATACAGCCATGTATGAATTTGAGTCATTATCTTTTAACCATGTGGTTATGCAACTGTGTTTGGGTTTATAAGCAATGACACTTCTCTGCAGATAAGTCCATACATATCCTGAGGCACAGGCCATTTTGAGTGATCTGCTTTCTTGAAAAATTTACATGTAAAGATGAGGTTGGTGTGAGTCCCAACAAGATTCCTTGCCTGAGGTAGTAGGCGGACATGGTGGAAGCTCCTTGCTGTTCTCTGGATCACTTTGGTCTTCACCACCAGTTTATCCCATGGGGTTTCCTTGTGGGAAGAGTGTCTGAAGGAGAAGGATGTCACCAGCTTTGCCTCATACCATTTGTTGCCCTTGGAATTTCCTGCCCTGTGCCCTCGGCATCCACACACTCTCTGCTCTGTGGTGGGCAGGGTTCCTCTGTGTCACCCTGTGCTCAGGGGTCCATGTGTGGCAGCCCTGGGCTGCAGGTGAGGGGACAGAACTCTGCCCTGTGGGTTTGGCTACTCCAGCATTTGTAGGACTCATGCCTGTGTGTCCCTTTGAGATGTGCAGCTTATGAAGCACAGTGCCTGCTCCATCCCAGAGGATAAGCCAAGTCTTTCTGTCTGGATTTGGGCAGCCTTCCCTGCTCCCATGCAGACTTGGAGTATGGAGTTGGACTGGGACTCACCCATCATCTAGCATGGGGTGGGGGATATCTATCTCTGCAGTTGTGTCTAGTCTGTGGGTTAGTGTCTGCTTCAGAGAGCTTTGGAAGGGTCAGGTGGGGGGCTCTCTGCTCGTGCTAGAGCATGAGCACTGCAGAGACCCATCCTCCCAGTTTAGAGTCCTTTTCATTTAGTCATCACTTTCTATTATTTGCAAAGTCCATAAAGGGAATACAGCACATTACAGTAATTTTCAATCTTACCCTTTGCAATAACTCTGCTTTCAGAGACTAGTCCAGACTTTACTTTAGCCTGGTTCTGTGTTTCCTTCATTATCTTTCTTTTTACTCTCCTTTGTGCTGTGTCAGGGAGAAGGGACTTCTGTGTTATCCTGTTGGGGAAGGGTTGTTGAATGGCATTTTAGTGCTGGTTCTTCAGGACAGTGCCTAGGTAGCCAAAGTGGATCCTTCTCCAGCAGTTTCTGCCTCCCCTCATCACACAGGGCTGACTGGGATGCCTGCAGAGGGTCTAGGTTCTTTCTTTTCTGATGAAAGCTGCGTATCTTCTTGGTGATGCTGTTCCTCTGATCCTCTTGCAGTGTGGTTGGAATTCTTCCTGCAAATGGATGTCTCAGCTCTTCAGTAGCTTTACAGCACCTTCTCTTTTCTCAATTGATTGCCTGTGGGACACTCTGGACCTTGGCAGGTGGTAACTGGCAGCTGGGTATAGAGCCTGCAGCAGCTACAGAGCTCTCTTTGCTGGTCATGTTACCTGGTGAATGTAAGGCAAATAGGGATACAGGACTCTATTGAGAAATGTGAATTGCCTGGGCGTGCCTGTGCCTTGGTGTCTGGGCATGGCTTTGATCTTAAAACTTGGGGTTTCCGTGCTGCTTCTGCACTTGGCTGACCCAACCTGTCCCCCAGTGCCCAGCACGGGGAGTACGGTGGTGGTGGTGAGTGTGCACACCAGTACCAGCTGGGGATAGTCTTAGAAGGACTCTTGGAGCAAAAGGCAGGGGACAGACCTTGCTAAAGTGAGGCCCCTGTGTTGTTCTTCTTGAGAGTGGGGGTACTTGTGACCTTGGGCATAGGAGAGGCAGCCAGCCCAAAACAGGTCCATCTGCTCCAGTCCAGTGACTGGATTTGACTGGATCATTCATTGCTGCTACACCTCCAGACTGAAAATCAAGGTGCTTTTCAGAAAGTGTGTCCTTTCTGCTAGGTGCCCAATCTCAGGATAGTTCACTAAACACAGGGGTTATAATACTCTTTGCAGCCTAATGACATTCTTTCAGCAAATGGCAGTACTTCTCTGTTCCCAGTCCTGCCCCAATGCTCTTGTCTGGGAGATCTGCACTTGCCTTCTCTATGCCTGTTGTGCCTTGTTCTGCTGCCCTGCTTTTACTCAGCTCCTTTCCCCTCACTCTGACTCTGGCAGTGCCATCCATGAGCCTGGAGAAAAAGCCCAACAGAGCTCATTCAGTTTTGACTAGTCAATGCTGCACTTCCTAATTTTGGATCCCAGTAAGAGAGCCATGCCTCAGCTCACACTCAGCAGGACTGAGGCTCCGGGCAAAATGCCTGTTAGCACAGTTTTCACACTGTTGAGGGCAAGTTCTGCTCCCCAAACAAAACAAGCTTGCCTGTCTCACGCTGTCACTGCTGTCACCTGTGCTGAATTTGGCCGACTGGCTGATGATGGAAGCTGTGGGTGCACTGGAGGTGATGCTGGGCCTGGTGTTTGTCAGCAGTAGCAGATCTGTGGCTGCCCTGTAGAAGCATTTAGCCAGGAACTTGCCCAGCAGAGCTGGGAGCATCCTGCCCCTGGTTTGGGCAGTGCTGTGTCAGGGCTACTCACTTCATGGGATGAAATGGTCCTGTGCTGTGGCTATGGCAGTTTTGTGAGCCTTGCTGATTGGGAAGTCTTTCACGGAATCACGAAACCAGAATTGTTTGGCCAATACCCCCTACCTGTCTTTGTTGCTCCTCCCTGCTACAGAGAACACCAAGGGGAAGGACACATGGGCTCACACCTCTTTGCTTTCTGACACTGCCCCACTCACCACTGCAAGCTAGGGTTTTGTTAATCTCTTCCTAGTTGTCTGTAGCCAATGTCATTAACTGCAGGTGACTTGAAGCTTGAGGCCCTCAACTCACCTGAAGCTGCTGATGACCAGAAGCTTTCTACAGCCAATGATGGGATGTGAAGGGAGTCGCCATAGAAACATCTTGGGCAATAAATGGAGCCTAAAAAGCTCTGACTGCTTTTTGGCAGGAGCCTGTGTGCATGTGGGTGCAGGTAGTAGTGTGCACCCAGCAGACCAAGGATGTGAGGTGTTTGGAAACAGCAGCTGTAGGAGCAAGCATGGTATCCAGACACTGCTTTTATAAGCTAGCATTTCACTGAGGTTTTGATTGCAAAACTGAGTCAGAGTGGGAGCGTGTGATGTGGTCCTGATGCTGGCCTGGCAGGAGGGGGCTTGTTCCTGGGGCTGAGCTGTGTCCCATGCTGTGCAGCACTCAGCCCCTCCTGGGCACTGCAGCCCCAGGCTTGGGGCAGCCTTGTCCCTCTGCTGTGCAGGGCAGTGCTGGGGACTCAGTGCAACCTCTGTGGGAGTCACCTGTCTGTGTCTGGGCTCTTTCTTGAGCACTGCTGCCCTTGCCTGTGGTCTGGTGCTCAGGAGCTGTGCATCAGCAGACCCCAGCACAGGAGGGGCTGAAACCCCATGCCTCCTACCCAAGAGGTGTTGGAGCTGGGTACCCTGAGGGCTCTGTTCCCCTGGCCTGAATCTGCCCCTTCGGTGCTGCTCTACTGCCTTTCTGGGCAGAGCCTGGATGCCCTTTGCTGGCCAGGGAGCCTGGGCTTCCTGAAGGCAGGCTGTGGGGCAGATGGCTCCTCTGGCTCTGTGTCCCCATGTCAGCCAGAGTTTAGGAGGACTGATAAAGGTTTGGCTGCTCCTGAGGCTCAGATCCTCCTGGTCTGGCCATTGCAGTGTGCTGGGCACCCTGGGCCAACCCCTTGTTCTGACTTCCTCCTTCTGCTTTGGAGAGGCTGTTCCCTTGTGCAAGACAGTAACTTCTGTGTGTGCCTGGGGATGCTGCGCTCCTTCCCCAGTCCTGCTTCCTTGCGTCTCTGTCTGTCATACTGGGATTATCTCCTTCTGCTCCTGCTGCAGCTGCTTCCCAGAATCCCAAATCCCCAAAATGCTGTTTCTCCAATAATCCTTGTCATTAAAAGTGGCTCCTAAGCTCAGAGCACCTCCTTCTGTCCTCATCACCCTCTTTAGAAAGGAGCAGTTTGAGATGTGCACATACTAATAGTGAGCTTGTTAACCTGGGACAGGACACTGTCTTGTCCTACCCTCTACCACAACTGAATTCCAGAGTTACCCCTGGGTCCTTCTGGATTTTCACTATTCTATTTCTCAGCAGTATGAAAATGTGCTTTCCACTTTGTTGTTACGGCCCTAACAAGGCATATGGCTGTTGGTGCCAGTGCTGTGCATGTGTGGGAGAGTGAATTGTTTCCTCTGTCACTGGAGTCTAGAAGGTTGAGGACATCCAGGTGTGTGGGGGGGTTGCTGTGGGAGCTGGACTTCACCAGCCTTCTGAGCTTGGCTGCTGTCCTACTTATGAAATACAGCTGAACCTTTTGATGGCAGGTAGGAATAGCTGAGCATCAGCAGAGTCCTTAACAAATTACATCCCTGCTTAAACTTTTTAAAGTCAGCTGAACACTCATTTGCTACAGCCCTCCCGGGCTGTTCCCCAGCAGCACGGTGTTTTCCTCAATAAACCCCCTGCTGCAGCAGCACTGTGTGAGGGCAGGACACTCTTTCACTGGGCATCCTCCCCTGTGCTGCGGGAGACGGGGGTTCCCCGCGGGGCAGTTCTCGGATGCTGTGGAGGTGCGAGGTCAGCTCCGACCAGGGCTTGTCCCCGAGCCCCCCTCGCACCTGGGGTGGCAGCGGGTCCGGGGGTCCGGCTCCTCCTCGGGCCGGTGCCGGCAGAGGGAGCCATCCTTCCTCCTTTCATATGCACAGCCCCGCGTGCCAATTAACCAATTAATTTGAAAGGTGCTGTGAGAGGTGAGATTAGAACTAGGATGCTCCACTGGGCAATTGCTCTGCTCGTCTCGCTGAGGCTCAGAAGTGAGTGTGCCTTTCCCAAATGCCTTTTGTCTGCTTTGCCATGCAGGTTCACCTCTCAGGTGAACCCTTGGGTGGGTTTTATCTGGTGCAACCTCCATGGCAGGTGTGTTAGAGACTGATGACAGTGCCTTGGTCAGCTGGGTGTGTGAGCAGGGGAGAAGCCCCAGGCGTTCAGTGGACCAGGGCTGCAACTGTGAGCCCCCTGGGACCATGGGATGAGTGACCAGGGAGTGTGGCTGACCCTGCAGATGCAGACACTGCCTTGGTGTGCCTTGCCCAGACCTTGGCAATGGATTAGCTAAGTCAGACAAGGGCTTGTGAGCTGGCGCTGTGAAGTCCTGCCTGGAGGACGGACTGTTGTGCTGGCAGATGATGCTGCTCCCTTCCTCGGTATCACAAAATGATGGAGGCATGAAGTAAAATGCAAGTTCTGAACCTTCCCTGGCTGGAGTAGCTACCACAGGTGAGCATTTATGGATTTTGTCTGAAAAAGCTGTTTACATTTTTGTGCAATGGGAGACTCGTGTCTGGCTGGGAAGGATGTTGGAGCCGTTGGCTGAGGCTCTAATTGGTTTTGCACCTAGAGTGGTAACGTGTTATAATGGATTAGATGGAAAGTGGGTGGTGCTTGTTTGCTCCAGGACAGGAGATATGAGCTCGTGTCATGGGACTGAGAAGCTCAAAGCTTTGTGCAAGGAGAATGGCAGCTTCTCACTGTGCCATGGCTCCTGCTTTCTGTTTAATGCATTTGGAAAGGATCAGTCTGATTACTTCTGCTCTGGCTGTGAACATGGCCTGCAGTGGTGCTGCCATGTGTTTAGGAACTGTTGTGGGATAACTTCACTAAGCAGCTGAGCATCACACAGCTGCTTGCTCACTCCCTCATTCCCAAGTGAGGCATGGGAAGAGAAGAACTTGTGGATTGAGATAGAAGTGGTTTAATAAGTGAAGTGGAAGAAGAGAGAAAATAAAACAAGGTATGCAAAGATAAACACTCATTGCCTTCTGTAGGTAGATTGATTCCCAGCCAGTTCCTGAGCTAAAAGTGGAAAACAAGCCTTGGGAAGCAGGGCTGCTTGCTCAGATGGTGTAAATCAGTCTCAGTTCTTCAAAGTGCTGTAGCAGGAAAGACAGGGTCTGACCTGTGACCACTGTGGGGCTGCTGCTGAGTATCCCCCTTCAGTTCCCAGGCACAGTCAAGTTTGGTGCCTCTAGGGAGATGTTTGCCAAACCTTAGGCTATCCCAGAAGCAGAAAATCCTGCAGCTGAGTCTGTGTTTCTTATAGTGAGCACTGTCCTGGCTGTGAAAAGCTGATGTGTGATAGAAATGAGAGGGAGGGACCGTGAAGCACCAGGCTGGAAGGTCTTTTTTTTCAGACTGCAGCTGAGCTGGGCTTAGGCAGAGGTAGGACACAATGTCTGGTTCTGGTTTCCATAAGGCAGCACGTGCGTTTCCCTTGTGAGTGATCAAAGGCTGGTACTGAGACTCATCTCTATCTTTTTTATATCTAGTCCATCACTATGCTATCTGGTGCTTCCCAAGTATATATAGAAATAGAGATGACAGATTTTCTTTGTCCTCTTCTAGCCAATGCCTGAAGTGTTTGATAAGTTTATATGTTTTTGTGTATGAGGTCTGTCTGTGCACCAAGATGAGGAGAGCTGTCTCCTGAACTAATGCTCTTGGTCCCCTCCACCATGAGGGCCCAAGAACTCTGCAGAAACAGTGCTTGTGCTTGTTCCCAAGCCTCTCAAAAGTTTGCTATCAACCCTGCTCAGGGCAGCTGTGTCTTGTTGTTGTTTTGGAATCACAGTGGCTGCATGTTCAGGTGTGAGTTTTGGTGTCAAGTCACTGTGAGGGCTGATGGGGGACGTGAGTGGCAAGACATGTGCAGCTGTGAGGGGGAGAATGGCTTCTTGGCTGAACACTGCTTGACTTTGGATGCCCAAATTCTGCCTGAGGCTGCTGCCAGCCCAGCAGCCTGAGAAGGGTGGTGGTTTGGAGGGGAGTACACAAAGGAACACATTTTGTCTGCAATGCAGTTCTTCCTAGTTGGCTTCAGGCAGTCCAGTGTCTGTCTGGGGCAGTGGGGGCCTGGAGACTGGTGTGGCAGCACACAGGGAAGGCATGTGTAGTTGGGGGCTTCAGCACTTTTGCAACTGACTGCATGGGTTAGGGGTGTTGGGCTCTAGACTTTGGGGCACTTGAAGGGATTCTAACGTGAGTGTCATCAAACAAGCTGGGAAGGATTGTGGAGAAGGAAGTCAAGCAGCCCAGAGGACAAGGAGAGAGCGAGCAAGGGTCTGTAGTGTAGTGACAGAGAGCAGGATGCAAACAGTTGAGGTGTGTGAGGGTCACAAAGAGAAAGCCACACAAGGAAGTGGGAGCATGTCTACGTGTGTGCTGTCAGTTCTCCTCCTTTCAAACACGGAACTACTTTGGGGAGAGGAGTGGCCTCAATGAGCATACTCAGAGCCAGTGTCTAGAGATTGTTTTGGTTTAGAGGATCTTTCACTGTCAGCAGTGCCGAGTGGCTGTTGGACTGGATGGAGAAAGTTGGGTTGGGGCATCCTGCGTGTGTCAGGGGGTGTTCTTGGGGAGGCCCCTTGCTGAAGCAATGCCTGGCTGCAAACCTGCAGTGGGGCTGAAGGACTCGAGCTGCAAATGGCTGCACCTGCCTGTGTGAGTTTCTGTGCCCTGTCTTGCATGCACATGCTCACGTGTTCCAGCACAATCCTGCTTGCTCACGTGTATATATATCTCCTTGGCTCTATTCTTTCACATGCACTTGTCCATTTGCTTTTCTGTCCTCCCTGTTGCTACTGTAATCTCTCTCTCTCTTTCTCCCTTTGTTCCCTGGGCTGCTCTGCTGCCTCTTACTTCACCAAGTCCCTCTTTACTCTTTTTGATAATAAAAACATTAGAACCCACATACAAGGCTCCAAGGTCCCTGCTGTGTGTAGATACATGAGGAAAGACCCTTCAAAGCCTATGTGCTGAGTTGAGAAGATTCTCATAGTCTCACTGTTGCCAGGAGTGGCAAAGGGCTTCATTGTGAAATAAGGCCTGTGCAAAACCCCACACTGTGTCCTCTGTCCATCTGGGAATGTCAGAAGTGAAGATGCTGATCTTGTCTGATGGAGTTTTACACCAAAGCCCTGAACCTTTATACCTGATGAGAGGAATTGGGCGATTAATCTCCCTTTATCATTTGTGCTGAGCAGAGTAGTTGTTCCCCGAGCTCCCAGTCTGTCCCTTCCTCATTGTGCCATTGGTTTGGTAGTAACATTAAAGTGAAGCTGCTTGTGGATTCTGCTCCATCCTGCTGTGTTCACGTGCTTCCAGCTTTCAGAAATGTTCTCCTTTTCAACTGCAATTTGCACATTTGGCCTCTGCTGAGAGGTGATGCTTCAATGGGATGCTGAAGTCTGG
This sequence comes from Formicarius rufipectus, assembly GCA_013399695.1. Taxonomy (NCBI): domain Eukaryota; kingdom Metazoa; phylum Chordata; class Aves; order Passeriformes; family Formicariidae; genus Formicarius; species Formicarius rufipectus. Next base: position 235,836 of record VXAU01003742.1, on the reverse strand, counting down.
TGGTTGGAAAGCAGCATTTCTAGTGACACACTGAGCATTGTTGTTGTGCATATGTAGTTCCCCACTGTATTTCCTTTGCCTGAAGATTCTCTGGGGCTGCTGGATGCTGGTCCACAGTCTGCAGATAGAGCACTGGAAGGGCCCAGAGGAGGATTCACTTTTTTTTTTTCCTTCACCTGACAAAACAGTCAGTTTTTGCAGAGAAGTAGCGATGTGGCTCTGCTGTTCTGGTCCATCATGATATAAATGATTCAGACCCTAAAAGGGCTCGGAAATTCAGAGATACATTTAACACTTTACTTTTCTGTGTCTTTAAGCCCTTCAAGAAATGTATGTCCCGTCTGTAATGGTCTCTTTCAGCTTTTTTCAGCCACACTCCAGTTTTCTGATGCTTGTTTGGACTTTGACTCTCTCACAGGTGAATCTATGTCCTGAAACTCTTGCTGAGAACTGGATTTGGAAAAGAGCAGGCAGTAAATTCAAAAGCCATCACCTGTTCCTGGAGGTTGCTGCTGTCTGCAGGCCTTTGGGTTTATACACAGCAAAGGTCACAGAAACAACAGGCTTGTTTTGGCATATTTTCCTCCCCTGTGCTTTGTCTTTGAGCAGCATGACCTGTGTGTGGGGTCATGACTCAAGAACACTAAAAGCAGACTGGGGATGGGCTATAGCAGCAGGACCATCTGTTTTTGTCTGTTCAGTAAAGAGCAGAAGAATCATAATGCCCATGCCATCCTCTTCCTGGGCATGTGGGCCACAGTGGAACCTTCCTGCAGGCACTTATGTTGGTCAGTGGCTGTCAGCAGGGTCATCTCCTCCTTTCTCTGGGCAAAGTGCCTCAGAGAGCCTGAGCACCTTTTCCAAGGAGAAAATTGGTTTCTTTTCTAGGGCCACAGACCTGGGGGATGATTTAGTTGTGGCTGCAACAGGATTGGCAACTCTGGGTCCTACTCATGAAGATTTTGGGAATCCCACCTGGGAGCACCTGTATGTCAGTGCTGGCAGCAAAGCCAGGGCCTCCCACAGCAGGTGACCAAGATCCCTCTTGATGAGATGTCTAATCCTGTCCCAAACTCACTACCCTGGGAGAGAGGAATGGTTTGCCTTTCTCTGGTGTTAGTTGTTCCTGCCCTTAAGTCTACCCCTGAGTCGCTGTGCCCCTGCCTGCAACTCTCATTAGAGTCCCTGATAGCTGAAGGTGGAGGAGGAGAGTGATTCCTCCTGGGACAAGTCATGCTAGTGGAAAATAAACTCTTATCTGGCCAGGTAAAATCTTTGAACAGCACCAGTAAGTTCTGTTTGGGCTACTCTGCGGTGGCTGGCTCTCCAGGGGTGTGTGTCCCTTTGGACTCCTCCAGGAGCTGTTTGAAATGTGAAGAGTGACATTATTCTCCTTGCAGGGAGCCTGTGAAAGGTGTGATATTGCTGGCACACCAGGGAAAGTTGTACAGTACAGGGCAAGTCAGACAGGACAGAAATGGAGCAGGACCTCGTCACCTGTTGTAGCATCTGCTGGTGTGTGCTGACAGCCAGGATCTGCCCTTCCTCAAGAGGACTAGCCCAGGGAAAGGCAGAGGGGTCGGTGTGCCTCTCTTTAAACTGTCCCATCACTCCTGGTCTGCAAACTCTCCTCCTCCTGCTAGTTAATATTAGTATTCCGTTTGTGGAACGGGCGATGCAATTAACACAAAGGTACAGTCATTCATTCTGACTAGAGGACTCATGGGATCAGATGTACTGGGGATAGGAAGTGAGGCTTTCTGCTGGGAAAGAATGTCACAGCACAGCGGACACAGAAATGAAAAGCTATTAATAATGATCCCGGAACTTCACTTCCATCAGCTGTTTATTTAAAGGTGCTCCGTATTCAAAGCCTCCTGATTTATGTGGGCAATAACACTCACAGTCCTGGGATCACTTTCTTAAGCAAGGCTAATGGGGTGAAACCATCATACTGCGACAGTAGAGATCAAGCTGGGAAAATGATACTGGAGAGAAAAATAAACTATTGCCTAGATAATCCCGGAGCTACGCTAGGCTGGGAGCTGGTGTGAGCTCCCTGCTCTTCCAGCATTTATTAAGGCTTTTGCTTCATTTTTTTTCTTGGTCTTTGTGAACAGAATTTACTGGGTATGGAAGGATATAAAAATTTGATTCTACCAGACAGGATGCTGAAATGCTTCTTCACTTGCATGCAAGTGCAGCTCTGCCTGTAGTGCAGCTGTGTGTGGTTGTTCAGCCATGCAGCACCCCTGGGCAGGTGACCTCTCCATCCCTGTCTCTGGGTCTCCCCATCCTGTCTTGGTCCCTTCCTGAGGGACTGGTTCCTCTGGAGAAAGGTGTCTCTGCAATGTGGGTTTTGCCTGCACAGTGCTGGTACATGAGTGCCTGGAGGGGTAGAGGTGGGACATTCTGGGCTGTGGCATGGAGGGGAGGAAGGGCTGCTCTGCTCTGAGGGAGATCAGGTTCTGTGTGGGTTCTCTTTAAGGGGCTGTTCACCTGGCAGCGTCAGGGAGGGATGCTCTGTGGGACTCGGGTGCTGGGCTGTTGGCCTGGCACATGAATTTGACACAAACTCATTACGGTCACCTCGTCCTGCAGTTAAACCATGGCACGAGGTCAAGCTCCAAGTGTGAGAAGGGCTCAGGGCAGGAGGAGTGCGACAGTGGTGCCGGTTTCTTCTGAACCTGCTACAGAGCCCTTGGGTGCAGGAGCTGGTTTCAGCAGCTCTTTGGACATCAGGCAGCATGCAGGAGAGCTGGGTGTTGGCCACCAGAGGAGGAGTGACTTGTGGTATCTGCACAAGGGCAGCGAGCAGCTTTGGGCAGAACCTGCATGCCTTTCCTGGGCAGGGGAGGTAGCCCTGAGGCCACTGAGCTTGCCCGTGCACAACTCCAGAAGCTGTGTGCTGTCAGAAGCTGGGAGTGGTGATGTGATTAGTAGGATGAATCAAATGATTCCAAATAAATAATGCATCTATCATTAATGGCTGAATGCAAAACGCAGCCTGTTGCTGTTTGTCTGCAAGTTGCTTACAAGAAGGTTGTAGTCTTTTAGTCTGCTGTAGGCTGGAGGAGGCTGTTCTCTGCAGTTCACTGGTGGGTGCTTTGCTGTGAGGATTCCTGGCCCTTCTTCTCCAGATCCCTGGTCCAGCAAGAGGGTCTGGTCCCTGCTGGTTGTACTTTGAGTGGGAAGTGAGCTTTGCTTTGAATGGGGCTTTTCCAGGGTGACCATCCAGGGGCTCCTGTGGGGCTGTGACACTCTGGTGCTCATTCTCAAGAATGCCTGCTCACTGCTGTCCGGGTTCTGCTCAAAATACAGCCTGAGGGACCTAGCAGGGTTTTGATCACCAGGGTAGCCTTAGGTGCCCACTCCTTGCTGTTCTCCTCTTGGCAATACTGACTTTCAAACAGACTTGGCCAAAAGGTATAATCTGTGTAGGAGACTCAGCTGTCAGGGGTTTCTGCTGGCTGTGGTGGACTGTTCTCTGCAATGCTGTGACTTAGCAAAGTGTATTTGCTTCCTCTTTGGGGGATGAAGCTGAGCAGCATTCCACTTCGGATTCCTGTGGTACCCAGATTCCTTCCTTTCTTCCCAGTGTGTTTGCTCAGGAAGTCCAGGAGAGCAGGAAGGTTTGAGCCTGGAGCCTCTTCTTCCACATGCCAGAAAAGCCTGTGTGTAGACAGGGCGGTGCTGGATTTTAGCAGGTTGTTGCAGAAATAATTTTCTTACCCATTGTACTATCTTGTTTCTAATTTTATTTAATGAGCTCCTTTGAAAATAAGAAAATCTTTGTAACAGTTTTCTTAAGTGTGAAAGATCAAGCTGAAATTGGCATTAAATAGACTAATTACACTCATTCTTCCACCTTCCTGATGGCTGTTTATTGCTGCAGGCTCATCCTGAGGTGCTGAGAAAGCCACATCTCTTCTGGTGCCTTTGGCCCAAGGTGTCTGCAACAGGAAGTTTGTGCCTGCTTCTAATCTGGTTTCTGCACAACTGGATCATGCAGCCCCACAGGTCTTGTCCTGTTTTTTGCTGCTTGCTTGTCCTCCCTCATGACTCCCCTGCTTCATTGTGGAGGATCCTGTGGGGACTTAGTCTTAAAATGACAGTGTGATGCCATGGAAAGGACTGCCTTGGTCTTGTGCTTTCTGTGAAGAGGGGTTTCATGTCTCCTGTCAGGAAGACTGAGGGATTTCCAAGGACAAAATTGCTAAGAGGATTAACATGTATGGGGAGGAAGAGTGAGCAGCAGCAAGAGACCTACCTGAAAGTATTTATTTCACCAGAGGACTGAGTCTGAACATGACCTTGAACCCTGAGAAGCAAATTGAAGGAGGTTTCTTTGAGCCCTTATGGCTCAGTATAATACCCACTTGTTATTCTCTGTAGGAATTTGGGGAGACATTCACAAGAAGTGGAAAGTTGCAGACAAAGCTGTGAACATCTTCAATTTTCCATTTAATCACACAATATTGAATGATAAATAATTCATGCATCTGCCAAACATTGGCTTAAAAGAGCTCAATTCCCTCCACATTTGTCAAAGTGGAAGAATTCCATTTTGTGCTTTTTTTTTATTTTACTTTGTCCTTTAACTCCTATCCAATTGCCCTGTTGTCTGGGTCATCAGCTTTGATTCCACTTGCCCTGTTTTGGGCTCATGCCTTTCCTTTCTTGTCACTTCTGGAGTTTAGGGCCCAAAGAATTGGCAACAGGGGACAAAGGGAGAGTGATGGTGGTGCCTGTGTGTCCTTGGGCTGTACCATGGGGTGCAGCCTGGGGCTCTGGAGGCTTGGGGGGGGGTTCTCTGCCTTGCTCTGTGGGAGCACTTCTGTCTCCTCAGGAGGTCCTTAGAAGATGCAGATATTTTGGGAATGCCACTTCTGACTCTCTACAGCGTGTTTGTAAGGGAGTGACTTTCAGATATGGCTGTCTGTCCAGATCCTAAAATTAAAGACTTGCTCTGAGCTCTGGAGATTTCTCTCCACAGCAGGAGGAACTCCATGCATCCCAGCAGTTGTGAACAGAGATGCTGTGATGGCTGCCTCCACCTCCTCTCAGAGATTGTTTTTGAAGACGAATTAAAAGTATTGTATTCACGTAGACAAGGCATGAAAATTCCATATTTGGAAAAGAATTGCTGCAGAGCGAGACCGTTATGGCTGTAAAACCCTCTTCCCTAGGGCAAGCATTGAGATTTTCTTTGCAATTAAAATTTCTTTGAAACTTGGACCAGAGAAGATTTGGAGGAAAAAAAAAAATCTCCTGAACTTTGAAAATACTTCTTTCCAAACAATGCTTGTGTTAGAGCTTTAACAAATACTGTTCCTCCCAGTGTGTCTGATAGCAGTAAGTGACTGAACATGAGAAGTCAAAAGGTTGTGAATAGCTCCTTCTCCAGCAGTTGCCTGACTCTTCTATTAGAATTTCTCAGGGCAGCATCAAAGGGGACAATAATTATACTTAAAGCAACTTAAAAAGAAGGGATAAGATGCATGTTTAGTCATACAGTCCTGAGCAATTCATAGATAAATATTCCTCTGGAAAAAACAACTTTTCTGAACTATGTACAAGTTTATCTGAGAAGAAAGGTAGATAACGTTCCTTGCTGGGAGAATACTGCCAAGGAAACAGAAAGAGGAAATCCAGAGATTTACTTCAAGAACAAGCATGACTGCAGTTTTACTATGGTTAATGGACTTTCTGCCTTATTGTCAAAGCTGAGGCTAGGGTGACATTAGTGAGAGAAGTTGATTTTTATCATTGCCTGCCTGTCTTCTGTGCTCTTTATCATGACTGAGGACTTGCTGAAAGGCAGATTGCTACCAAACATTGCTTTGCATAGTCTGGGCCTGCACTTGGGATATACTCATTCAGTAACTTGTTACACAATCGTTTCACTGTATAAGGAAAAAAAAAAGGTAATTTAAATATCTTCTTTCAAAAACCTCTACAGTTTTGAATCCCTTGGACACTGATGTCCAGCATTTGTACACACTGTGATGCTATGTGCCATCCAGGTAAGTATCTCTAGAAAACCTTCACTTGGTTGGCAAAATGTTTTGGGATTCTGGAAAGGACACTGAATTAGGGCACCCTTCTTCAGGATGCATTTCAGAAGAGCAATGAAACAGAGGTTCCAGAGCTTCAGTGGCAAAAACCTGTCTAACTGGAAGTTGCTCTGTGGCACCAGTGCTCTGATATAGCCTTATCTGAACATTGTGCCTCTGATGCCACTGATGGGATCTGCTCTGGAATGGGATCTTACAGCACGGTGGTTGTGATCATAATCCATCTTGACGTGTGTGGGCATGCCACAGCTTTGCTCTCTGCAGTGCTGATGTTCCTTGCAGAATTGTTAGCCATGTGTGTTTAACTATTCCAGCCACAGGCACTGGTCTGTGGGTGCTGTAGCAGTGCAGAGGAAGTTGGAGCTACAGCCAGGCTGTGGTGTTGGTCCCTGGTGTTTTAAACCTGCAGAGCACTCCCTGTAGGGCAGAGAGCTGGGTAGCCTGACCATTCCATTGTCCAGTCCAAAGGGGTAACCATGGGATGCCTCTTGGATGCTAGGGAAGAACCATGGGATGCTGTGGGGATAATGGGTGGGTGCTTGGCCACGGTGCTGTGGTCCAGGCTTGGTGTGGTACTACATTCATTATCAGGAGGCAGTGTGTGGGATGTTGGAAGCTTGCTTGTGACACACTTACCTGGTCTGGAGTTGATGCTATCTTATGTCTGGCAAGATTGCCTCATCCCTTGTCTCTAGATTTTGAGGAGAAGTTTATAAAAGAAAAAAAAAACATCTTTGCCTTATCTTGTCTTACAATATCCAGTAGACAAAGTGAGCTCCAGAGAGCCTGAGTTCATGTCAGCCCTAGGCTTGGAGATTATGAACCATCTTAAAGCTTTACAGCAGCCTTGCAATGCTTGTATTGCATTCATACAACAGATATGGGGAGCGTGCTCTAGCCAGCCTGTTCCTTTTCCCAGGAAAGGGAGCATTAAGCGGATTTGAATCCTGTTTAACAGGAGAAGACGTGGTCACAGACTGTGCTGCTGCTCTCTAGGCAGTACTAGAGAAGAATTGCTGCTGAAGTAATTGCAGACTTTTTCCTGCCCTGTCTCCCAGCAAGGTCTGTCTGAGGCTGGGCTGTTGTGCTGCCCACACTCTTGGATATGAAGCAGGTGGGCTTCCTGTGGATGCAGACTGAACTGGCACTAGTGTGGTCCTCAGAACTGCTCTTGTGCTTGCACGTGGTCTGTTCCCTCATGGTGACACAGCTGCCACATGTGGATGGTGCTGGACCTGCTGCACACCTTCTGGGCTCTCAGGGAGCTGCTCTTTCCTTGGCTTTGGTGAGTAGTAGGTCTGGAGCTGGATAATGGCTGCTCCCAGTTTGAACTTGTTCAAAGCAGTGAGAGGGCCATGGGGATCAGGACTGAGCTATTGTTTCTGAGCAGCAACCCTCCCACTGCAGCCTTGTGTCCTCTGAGTTGTGGGCGTTCCATAGGAAAGAGAAAGAAAGCCCAGGCTTTTGGAAGCTCCTGTCTTGTGCTTGGTATTCATTCCGTGGTTCTGCCTTCTTGAGGGTGGCACAAGCAGTGTCTTACTCTTGCCTTGCTCCTCAGCAGCTTCTGTAGCATCCTTGTGGCTGTTCTGAACAGTTGGAGCAGTCCTGATGCTCATGACAGTAGCTGATGCTGTTCTGCTGGGAGGAGTGAGTAGCCAAGGCAGTGGATCCAAGCCCAAGTTCACTTAGACAGCAGGCTGGGGTCAAGGAGGGAGGGCTTTCCTTCCCCTCCATTGCATCTTTTGGTAGCTGATGGGTACCTCTGCATTCTCTGCCAATTATAAGGGCTTGTCTTGGAGGAATAGTACTGGTGTGCCAACACTCCCAGTAGAGCTACAGGCATGGGGAACACTGCATGAGCTCCTGAGTGGGATTGATCCTTCCTGGAGCACCACTGCCCTGGCCTTGGGACTTCAGCTGTGTTGGGCAGTAATGCAGGACTGTGATGCACTGGGCAGTGCTATCCTGGTATGCTGTTGCCTGCCCATGTCTTCCCCCTCCCCCTGCCTACTTTCTCCTGCATCAGCCTGCATTTGTAAAACGAAATAAATATTGACACGGACGGGATGCTATTCAATTTGTCCTGATCACTGGGCTGCGGTGAGTTCTGACAGAGCACAGTGTAAAACATAAGCTCAGGATGTAATTTCTACTGTCAACATGATGTACAGTATAGCTGTGCCAAATGCACACCAACAAACTGCACAAGCTCTTGTGGGAAGGGGAGGGGGTGAGTTGTGCTGATAATTGGGAAGCAGGGATGGCAGAGCAGCAGGAGAGGGGACATCACTCTGGGCCTGGGGCTGTGTGAGGGTTTGGTGCTTCACTCTATGCATGAAAACCTGCCTGGTGTGGTGAGTGCCTTGGGCAATCCTGCCACATGGGTACATATGTACTGCTGCCTGCTGGGACCCTGTTGACTGAGCTGGCTGCTGCTGCAGCAGCTCCCACTGGTTATTTATGACCCCACTGCTCACGTGTGGCAGAGAGAAGTGGCACTTCCAGCTGTTGGTGAAAGGTCTTCAATAACATGAGGAAATAAATGTAGTGCTAGTCTTGGTTCCTGTCCACAGGCCCTTCTGTAGTGCTTTGATTCCTGCTGCTTCAAGACCACAAGCAAGACTTGAGGATGTGCACACTGAGAAGAGACATGACCCTGACCCCAGCTGTGGCCTGAAGCTGTGACAGAAGAGACACAGGCCGAGAATTTGTGGGTGGAAAAGGAGGATCTAGTTTGTGTCAATGAGCCTGGCTACAGATGTGTCTCTGGATCAGGTTTTCGAGGTGGCTCTGGGTCTGGGGGACTGGAGGTCACCATAGGTTGTGTAAATGGGCTTTGTAGTGTGGGACCTAACGAGCTAAATTGGGTTACACCACCTCCATCACTCATGGGATGAGCTTGCAAACAGCTCAGATGAGTGTAGCTGAACTTTGGACATGTGAGACCAGCAAACCACATTAGCTCAGACGTAGCAGTAGAATGAGAAGTCTGTTAAATATAAAAAGCAGCATAATAGCTGAGACTCTAAACACAAGGTTGTAGTTCCCACAGCAACGCAGCCCAGCCCATGGGTGCTCAGCAGGACTCTCATCTCTGTGGCAGGAGCTGCTCTGTGGAGTGCTCAGATGCAACAGGGCTGAACAAGTTGCCTTGGGAACTGTGGGCCAGCTTGTCCCCCAGCCAGGGAGCAGCTCTGCTCGAGTGGAGCTCACCCAGTGCAGCATCTTCTGCCCTCACTTCCTCTTTTCTGCCTTGCCTTAGTATGTGCATATAAATTGTTGTTTTTACTGGTTGTTTTTGGTAGTGTTTTGGATTATGCTGCTTTCATTTATGTGCTGTAACTCCAGCCAGGCTGCCACAGAAGATACAGTGCCCATTTCTGAACCAGGAGCAGGGCTGTCTGCAGGGTGTGGCCCAGGTAGTCATGTCATGGAGAAATCAGCTGCCAGTCAGGTGTGAAATGGTGTGATGGAGAGAATGAAGGTGGCTCTTGCTGTGTCACGGTGCTGTCTGCCAGCTGTGTGCCCTGAGCACTGTGTGCTGGAGCCAGTGGGGAATGTTCTGCCTTCCTGCCAGCTCGGTTGGGACCCCTGGTTGCTGATGTTACTTGTGGTGCCAGGACTTGGACCATCGGACTGGTTTTTGTTCAGCCTCCCCATGTGTTCAGAAGGCCTTTGCTCTTGCAGAACTGCTCCCTGGCAGTGGCATTGCTGCCTTGTCAGGCTTCTGTCAGGGATTTATAAACCAGCATGGATGGATGTGTTCCAGTATGACAAGGAGAGGGTGCTGGGTGGGCAAAGTGGGACACTTCAGCAGCTGGTGGCTGCCTCTCCCTAAGGCTCTGCTGATGTAGTTGTCCTGAGAAATACTCTCTTTTTTAGGTTCTCTTTCTGGCAGTTGCATTTACCAGGTACAATTGTACTCAGACTTTGGTTGCAGCTGGAGGCGTTGCCTGCAAAAGTGTTGCAGAGTGGCAGAGCAGAGATGCTGGATAGGGTGTTCTTCCCACACTTACTGTTTGCCTTGAGTGCTGATCTGAAACTTACTCTGGCACAACCTGTGCTGTTCAGTTTGTTGACATCTCTCACTGTCTGTGGAACTTCCTCCAAAATAACCACAAATCTCCCTGATGTGAGAAATTGGAGAGATGCTGTTTGTGACAGTGGTACAGCATATCTTAGTATATGTATTCTCTGTGTACCTGTGTAAACGTGATAAGGCACGTTGGCACGTGTTGTTGTTCTGAAGCCTGTTGTGGGTCAGGCATCAGTTCCATTGCTGCAGAGGGGGCACCATGATCTCTGTGAAGTTACTTTACCCTGTGAGTCTTCTAACAGTGGGAAGAGATGACTCACTCCATCCCCCACCTACAGGTCATCTCATTTCCCTAAGGCTCCAATATTAAATATTCTGGTGTTTAATATGATCCTCACTAGACTGGCAAACGTGGGTCATCAGCTGGGAACAGGAGTGGGAAGGGCTTTCTGCATGGGAAAGCCTGGCTGCAAGAGACAGTCATGGCATTGCCAACAAACTTACCTGGCTGGTGCAGAGATGTCTTAATAACAAATGGACTGGCAGGGAGAAGGAGTGGGAAGGAGTGTTAGTGCATCTGTACCATGATTGCTAACATAAAAATACACTGGAGACCCTGTGTTCCTTAGAGCATGAAGTGCACAGGGCTGGCACATGTGACAGCTGATGTGCATGTGTGAGTAGAGTATAGTGTGTGTGCACCCAGATGAGGCACAAATACGGATGAAAGACTGCAGTGTGTATGAGGGGTCTTAGGTGTGCGTGGAGTGGAATGTGTGTGAGCACTTTTGGTGAACAGATTTGTGCATGTTGTGTGACACACTACTTGTGAACCACAAACAGCACATAACAATGCCTGGCACTAGTGCCTCGTGGTTCCCAGTGAAGTGTTTGTCCAGTCAAGTGAATGCAGAAATCACAGTGCAGCTCACTGGATACTTTGGGAAATGGCCTTTTGGTGTAGTCACACAGGGGGATGGCAAGTGTGGGAAAGAGCTGGAAGAGCTTGGGAGCTGTCCCTACTCTGGAGTGCTGGGGCTCTTTAGTTTCATGGAGGGATGTGTGATGACAAGCACAGTCCAGTTCCCTTTCTAGTGGGAGTAGATGGGCACCAGGTCCAGGACCATTTCCCTTTCCATTCATCCTCTTTCCCCCTCCTATTTAGAGAAACAGCTGACAGGAGATTAATTCTGCAGTCTGGTGCATGTTTCATGAGTAGTTCAGGCTGTGGCTGGTATTGCAGAGCTCTCGTGGAAGCTCAGGACATTGGTGCAGGATGGATGCTGCATCCCCATGTCCTGATCAGGCCTCTTTTCCCCAGGTGCTCACGGGATGCAATGAACTCTTGGCCAAAGGTCTCATGTCTCAGTCCTTAGTGCCTTGTGGGTGTCTTGAGACTTACACCAGTCCTTTCTTAAACTGCTACCTTTGAAGTCAGCCAGGTGGTGAGTTCTTGAACAGATGCTTTTCTCCTGCCCATGGCTGCAGAAATGAGGTGACAGGAAGGTTTCTGCAGGGAAGGCTCCCAGGAGCAGCTGGACAGCCTGCATTTCCCATAGTCAGGCACTGGCAGCCCCCAGGTGAGCCTTGCCTGAGCGTGCAGGACCAGTGTGGGTCTGGTCCTGTGCAGTGCTGGGGGTGCTGCTACACATCTGACAGAGTGTGCAGTGATGACTCCCTGCAGACACAGACCTTGCTCACCTCAGCAGCCAGGGCAGTGGTAGTGAGGAGATGCCCTTGTCAGTGGGTCCTTGTTCTCAGAGTCCCTGCTGGAGCAGATGTTTGCATTTCTGAGAGCTCTGCAACCCTCTCTTCCATGCTTCTGCTCTGGCAGGACCTGTGGGGCTGGGCTCTGCTGTGGGGCACCTGGGAATACTGAGTCTGCAGGAGCAACATGAGGGGATATGGAACCCTGCTTTTTCACTCTGACACTGACATCTTGGCCTTTTCCAGGTTTCTGGAGATGTTCTTGGCCACCCTGCACCTCCCTGTCTGAGCCAGCGGAGAATGGAAGTGACCGGAATCATCTGGGCAAAAGACCCTTCACCAGGTGCTGGGATGTCATCCCCCTCAAGATGGGAGTTACAAATGACCTTGTGAACTGCACGTGTGGCACAGGCAGCTGCACTGCCAGACTTCTCACACACTAACCCAAGGCTGTCCCCAGGACAAGAGGACGTTGGACCACAGCAGCTCATCCTGTTAACTCCTCTGTGAAAACACACTTGGAAAAGCTTTCCTTCGCCTCTGGTTTGTGGGTGCCTGTGCCCCACACGCTGCTGCGGCAGCATTCCCTGCCCGCCTGTGGGGTGGGCAGCAGGCTGTGCATCACCCCACTCCCCAGCGAGACCGGCGGCTGCCGAGCACGGAGCCGTGCAGCTCTGTCCCTGGGGACAAATGCCAGCTGCCAGACTCCTCTCTGGAGACCCAGGAGCAGCCTGTGAGGCACCAGCACTGACTGCTCCCACGCTCGCAGCGGGCAGTCCGGGGCACCTCTTGTCACAGATGTGACTCGTGCTGGGACAGGAGTGCTCCTGCTGCAGGGCACGGCATGCAGCAGGGTTATGGGGATGCTCTGCACTAACTGGGCAGCCTCACGCTGCTAGTGTGCACTTCCCCCCTACTCTGCCCTAAAGCATGCTGGCAGCCTGTCCGAAAGCTCCTGCTCATGCAGCCTCCTAGAGTGCAATGGCGAAGGGTCTGCAGGGCTTCTCGTGGACCATGCTGCTGCTGTTCTGTGCCATCCAGGAGCTGGGGTCCTGGGCCATGCACACGGCTGTGGAGGGCCCTGGCCTCGGGCAGCCAGGGGACCCTGCGCTGCTGGCCGGAGGGAGAGTGAAGCGTGGCTGGGTCTGGAATCAGTTCTTCGTGGTGGAGGAGTACACGGGCACGGAGCCGCTGTATGTGGGGAAGGTAAGCTAACCCAATGTCTCCATGGGGCTGACAGAGCTGCCTGCAGAGCAGACGTGCTGGCAATGCAGGGGAGAGAGGACCTGTGTAAGGGGTGCTGACCGGGGCTTGGTTAGAGAGGTGTTCTGTGGACTGGGACAGCAGGAGCCTGGTCCTTGCTGGGGTGGCGAGGTTAATGTTCTCCCAGAGACTGTGATAGGAGCACTGCAGAGTTCGTGTCTGTGTTCTTACAGTTGTAGGCTGGGTTCCTGTGGTCTTTGGGGTGGGTGCAAGAAGCCCTATCTCTGTGGGAGCTGCTGCCATGCTGGACAGGACTGAGTCTGTTGGTGGGTGCTTGTCACTTCCCTGGTGTGTGACGTCCTGGGGAGGCTGGACATGAACCTCTGCTCTTTGCACTCCTTGTGTCCTGAGGCTTAAGGACCGTTTCACCTTGGGTTTGCTGAGCTCTATCATTTCCTGGGAGCTGTGGAGAAGCTGCCCTGTGTCTCCCATGCATCATGTGTTACTTGTGTCCTGCTGAAGGCAGTGCTAGCTGTTGGGACCAGCTGGAGGAGCACGCTGCAGTCCAGCCAAAGCTGGGGATGTGGTTTCACCCCAAAGGAGACCTCCCAAGAGCTTGTACAGCAGGGGCTGTCTGATGGCCTCAGCTGTCTGGGCATGAGTCTGGAGAAGGCTTGAAAATAGGTTTCTTGGCTGGGGGCCAGCTGGGATTTCAGTGGTGATTTGTGTCCGTTTCGGCAGACACTCAAAGCCGCGCTCCTCCACCGCCCTCGGAGCAGGCACAGCTAATTCATGGCTCCCCTGGGAGCAGCAGAGGCACCAGGCACTGTCACAGGCCTGGCAACACCTCAGCTCCAAATGAGCCAAAACCTACAACTCATCCATTTTACAGCATCCTTCCCCATCACTCACCACATCAGCTGCCCCACTCGGAACAAGTCAACCTGCACTGAGATCACTCGTTGTGGGTTCTGCTCCCCAGGGCTGAAAACCACCAGGGCCAGGCTTCTCCAGGGACTGGGCAAAGATGTGGTGCCTGCATGGAGTGGTCGCTAGCAGTGTGACAGACCTTCTGACACAGCCCATGGATCCGGAGCCTTCCTGCACGTGGGGCATCCTGCAGGGTAGTGGGGGCTTGCCCTCTGTGGATGCCTCTCACACACCTACATGTGCTTTCTGAAGGGCCAATACCATTTCCATAAAAATCTGGGTTCTCTAGCTAATCCTTCTTCTGAACTGTAATTTCCCCTGAGGCTGCTGTCAGTTTGATGTGGATTTCTTTGGGTTTTTTAAATAGAATTATGGGGTCAGCACTACTTACAAACTTCTGCATGTGGACAGATCTATTTTAGATAGGGGAGAGGATTAAAGGGAAAAAAAGCAGATTTAATTAAGTTGCTAATATTTAAAGAAAATTGATGAACTCGGGCTTTATGAGTTGGAGCAAACAGAGTGCGCCTTTATTATGGGCTAGTTTTTATTTGATTTTCTTTCTTTCCTAGCCCTGGAGTCATTTTTTTATTTGTGTATCTGTGCTTTCCATTTAATTGCTTTTAATAAGGAATGTGCACCTCTGTTCACATTTAATTTTGATTTAATTATTAGTATGTAATTAATAGCTTCGTAAAAATCCTAGTTGTAGTCTTTTAGGACAAGGAAACTATCTTCCTGTTCAACAAACGGGACAGATTAGCATGTTGTCTGCCCTCTTGATGCCCTGGTGCTGCGGGCACTGCTGTCCTTGGCTGGGGGTGAGCTGCAGGCAGGGCAGGGTGGTCCCCTTCCTCCCAGGGCACAGCGCTGCTGGCATCCCCAGCCAGCAGTTCTGTGCCAAGGCTGTGTGACTGGGCTGTCCTGCCATGGCCAGGGGTGGTGGGATCCCTGAGGCTGCAATGGGAACGTGGCACTCTCCAAGCCTGCCTGCTGCAACAGCGAGGCCAGGAGAAGAGAAACATCCCTGGGATGTGGCCTGGGCCTGTGGCATCTCCCCTTGGGTGTCTGTAGTCTGCATTCTGGCCCTCCCCCATTAGTTGTTGTTTAGCCAAGCAGCACAGATTTAGCTCTCTTAATCTTCCCTTATAAATCAATCTCTGCAGCCCCTTGAGCCCCGGCTCCATTTTTCTTCCTAGCATTCTAGTTTGCAGGGATGCTGGTGTCTGCTCTGAGCAAATGAGCAAATATGTGTAGAGGATGTGCTGAGAACTCTGTGTGATGCTGGGAAGAGGTGCTGGGTGCTTTATCTCTGTCCAAATTATTAATCATGAGCCTGGTGTTAAGCAGAAAAATACATTTACCTGCACTCTACAAACCAGGTGCTCCTTCATTCTGAAAAGCTCACAGAGTAGCAGTGGGAATTGGAAAGAGTATAATAAAGGGGAGAGGGCAACGAGCTCTTCAGCAGCCAGCAGGGAGGGCTGGGACCTGGTGGCCAAGGTGGGATGACCACCCCATAGGCACATCCTGAGTGGCATTGCTGTCACAGCTCCGTGGGCTGAGCCACCACAACGGTCCCAGATGCTGGGCTCCCAGCCCTGTGTGTGAGCTGAGTGAAGGTCTCCTTCTAGGCAAGCCCTGGGAGAAGTGTCACCATGGGCAGTAATTTGTAACTGTTGTGCAAAATGCATTGGATTGTCTAACGTGTGGGTCCCTCACTCGTGATATAAATATATAAACTGTATCTAACAAGACAAATACAATGAAGGCATCGTAAAAAAGAGGCAGCTCTGGTATAAATTCTTGCTGGTAGAGCTGTATGTCTGAAAGGTGGGTTATAGAACTGCAGTTTGGAAGATTGAATAGCCCATAAACATTTTCATATTTCATTAGCCGATTAATGGACAGCTTTTTTCTTTTTTGGAGGGGGGGGACATAACTTTGCTGGTTCTAAGCAGAAATTGTAGGAAACAAATGAAAGCTGCTGATGAAACCTTTCCGGGGGCCTGTCCCATTATGGATTGCCCCAATTAATGCCCGTGCTGCTCTCTGTCAAGATGCATTCTGCCTGTCCAGTTACTGTTAATAGATTTCTCATAAGTGGCTGGATTGTAAAAACCTCATAACTCAGTTTAATGCCACCAATAAAATTATCTGTGGACGTCTGGCCTGGATTCCAGTCAGCTCCTGGTCTGTGGGGAACTGCTGTTTACCCTTTCTTTTCCTCATTTCAAACACTATCTTAATTAGAAAATGAAGCAGAGGTTGGCTGCAAAAGCATGTTTGGCAGGGTCTGTTTTTAGTCCTGAACATGAGCCTGATTTGTCACACTCTCCTGCAGGCTTTGCCCAGGAGAGGCTCTGGGTGTGATGTTGGGCTGTTGTGACCCTCTGATACCTTGCCATGTAAACTCAGCACAGGTGTGCAGTGAGTGTGTGAGCTCTCAGGCAGGGACACTTGACAGCACCAGCTGCCCAGGTCATGGAGGGTCACTGTGACTGGGGCAGAGGGGGTGGATGAGGATGGACTTTGGGCAGCTGGATATGTTGAGTGGGATGGATGCTGCTGATGAGGTACCTGTGCAGCTTGGGAGAGGTGATCCCACACTGTCAGTCCTGGGTGCTTGGGCATAGGGAAGCCTCTTTCTTTGGAGTGCAGTTGAGTTGTCCTTTCCTTTTCCATCCTCTCCTAACCCTTTGTTGATGGAGTTTGTCCCATGGAATGTGGTGCGGGTGGGCACTGACGGGATTTGTGATCTGCAGAGCAGGGTAGCCAGGACTGAACTTCCACTTTATTGAGCCTTCCGTCCTGCACAGGAGTTGTCTGGTGGTGCTCTCTGTCACACTCCAGCTTAGCAGGAGCAGAGGGGCATCCCGCAGGGACCGTGGGTACCTTGTGCAGGGGCTCCACACCCCTGCAGTCCTGGCTGGGGTGGGGGACAAGCACAGCCCCAGCCTGCTCCCACCCTCTCCCTCTTTCCCTGGCAGATCCACTCGGACTCGGATGAGGGAGATGGCTCCATCAAGTACACCATCTCCGGGGAGGGCGCAGGGACTATTTTCCTCATCGATGAGATCACAGGTGACATCCACGCCACGGAGCGCCTGGACCGGGAGCAGAAGACCTTCTACACGCTGCGGGCACAGGCCCGCGACCGGCAGACGGACCAGCTGCTGGAGCCCGAGTCGGAGTTCATCATCAAGGTGCAGGACATCAACGACAGTGAGCCTCGCTTCCTGGAGGGGCCCTACATCGGCAGCGTGGCTGAGCTGTCCCCCATCGGTAGGTCTCCTGGGTGGGAGGATGTGGCTTGGGAAACCTGCGCCTCTCTCCTGTCACACCTTGAGCCGTCTGTACGCTGTAAACCGCCCTGCAAATCCCACGGATTCCAGTGCTAGGGAGCCAAAAGGGAAAAATAAATAAGGTGGCTTAAGAAAAACAAGTGGATAAATCCTCTGAGCTGATTGCCAGCCTGTGTCTGAGCGCTCAGTCTCAGCCCTAAGCTGTGCTCTGGGGACGGGTTGTGGTGGTGCCAGCTGCCCACTGTGCACTGACTCTGGCTTTGCACAGCCCCCTCACTCTGAACTGCTGGGAGGTTGGACTAAGCCCTTGCATGCCAAGTTGCTCATGTCTGCCTGTGGTTCAGATTAGCCTGTGTGGTGCTTCTTCCCCTCCTCAGGCCATCCTGTGTGTGCTGCTTTCCAGCTCTTCTGAGCTCTGCAGCTGCCCAGCCATCATCCCTTGTGTGTCCCTATGCAGCACTGCCAGGCCCCTCTCAGCTGGATCCATCCCTCCTCTGAGGAGCCAGGCCTTGTTGGCTGAGATTGGGGAATTCTTGTCCCTGTGCCTGAAGTGTGGCTTCTCTGTGTTACCATTAGCTGCCCATCCCCCTGGCACCAGGTCCCTTTTAAGAGTGTTGCCCTACCTCACTGAAGCTTTGAGGGCCAGGCTGAGATGTGTACAACGAGGCTGCAGGAGTCCATGCCCCGGAGATGGCAGAGCAGGACAGTCATCTTTGTGCTCACCCAAGAGTCAGGAGGGGTGTAGGGAGATGATGTGTGAACTGCAGCACTGGTGCCGCTACTCCCTGTGCTGTGCTGGTGCTGGATTTCCATCCTGCTGAGCACAGCTGGAGTCCAGGAGAGTGGCTGGTGCTGTGCTGCCCAGAGCAATGCTGTTCCCAGTCCATGCCAGGCTCTCTGTTACTCCCATTGACAAGCATGAGCTCACAGCAGGCTGCACATGTCAGCATGTGCTGCAGGCAGGAACTGTAAATCACTGTTCCCAAAGGCTGCATCCAGGTAGAAGACTGCCTGTGAAAGATCAGCATGGAAGATGAGGCAGGTCCCCAGCACTGTCAGCAAGGGATGAGTTGGCACAGGGGACAGTACTAGTGCCAGGTCTGTTGTGAGACCCCTGGGGCAGGAGAGCAGCTGAGCTGCACCGGGGCTTGACAGGTCACTTGAGGTGCTGGATCCTGCTGCTGCAGGGAGGTCTGGGTGCAGAAGCATCCTGGGAGCAGAGCTCAGAGTGGTGCTTGGGTCTGTGCTGCCTCAGGACAGAGCTCTGTCTCTCTGTGGTTAATGTGCAGCATATTGCAAAGCTGGTGGGTGGCCTCTAGCAGGTACAGATGTACAGGAATTGCCTGCACCAGAGGAGCCACTGCTGCCTGAATTCTGTTGATGTATGGAGAACAAGCTCTCCTGAGGCATCCCAAGTTCTCCTTCCTCTTCCTGTTACCTGCAGAGTCAGAGGGTGACCTCTTGAACTACAGCCATGTGCTCCTGGAGGAAAGAAAGACAGCATGTGGGCACCAAAGCAGGAGGCATCCAGTTCCCAAAGGGAAAAAAGAAATTAAATTAATCTAATTTACTTGAACAACATTTTAAAAAGCAAAGGATTCTCAACTCTGAGTATTAGACAAGGATCCCATTTCTTTGAAAATCACTAACAATTATGGAGCTGCCTGATCAGACTGATGTGAACAAGACATATCAAAGGAGACAGTTTCTATGAGAAATTGGAGATCAGAGAGAGAAAGAAACACGGTTTCACAACATGAAAGGAGGCGATTCCTGCAAATTAAAATACTCGGAAGTTAAAGAGAAGTGCTGTGAGCGGCGTGGGCTGCGCTTCCAAGCTGTGTGCTTTGAGAGGGGAGCTGGAGCTGAGAGCCTGCTCTGCTTTCCAGGCTGTC
This sequence comes from Formicarius rufipectus, assembly GCA_013399695.1. Taxonomy (NCBI): domain Eukaryota; kingdom Metazoa; phylum Chordata; class Aves; order Passeriformes; family Formicariidae; genus Formicarius; species Formicarius rufipectus. The sequence goes on along the minus strand of VXAU01003742.1, from coordinate 216,683 downwards.
TGCCTCAAAGTCTTCTGCAGCCTGGCTATCCTGGCCAGGAGCATACAGGGGCTCCTCCAGAGCAGCCTCACCCGGGAGGTGGCCCAGGGAAAGTCTCACACATCATCCTGACATGGTGCTGCTGCACAGGCCCTGTCAGTGTGAGTGCAGAGCTGGAGGGTATCCACATGCTGCTGCAAGTCCCCAGCTCCCTCCTGCTTATCCCTCAGCTTCCCACTTCCTGCTGCCCAGGAACAGGCAGCATGAAGGACAAGATGGGCACATCCTGTGAAAGAATAAACAGGCAAGCCCGACACAGAGCTTCCTGCTCAAGCCTTTGAGGTTCAGCAGCTGGGAGAGAGATGGGGCTGACCATGGACCTAGTGTGTGAAGTTCAGCTCTGGACTGTGTAGAAAGGGGCTGAGGATATGGGACATGGGAAGTTGCCTAGGTCTGGGTGGTGAAGTTCAGGATATTCTTATGGGAAATGCCCTGCCAGGCCCTTTTTGTGTGGGAGCACTTCTTTTGTGGCATCAAGGCTGGGTGCAGCTGTGATCATGGCTTTGCTGTGGTTGGTATTGGTAGTTATGTCTCTGATCTGTACAGATCATCTTCCCTAGACTTATGGGGTGTTTTCACAAGAGTGAATGGGGAGTGTGCCTTGCTGCCTTCCTGAGTGTGGGTGGAGGTGATCCCAACTTGGTGCTGGCCAAGCAAGGGTAGGAGAGCTGGAGAGCTTGGGTTGGCTATTAGTATATCAAAGTCAAAGCCAGGGGACCTGCTGTAAACATGCCTGCTCTTGGCTCTGTTTGGGTTCAGCTGTGCTCTGCTGGGGTAGGGGCCACCCCAGGGTCAGGGCTGCTCTCCAGCTTGTTTGTAAAGAGCTGTTCATTCCCTGTCTGGCTGCTCTGACAGCCTTTGCTCTGCAGCCCAGCCTGAAGAGTGAAGGGTGACCCCTTCTTTCTCCTCTCATGCTCCTACCTTCCCAGACCTCACTGGGGTTTGTGCTTGGGTGGTTTTTGTTCTCACTCAAGGCAGCTCTCAGCCACACTCTCCATTCCCTGCCAAAAGCACAGTCCTAGCTCCCAGAGGTGGGTGCCTTCCTGGGGCGTGAAGAGGAATAAACCAAATACAGTCAGATCCGCTCTGTGACAGCAGGAGCAGATCAAAGGACATTATTTGCATAATGAAGGAGTACTAATTGGGAGGGAAAGTCATTTGATTTCCTAGTGTCTAAGAGGGAATAACAAATGAGAGAACTGCACAAACTCTCAAAGTGACTGGGAGTGCTTTGCAACACAGCTGCCCCTTGCTCTGTGCTGGGGCCAGAGCAGTGTATTTTGGAGATAACATATGTGCTGCTTGAGACTGAGACTGTCAGGGTAAACCAAAACCCTCTTTGTTCCAGGATCTAGCCTTGGCAGTGGTCAGAGTGCACACTTAGGGAGGAGGTACAGCACACACAGCATGTATGATGCTCCTCTTAACACTTTCCCAGCCAGCATCTGGTTTCACCTGGGGAATTTCTTCAGCTGGGGTTGGTTTCTATTCTGAACTTATCCAGATTCACTGTTAAACACTGCAAAGGGAAAGGACAAAGGACTGCTGTTACTGAGGGATCAAAAGTGGCAGATGCAGGATGGTCAGGAAGGTAAGGCCAGAGTCTGGGCTTTGTAAAGGGCAGAGGTGGTGCCTGGAGCTAACCCCAGCCCATGAGCCAGGCTGCAAAATCAATGTTTTTCACCCACTGAGCCTCTGCACTTGGAAGAAGCACATCCAAAATGGAAGCTGATCCAGCAGCTTTACCTGGGCTACTTTGGCATGGCAAGACCAGCTGCAAAACCAGCCTGCAATTGACTTTTCTCTAGAAACCTTTTCTGGCCTGGGGCATGAGGAGCAGTAGCTGCAGCAGCAGGGTCTGGAGCCAGCTGCTGTTGGGGTGTAGAGGAGGCAGCTGGACCTGGGGCCAGCAGGGAGGGCAGCCAGAGCTGTGGTGGAGTGAAAGGGGTCCCTGCTCAGCCCCTCGAGGGAGCAGGGCTGGAGGGAATGCACTGGGGTCACCCAAACTGAGGAAGGCAGGGACTGGTGGTATTGCCTGGGAACATTTTTGATAACTCCCCCAGTGCCCACTTCTGAAGAGAGTGTGTCTGCAGGAGGTGGCCTGAGCTGTAAACCCTGTTTACAGTTCCACTGCTGTCCAGTCACCTCAGGGAGAGGCTGCTGACCAAGAGCTTGCAGGCTGCTCTGTGTTGGCACTCGAGGCTCAGCCTCTGTGAGTACCCCAGTGTGGATCACTCCAAAACATCTGAGTTGAGCAGAATTCAAACCTGCAGAAGGTAGGATGGGACACAGCCAACTGCCTTGGAACTGCAGGAGCTTCACCTTGTTACAGGAGATGCTAAAATTAGCTGTATTTTGGGCTCCTTCCCTGAGCTCCCTGAGGTCTGCTTAACAGCTGTGTGCTGCACTCAGGCGTGAGTTCAAATCCAGCACATGGTGCCTCCTGCAAGACAACTCTGTTGGTTGCACAAGGTGAGTGTTGCAGCCCAGAGCTCACTTTTGGGCTGTATGGGGAGCATGCAGGGCCTGGGGTGAGGGACACGCCAGGAAATGCATATCCTTTCATTAGAACATTGTTCCTCCCTTGGTCCGTTTTGCTCTCATTTCTCTGTGTAACACCATGTCCAGATTAGAGGTGATTTGGCTGTACAGACAGAAACTTGGGGTCAAGCCCTGACTCCAGCACAAAGCTGGCTGAATGCAGAAGTGATTATTGTGAAGAGAAATTGTTTAATCTCCATGCTGGAAGCAGAGAAAAACACTTTGTTTACCATACAGTCAGAACACTTGCAGGCAGTCTGATCTTTTTTACCCTTGCTATAGAAGATGCTTAAGACACTTGTGTGCATCTGGAATCTTCTAGGACAGCAGGTGGCTGGGAGCTGGGGCTTGCACTATCTGTTTGTCCTTAGTGAGATGAGTCCTTCCCCATCTGCACTGCGCCCTGGGTCATGGGGCAGGCTCTGAGTGCTCTGCCCTATCCATCGAGCGCCTCATGCAATCTGCATGTGCACAGCCCCTTAGGGAACTGAGCCCCGTCATGCAGTGCTTTGGTTTGCTCCCCAAAGCACTGTGTCTACCTCCTTGGTGCCAGTCAGGGGTGCCTTGTGCAGTGCTTTTCTCTGTCCAGACAACCCAAAAGATGTTGCTCAGTAGCGCATCTGAGCGACTGCACCCCTGCCAGGTTAGTGCCCTCAGGCTTGTCCTGCGGGGTGGGAAGGCTGTGCAGTGAATCTCCTCTGGGTCTGGCTTTCTACCAAGTCAGAATGTTCATGAGATTGCAAGAAACTAACTTCTGCTCCAGTAATTTTTGAGCTCCTCTAGTGCATTTTCTTCCCTGATGTCCTGCCTGCGTGTTTCTGGGACGCATCAGCCACTTGCTGGTGTTTGGGGCCAGACAAAAAGCTGTCAATTGCATTGTATATAAAATCCCATCTGCCTCCTGCCCCATGGCTCCCCAGGCCCCTGCGATGGGAGTGCTGCACGCTGGCATCAGGCCAGGGCACATGGGTTTGCATGACACAGCATTCCTTGCAGGGTTCCTGATGTTCTGCAGAGCTGAGATGCCCAAGTGCTGTCCTGGAGCTGGTCAGATCCACACAGATAGGGTTCTCAACGTGGCTGGAGAGTGTCCTTGGGCTCTGCCTGAGCTGGAGATGCCAGCTGAGTCCCAGAGCTGGCCTGGAGAACATCTGAGGTTCCTGGCTCCACTACAGAGGGGTAATTGCAGCCATGAGGAGGGACACTTGATTTTAGCAAGTGTTGGCTTTTTCTGCTGCTCATTTGCCTCTTTGCTGGCCCAGAGCCTGACTGTCTTTCTGTCCCTGGGGAAGTGACAGGTCCCAGCAGCTTGCTTGTGGATTCAGTGCAGAGCCTCTCTGCTTGTGGATGTGTTTGGAGTTTACCTGTCAACATTTCTTTTAGCTAAATGTATTTGGAGTGAGTGGCATAACAAGTGGTCTGGAGCTATTAGCCTTCTGCATGCAGGGTGGCTGGGAATGGCCCCAGAGGTTCCAGGTCCTGTGGGAAGGTGGTGATGGAATGTAGGACAGGTGTGCATTGATATTCCAAAGGTGTCCTGCAGAGGCCTGTCCATCCCAGGCAGGGCACGGGGCTGAGCTGCTGTGCCCAGCCAGCCCCAGGGGCCACTCAGCATGACAGGGTGTCTGCAGGGGTTGAGCTCTGCACTCCTGGGAGGGAACCCTGTGGAGACATGGATCCTCCATCCCACCAGCTCCTGGGGGCATTGCGGGCACCTCTCGGTGTGGGTAGCCCCTTTCTGCCCTGCTGACCCCGGCTCACAGCAGGGAAGGGAGGGACCTCCACGGCTGGTGTCCCTGGCAAGTGTCTCCAGGATGGCTCAGGGTGTGGATGGGGACAGCCCAGGCAGGCCCATGGGGATGGAGGATGGCTGGCAGCCAGGATCTGCATTCCCTCCTGCAGCTGGTCTTGCAGACACAGGATCAGATGGGCTGGGGGGAGGATTGCTCTGGAAGTGAGGGTCTTGCTCTCCCTTTCCTCTGGGGGGAAACAGTTTGTTTGATCCACTGAGCCAGATCATGCTTTTGCAAAGGGAGAGGAAGAGATGGGTTCTGGCTCATTAATTTTTATGTAAAATTATTGATGTCCTCTCGATCTGTGGGGTGAGCTGGCCAGGGGAGGAACCAATGTCTTATCTCGTTTTACATGTCTAATTATCTCTCTGGATACAAACTCAGGCTTCTTGGTTATGGGAGGCGGGTGATACAGTACATGATGGATGTTCAGATTTTATTTAGTGTATCTTTTATGGCTAAGGCACGTGCCAGAAAACTAAATAAAAGCTGTACATGCTGTACTTGCTGTGGGCAGTGCTATGGTTGGAGAGCAGGGACTAATATTGAAGCAGAGTGGGAGCCAGGGAAGGTTTGTTTCTCTACAGGAATGAGGGGAGCAGTTTAAACTGGAATTCAAGACCATTCCTCTTTACATGGAATGAGAGTGGGAGGGGTGGAAAAGGGGTAGGTGGGGGTTTGGAGAGGAGACTGGAAAATTGGACTCCTAGGTTCCTGATACTGAGTAGGTGATCTTGAGCACAATGCATTGCACTTTCACACACTACAAGTCAAGGCACAAAATGGGGTCAATGTTCCCTACCTGCCTGTTGTTGCTCTCTTATTCATGAGATGCCGTGAGGGCAGGTGGGGAAGGGCAGAGCTTTCATCACCTCCAGGATTGCTGACTGCAGCCCAAGGGCAGTGTGCCCCATCCCTTCTAGTGGGCAGCCTTCCTCTAATGTTCTCTGGGCTGGCATCTGTGGAGTGACTGCACAAAGCTGGCTGGAATAGGAGGCTGTAGTGTAGTCCTTGGAGCCCCTGCTCTGTCTGCATGTGTGCAGTCCTGGCTCAGGGTATGCCGTACACAGGGCAAGTGCAGGCAAGTAAGTGGTGGGCTTGGGTATGTGTGGATGAGTTTTGGATCTCCTAATCCTAGGCAAGAACAAGAGGTTCTTGGAGTGTGGGGTGTTTGTGCAAGGTCAGCAGGCTCTGCTCTCATGGATGCAGGTGCAGGAGTGGGTGCTGCCATGGACACAGGCATGGGCTCCCAGCTGATTGCTGCCAGCCTGAGCAGAGGGAGAGCCGTGTCTGTTGCCAGGGGCAGGTACTGCTTTTTGTGTTTGTCAGATTTTGGCACTTTCAACATCCCTGGGAGGTTTCTCTGCTGTAGCTGGGAGAGGGATGCTTTGAGTCCCTGGTGCCATTTCCCTTCTCTGGTCCCTTTCTTTGCTTTCTGATCAGAAACTTCCAAAGGAAATATGCCAGGGTGCCCAAGGGGGATCTGCGGGTGTGGGAGTGATCTGCCTTGGCTCGTACCTGCTGAAAGAGTTGTGTGATGGCAGGGAGAGGAGGAAATGCAGCAATAGTATTTCTTAAACAGTTGTTTGCGAGGCAGAGAGCCAGTGTTGCTGCGGTGTAATCTGGACGTGCCTGGCAGGGATGCACCATAACTTCACTGGAGACAGCAAAGCATAAATAAGTTGACTTGAACTAGCTTGTTGCTCAAGACCGATGAGGGGGATTCTCCTGTTATCAGCAGAGCTGCAGCTCTGAGGAGACTGCCAGGGAGAATGAAAAGCAACCATGGTAACTGCTCGTTTTCTTCAGTGAACGCCCTTTCCAGGAGATCAGAGTGAACTGGACTGGAGGGAGGATGTGCATCCCAGCTGCTCACAGCAGCACTGCTGTCTGTACTGTCTCATCTCATGCCCAAGCCCAGGCAGGGCTGTTGCAGGAGCTCCCTGGCTTGCCTGTAGGCTCTGGGCTTGTGGTCTCCCGACAAGGGAAGAGAAAGACACCAGGGACTAGATCTCCCCATCCTCCATCTGGATGGTTTCAACTTCTTTTCTGCCTGCTGTGATGTAGGAACAGAGGCTGCTTCTGACTTTGATTGGTGCCAGTGCTTGACCTCTGGGGCAGGGATGCACTGAATCTGGTGCTAGAGGTGGAACTGGGTGGCTTGTTCTCACAGCACTTGGGTCACAACACCTCCTTTCTCAAGGTATCTGTAGGTAGGATTGGGTTTCACTTCCTTCCCCTCTTCTGTTGCCTCTGTAGAGCTCAAGCCCTTTGCTCCTGCCCCCATCCTCCTGTCCTGGGTCCTGCTTTTGTCAAATTGAACATGATGTCAAATTAAAGCCATCACAGGGACAGTTGGAGTGAAGTACCCAGTTTAATGAGGCAGCCTTGAAAATCAATAACTTAATTGCAGACATTTGATGGACTTTTATCCAATTTATAGTCCTCCTGCCCTGCTACGTGTAGAGCATGAGGAGGTAGTGCTGTGTCTGGCTCTGGGCAAGCAAAAGCCTTCCCTCTCCTGTGGCTGTTGTCCCTGTCCAGGTCTGCCTGCTGCAGTGTGGGTCAGCCCTTAGCTGGGAGGATCCTTTGTGGCTGGAGGGGTGACCATGTTGTTCTGTGTTAACAGGAAGGGCAGGTGTGGGTATAACAACTCGTCCCAGCTCCTTCCCAGATGGCCCAGTAGAAGTCTACTGGAAGAAAAGCCCCCAGCTATTCAGATCAGTGATCTCGTGGAGAGCAGGTGCCATCCCTCCTGCTACTCTGCAGCACAAAAGGGACATTTGCTGCAGCGTCTGGAGTCCTGGCTCTCAGGCTTTTGTGAGGAGGTGATGCTGCATTTGCACCCAGCTGTTCCTGTTTCCCTCAGCATTTGCAAGCAATCAGCATTGGCTCCCTGCTCTGAGGTTTGTGCCGCTCTTCTCAACTCCTCTCTGACTTGGTTTTCCTTTTTGTCCCTCCTGTGCAGGCACCTCTGTGATGCAAGTGATGGCCTCTGATGCTGATGACCCCACCTATGGGAGCAGTGCCCGGGTAGTCTACAGTGTGCTGGAGGGTGAGCAGCACTTCACTGTGGACAGCAAAACAGGTGAGCAGCCCCCAGCCAGGCTGGGGTGGGAGACCTGACCGTGGCCACACATCCTGAGCATGGCTGTGAGCCAGAGATCTGTGCCTCCCTGCTGGTCACTGAGGCTGGGTGCCCATGGCAGGGGGTTGCTGGGTGGGTTACGTGGCAGGGGTGTTGGAGAGGAAGTTCAGCAGCCCTCCGAAGTGCTGCCCAGCTCTATGCCCTGCCTGCAACAGGCAGGACCCACAGCTGCCAGCCCCGAAGGTCTGGTCTGCACCTGCACTGGCAGAGCTCCTCTGTGCTCTGTGCCTGGAGCAGGAGTGAATCCACAGGCACATAAAAATCTCAGTGTAGAAGGTTTAAATACTACCGAAGGGGCCTTACCAAAGGCTGCATCGTTATCACCAGGGCTTTGATTAAAGGTAACACTTTAAATTAAGGATCGGTTTATAAATGTTCTATTAATATTTAATGAAAGAACAGTAGAAGCTGCTCCATTCCTTAATAACTTATAATAGGGCCTGTTGTAAAATGCATGTGTAATAAATCCCTGGCAGATGATGCTCTGACACACTGGTTAGAGTAGACCATAACCAGAAGATGTTGGGGTGTATATTCTCCTTGCCTCCCAGGAGTGTGACTCTCATTACCCTTAATGGGAGCCTCACAAGCTTGCTAAGGGGTAAGACACTCAAATGCTAATAAGAGATATTTAAGTCACAAAGCATGCAGTAAAGTGCCCACAGTTTAATGAAAAATTGTCAAAGGACAAGCAGGCTGGGGAGCTGCAGCTTGTGTTGGAAATCTGAACAGCAAGTCCCTTCCACCCTATTGCTGAACCACAGTAACACAGGCTGAGATCAACCCCTGGGCTCAAGTGCCAAGTCTCTGTCAGGCTGATCCATGTCTGTGCCGATAGATGTTTTCTAAGGCTATTTTTATGTATGTCAGAGTGAAATCTGTTTGGAGACTCTGCGGTAAGGACAGTATAAGGAAGGTCTGTGTGCCTGAGCTTCTGCATCTTCATGAAACTGTGTGCCTCCTGACAACAATCTAGTGCCCATGGGGAAGCAGGACACAGCCTTGTCTGTGCCACCTGCCCTGGATGTGCCACCAGCCTGGTTGCTGCTGAAGGAAGGCTCAGATTTGGGAGTTTGGGAGCTCCTACACACACCCAGCAGTGGTGGGGTGCACAGTGGGGGATGCCTTTGTCTGGGTAGAGACTGGTACAGTGGGGAGAAGGCACAAGCAGCAGGTTTGGGCTGTACCTACTTCTTGTTCAGGAACTGCTGCACCTGGGTTGTCTTCTCTCCCAGATTTGCTTTGTTTCATATTGTGTGTGTATGAACAATAGGCTGAACACTGAAAATTCAGGTGCACGTGAGATCCTGTTAATCTGAGGCGGCTTTGTGTGAGTGAAAGTCTGGCTGCTAGAATGGAGAGGGACCATTGGGAGCAAACTGCACAAGCTAGAACGTGCAGAGGCTCAGCTTCCTGCCACATTAATGCTCTGTATTAAGGCATAAACTAAAATGTGCCCTGTGGGACTGTGGTGAGAATTAATGTCACTCTGGGAATCCAAGCTTCTTGATTCCTTGACTTTTTGTGTCTTAATTCTCAAGCTGGCTGTTTCATACACTGGGGGGTTGATTTACTGTTCTATTTGCTTGTAATTCATAGAAGTGGAACTGCTGACAGTCTGCAAGAAGAGTCCTCAGCCCCTCTTGAGCCTGTCTGTTCCCAGAATATCTGGTCACTAGCACAGATGTTGGGGCTGACTCTGGGGATGTCTGAGATGCAAATGGTCTGTGGCAGTGGCCTCACCAGGGCTGCAGGAACACAAGGTGCAGCTCTGCCTGTTGGCTTCTTAGGTTGTAGCTGCAGCCTGTCCTGTGGCCTCATGCCCCTCTGTCACTGCCAGCCCATGTGGACACAGCAGTGCTGGGGAGACACATGTTTTTTTTTCACATCCACCCAAACATGCCCCATCCTGCTCGCCCTCTGTATTAGAATAAGTTTTTATGCTGCACATGGGAATCCAGGTCTGATTGCTCAGGGTGGCCCAGCTTCTGCCCTGAGCATAAGATTTAATTATCCATAGCAGCAGCATAACTCTCATAGCCACCATTGTTATTAATGGTCATAAAAAGAACCATAAAAACCTGGCATGTTACATTTCTTATAATATATGGTAATGAAGAACAATTTGTTTTCCCTATTTGGTTTTGACCTCCTTCTCTGCCTTTTCTTGCATGCATGCATGTACTCCCTCGCACACCACCTCAGCCCCTGACTCCTTCCAGCACAGCTTGTTTCTTCCCTCCTTCTCTTTGCAAGCAGCTCTTTTCACCCTCTTTCATAGCACAGGTGTGTCATGTACGAGAGTGGTTTGCACACTTGAGTACAGAATATGGACCATGTGTAGTTTAGTTTTTCTCCTGTTTTTGGATGTTACCAGCTGTAGTGTTCAGCTGGGATTTTCTATTCAATGGACCTTTCAGAGGCAGATCCAAAATGTCTGGGTGCCATGCTATGCCAAGTTCTGCCACTCAGTAAGCCCTGAATGCCCAGAGTGTCTCAGGTGTCTTTTTGGAGTGGGATGAGTGACTAAATGGCTCCACTGAAATAGCAGATGCAGCACCATGGCATTTGAGCTGTAGAATAATTCCAGTGTTGAATGATGGCAAAGAGAAAGTGCAGTTCATGGGAGTGAGCTTTTCTTTCTTTCAGATATACCAGTCACTCTCATGCTTTGAGAATTTTCAGGCACTGAAACTTGTGTACCCAAAATTAGGTTCAAGAACTTCCCCTGTGTGTGTTAAAGGTCTAGACTGGCTTTTTTTGGTGTGTTAGTGGGGAGCTTTGTACGCACAAACTTTGGAGGCAAGATTTTCTGTGCCAGCCCTAAGAATACTCTTGTGGCTTCTTGCAAGAGCCTGGAGGCATTAGTCCAGTGAAAGCTTTGTGCTGCCTTCCTCATTCATTCTCACTCTGCAGAAGGGCTGATGCTGATATTTGCTCCTTGCAGTAGGTGAGCTGCAGTGCCCACGCCGTGGCTGCCCTGCTCTCCTGGAGGAGGCTGTGCTGTCAGAGTGAGCACACACCTCTGCCTTAGTGCTTCCATTAGGAAACAGCCACTTCTGCCGCTGTGGTGGGTGTTGGCTCTCGGTGAGTTCACTATTCTGATGGCAGAGCCCCCCTTGCTACTGCTAGACCACAAGCCCAGCTCTGCCCAGAGGGACACAGGGCAGGAGGTTCAGTGCCAGCCCCTGTTCCAGCTCCAGGAATCTCATCCTCAAGCAAGATCTTTTGAGCTTTTGCTTTTCAGATGCCGAGATGGGCATGTGTGTGACTCCCAGTGCATTTACGTGAGAGGGGAAATCTGCATTTAAATCTGCAGACCATGTTTTCGAGTTGCTTTATATCACTGTGCTCTCCCTGTACATCTGCAGATTATTCACTTTTGTAGGAACAAATCTCTCCCTTGGCAGGCAGCTGTGCCTGCCTGCTCGTGTCTGTTCCCGTGTCCATTGCAGTGCCCTTTGTCACCCCTGGGCAGCGTGGCTGGAGACACACTGCTGCCTGTGATCCCTGTCCCCAGCCCTGGGAGAGAACCTCAAAATGCTCAACACCCAGAGAGGGACACAACCTGGTTCCCCTGTTTCCGGCAGTCTTGTTCATCCCTTTCCAGGGATATTTACTGCTACAGAACAGTTACAGCACATAACACCACAGGCCTCATGATATTTGGTGCTTTCCTTAAAATCAGGCTTGTAATTTTGGGGGAGTGCATGGAAAACCTGGCATTTTACTGAAAGAAAGAGGTTGTTCTTAAAATCTATCATTCTGATGAATGCAGGGAAAAAGCAGAGGGACTTGGAATCTGCTGTTTGTGATGACTTAAAGCAGCTCCTGAGTTCTAGAGCCTGTGTCCTGATTGAAAACTGAGCCGGTATGGGCTTAAAGGTTCTTATGCCAGGGAGAGCAAAATAGAGATACCAGCCTGCTGGGATGAGGCTGAAGGTTATTTGCGTGCAGTCATTAGTTGTTTCATCCCTACTGTCAGCTTTGCCCTGGGGCAGTAAGGCTGGACAGGGAGAGGAGCTCTGTTTGGAATCATGATGCACTGCTGGGCTGGGCTGATGAGCTTTGGGTCTGGGATGTGGTGGTGGGAGGCAGAACGTGTTTCTCTGCTGTTCTTTCCAGTTTGTAAAAAACACTACTTGGTGCTTGAACACAGAGATGTATCAGTATGTGTGTATTCCTGTGAGCCTGGGGAGTTGTGCAGGCCTGTGCCCCAACTCCATCCTTTATCCCCAGGAGCTGTGCACAGGCACGAGGGACTCTGGAGCACAAGAGTCTGCAAAGAAATCACGTTTATTTAAGGGGATTTCTCTTATTAGCAAGACTGAACATTAACAGTCCTTTTCAGAGACTGGTGCGGGAGCTTCAGCTGTTTTGGGACCAAATTGTATGTTGGTTGTCTTGAGGAAATTAGAGTGTATCTACTAATATGCTAAGGGAATAAATATTAAATGATGAGGGATTAAGCTGTTAAAAGAAGGGACAAAGGAAGGATCAGTGTGCTGGCCTGTCTATGGAAGCTCACTGTGGGTGCCTCCCTTTAGGGTCTCTGCACTGGCATGGACAAGGCTGATTCCAGTCTGGAACAAACCCTTGTTAGGTGCTCCTCTCTGACAGGTGGTAGCAGGTCTCTCTGTAGGTGCTGCCCTACAAGCTGCAGGGCACACTGGTTTGAAAATGACTTGGCCAGCTGCTCTGAAGGGTAGTGTATTAGAAATCTCCAGCTGCAGCATCCCTCAGCCTCAGTGATTCTGCACCCTTCCAGTTAACTTTGGTTAGCATGGCTATGCTGATGCAGCCATGTGTTTCCATTTCTGGATCTCAGCTCTGTACCTTATTTGCTGAAGAGCCATGAACCTCCTGAGCCTTGTGTCTAGTTCCTCACTCAGACTGCCTGCAGTTTCTGCCTCCCAAATTGTACTGAGCTAAAGGACAAGAGCAGGGGCTGTGCATGGAGTGCAGATGAAGTGCTGGGTCTTGAGGCTAAGACCCTTCTGCATGGGCTGACCTCCTTCAGGATGTGTGTTTCCAGCGGCATTCATGTCTTGGCAGGTATATTGACATTTTTGGGTCCCTGCAGGCAGGTGAGGGCACAGGTGATGAATCTGCAGTCTGTTGGCAGGTGCCTTGCCACTCCTGGCCTGAGGCAGAGACGGGTTTGCCCTAAGTGACCAAGCTGTTGGGAGGAATTAATCTGTGTTATCCAGCTAAATAGGAGGGGGTAGAGACCCAGACTCTTCTCAGGGATGCACAGTAAAAAGACACAAATGGCAGGACAACAAGGTTTCTCACCATGAAGGTGGCACTTCCATCCCTGGAGACACTAAAAATCTGACTGTTCATGGCCCTGGGTAATCTCATCTGCCTGCTTTGAACTGTAGTTGGACCAGGAACCTCCAAAGGATAGGTCCATGTTTGTTACTCCATGACTTTCTGGCTTGGTGCTCCTTCTGCCCTCATCTGGAAGGTTCCTTATCCAGGCAATCTCCCTGGATGGGACATCTGACCTAGAAGTACCTGAGAGCAGAGCAAAGCCCACAACAGGGGGAATCCTGGAAGGCAGTTACCTGCTGAGCACTTTGTCCTGCTTTGTTTTTATTACCCAAAGAGTGGCTGCTGTTGGAGCAAATTTGGTGGCATTTATGTGATTCTATAAGTGTCCCTTTGCCTGGTAATTATACTGATTAATCTGGATCATGCTGGAAAGCCACATGTGCCTTGTACCAGAGGGTATGCCACAATGTGTCCCTGTTATTCAGCTCTAACAGATGCTGACAAGAACTGGGGAGATGAGTCTGAGCTGGAGGTTGCTCTTGCTCTCTTAGCAGTGTCTGGGAAGAACAAGGTTTATCAGTTTTTCCATCTGGAAAGAAGGTGAATCTTGGGAGATGACTTTTCCATGGTCTGAATGCAGGGGTGCCTGCCCCTGCTCTCTGTGCCCTGAGGACAGCTCTGTCACCATCCCTGGCAGCTGCTTTGCAGTGTTCCTGGGGGTCGGACTGTGGGAGCAGAGGCTATCCTGGCTCTGGAAGATGGGACCATGCAGGTTTGTTGCTGGTGGGTGTTTAAGGCAGTACCCATAGTGCCACATTCAAGGAATTGATGAGGAACATGTGTGGAGACCTTGGTTTGTCACAGCCACTAGAAAAATGGTAAGTGGTACCTTGACCTAAGAGGCAAAACCAGCCTACTGTTGGGATGCTGGTCCAGTATGGCTCATGCAATGTGGGACATCCTCCCTGTGACAATCCTGTTGGGATTCCTGGAGGTCTGGGGCACGGGGCAGTTCATCTGCAGCAGAGCCCAGCTTTTCCAGGAGAGATGGACCCATTGCACCTTGAGAGAGGGAGTTTCTGATCAGGCTGCGCTCCTGCCAAAGGCAGGGATTTTGCCTGCCTTGTGCTGCTGGAAGGACTGGAGTTAGTTGGGGCCGTTTGCCCTGCTCTGCATGTGCCAAATGGCCTGGACTTGCTCCCCATTGGGACGAGTGACCTTGGAGGTGTTCTGGGAAGTGCTTGAGCACTTTCCTCCCATCTTGCATGGCGTATTATGAGCTATATCATTACGAGCAGCTCGGTTAAGTCATTACAGCTTGGTGAATGCATGAGCTTTTTCTCTCTCTTCCCAATTCATCACTATTGTGCTGACATGAATCATTTTCATTATAAAATGCTTCAGACCCTGTTAATTAACAGAATTGCTTAAATTTCAGAGAGATAGTGCTTGTCCAGAAATAACGGTTTTGTATTCACAGTGATGAAGTGGCAGAAGAGGCCTGTCAGCAGGAGCAGCTGGGGCTGGTCCCTGAGCCCTTGGTGTTGTTCAGGGCTCATCCTGCTGCCCAAGTGGGAGGGTTCCATCCTTAATGGGACAAGTGCCTGGAGACATGTTCTGTTCACCCTTTCCTGTGTCCCCTTGGCCCCTCTGTGTGAGGTGGGATGGGACTCGTTGTCAAATGGCTTCCTCTGACCAGAGCCAGGATGAACAAGGGGGTCAGAGCAGACTCTGGGCCCCATGACAGGGTCAATGCCCACTCCCTGATCCATGGGACTGAAGGCAGGAGAATCCAGGTAATTACAGAACTTGAAGTGACAGAGAGACAAAGGAAGCTGGGTGAAATTGTGCCTATCCATGAGAGAAGGGGAATGGCAAGGTTCTGAATTGGTGGTTATGTATTTATAATAAATCCTAACAATGATAATCATTGGAATAATTGCTAGTTTCAGAAAGGAAGGAGTGATAAATGTCTCCTGAACCGTGTTGCCAGCTCTTGCTGCACCTGTAATGTCATGCAAAGAGCAATGGGGACGAATTTCATCCCCCCAGCTCAGTGGCATTTCTGACTGCCTTTGGGCCACATCAGCAGTGCCTCTGATGTGAGCCCTTGTCAGGAGGTGCACAAGGTCATGCTGTACACCTGCACTGGGAAACAGCCACCCTGCTGGCTGTGGAGGGCTGGCAGCTTCCAGGTCTGTCCCTGAAGCCACATCTTGTCTCCTTGCACCCTGCTGGCACCCAGCTCTCCCCTCCGCTGCCCTTTGGTTATGCTGAGGGCATCCCAGAAGCCAGGTGACTTGGGGCTGCAATGCTTTGCCACTGCCCTTGGATAGTTCTCTGCTGTTTGCTCAGCAAGGGAGGAGCTCTTTGTTCCCCTTGGGTCAGGCCCTTCACTGGATACCCATTCCAGCACCCCCTCCAACATCGTCCCTAGCACCGGCCAGGATTACTGATGGAACAAAGCAGAGATGGATTTTGCAGTTCACAGCAGGAGGAGGTAAAGCTGATAGTTAAACAGGAAAGGCTGGAAAAGAGAGGAATTACAAAAACGTAAAACAATATCTAAATCTGTGGGAACGTTAAAAAACTGAGCTGGAGGGGATTTTAAGCTGATTCCTAACTGTTCCGGGATGCTGCTGGTGCAGTGGGACTGGAATGTGGTGCTAATGACCTTATATCTGTGTAGGCACTCCGGTGTGCCCCTGGTGCCACCTCAGGGCAGAATCGTTTCTTTCTTTCATTCTCAAAATGTTTCTTCTCTGTTTTGTTTCCATGTAAATGAAACACTCCTGTGTGACATGGAAAATGGTAACTTTTGCATTCACATGGTTTTTGGAGGTTTATTGCTCTTCTTGTTTTATGGTTCCTTTATATTTTAGTCCTGGTCAGTTCCCCCAAGTCAAGACTGGGGGACCTATAGACACTATTTTTTGAGACTTAATTTCATCATAAGTACTACTATACCATACCTTTTGTTAAGCACCAGTGTGCTCTCTGACACAGGCATGTATATTGTCATCTCTCATCTCCCTGACCTAGAAGGACACTTGAAAATAAAGGGTTTTGTGCAGACTTTTGGAAATGTTCTATCTCTTCCCATTCTCCAAATTACACAGGGCCCCCCCAGACATGCTCAGGCCATGGCCCCTGTGAGATGGAGGACACCCATTACCTGTTAGGGGTGCTACAGCAAGCCTGGCTCCTGCTCAGCACATCAGGATAAGTGGGATGATGCAGATCTGTGCCGGGGGAGTTTCATGACTCAACCTGGGCTTTTTCAGAGCCCTTCTTTGCAGACCTTGAGGCTGGCCCCAGCACAGCCCCCACATTTGGGTGAGGGCAAGGATGAGTCCTCTCCATCCTCTCGCTCCTCTGACTCCAGCTCCCACCAATCCTCCGGCCCCCACAAATCTTCCATCCACCTCCCAGCCTCCCTGGAGAGAAGCACAAGCCTCTTCTGTGCCAGGGTTTAACACTCTGGGAGCTGCCAGCAGCCCACGGGAGAAGCAGCAGCTGGAACTCTTTTATGCTTCATGTGCAGACTTGCTGGGAGCAGGTTGGGCCTGTGGCTGTTCCAGGGCTTCGGGGGAGACTTTGGGGATGTTTCTGCTTGGCTGACAACCCTCTGGGCTTGTTCTGCTCTCCAAAGCCCCTTTTCCCCCTTAGTTGACTTTTGCTTATGTGACCTCTGTGGAGGGGCCCAGCAGACATTGTTTAAGACCAGCAGCACCAGGGCTATGTTAGGAAGAGTATCCCCCAGCAGTCAAAGGAGGTAACAGTCCCTTCTACTTGACACTGGGGGAGACACAAGTCTGGCTCTGGACTGCCAAATATGATTCTACAGACATACCAGAGTCAGTCCAGGGAAAGGCCATGGAGGTTGGTGAAATACTGGAGCATCTGCCCTGTGCAAAGAGTCTGGGAGATTCAGCTGATCCTGTTTAGAGCTGGAGCTTGTCCGCAGTAATCTCCAGTGGCCCCTTCCAGCCTCACCCTGTCTGTGACTTCAGATGCTCTGTGACCTGCCTGTGCTCACACTGTCCTGGTGGTTTCCAGGTGTGATCCGGACGGCCGTGGCTGACCTGGACCGTGAGACACAGGACCGCTACGAGGTGGTGATCCGTGCCACAGACATGGCAGGACAGCTGGGTGGCCTGTCTGGATCCACCACGGTCACCATCGTAGTCACGGACGTCAATGACAACCCACCACGCTTCCCTCAGAGTAAGTCCCAGCAGTGGTGGGGGGTGAGCACTGCCCTGTGTTCCTGGTTCCCTCTGGGTGGTGGGATGGGAGCTGCAGTCTGAGCCAAGCCTGGCTGCCCCAGCTGCTGGCAGGGCAGCAGCACTGAGGGACTGTGGCAAGCACAGAGCTCCTGATGTGGGTCTGAAGTGTCCCTGCCTGGCATGGGATGGAGGGGCAGCTGCCTTGACTGAGCTTGTCCAGGGCCCCAGGCAAGACTTCTGCTCTGGTGGAGGTTCTTGGAGCGAGCAGGGCTATATGGTGGGACAGCAGAGCTGGCCCTTTCCTCAGTCCTCTCCAAGCAACAGGGAGAAGGCAGCCGGGTCTGCCGTGCTGCTGCCTCCTGGGAGCTGCAGAAGGGGCTCTGCTGCTGGCCTGGCCCCTCCTGACTGCTGCATCAGAGCTTGGCACGCTGTGCCCCAGCGTGAGGCACAGTGACACTGCTCATGGACAGCAGCCTGGTCACACACAGCTGTTTTCTGAGTCACTGCTAGTGGCCTGTGGCTTGTGCTTGTGTCTGATCTGGGATCCTCCCCGAAGGAGGGAGCGGATGATCCTGCTGTGAGGAGCAGGCTGTGCAGTGCACACCAACTGTGGAGCCTGGCAGCTCCCACCTGGCAGACCAGGGAAGGGACTGCAGCTGCAGGAGGCTCAGCTCTTTGGCTGTGTCTCCTAGAAATCAGAAATGGTAAAGGAGTCCTTGCAAGGAATTAGAGAGCACTGATTGCAGGGCAGTGTCCACACAGAGAAATCAGCCCTTACTTTTCACCCAGCACCTGGCACATCAGTGTAGCCCAATTATCTTCCCTCAGCCCTTGTTTTTAGCTGGGATATGTGTTTTTTTCTCATGGTGGGGCGTTCAGGACTATAGGCACAGTGAAGTTCAGGCAGCCCTCGTAGTCCAGTGGTGCCCCAGCAAGGTTTGCAAAGGGCAGTATCAGACTGGGGGGTTTCAAAGCCACAAGCAGTGACCCTGGTACCTTTTTCTCTTCCAGAGATGTATCAGTTCAGCATTGTCGAAACGGCCCCTGTGGGCACTGCCATTGGGAGAGTGAAGGCTGAGGACTCTGATGTCGGGGAGAACACAGACATGACATATCAAGTGAAGGATGAGGAAGGAGTGGAGATGTTCAAAGTCACCACTGACAGCAATACCCAAGAGGCAGTCATCACAGTACAGAAGGTGAGAGATGAGGAAGACTTGTTGGGTGGGGACGGCACAGGTCCCTGGGAGGGCCCTTTCCTTTGGGGACTGATGCAGTTGCATTTGAGCTGAAACAAATGCTCCTCTGAGTGCTGCTCTAGCAGTAGCAGTTGCATTTTTGTGCCTGCTGATGCAGAGAGAGACCTGTCTCTGCTCTGCCTGGATGGCAAAGTGCAGAGCAGTGTCTGGTAGGAGAGACTAAAAAAGAGCAGCACATGATGCCTGCTGGAGTCCCCTGGTGTGGCTCAGGATTGGCAGTGAAGCAACAAGTTGTGCAGAGGGGACACCATGAGCAGAGCTACAGAGACAAGAGGAGTGCTTACAGCTGTTATTGATAGCACCTGTTAGTGGAGAAAAATGTCCACCTAATTCCTATACTTGACCAACAGCACTTTGACTGTATCTGCTTTCAGTGGCAAAAACAATCAAGCAAATACTTGGTGCAGGCTGGAAAGAATGATTGTTCTCCAAGGCCACTGTATGCAGCTCGCCTTCCCTGTAGAAATAAGAGTGGAGTGATTAATGATCAGAACTCGCTCATGGGCAGCACACACTGTGCTGTCTTCCCAGTGAATCCTGGCTGCCCACAACCTGTGCACACTATTGGGGGCTCTGGGGGGACTGGGCTGGAGGCTCCCCCTTCCTCCTGCCTCCTCAGTGTGGGTGGTGCTGACAGGAGGGCAAAGCCAAAGTCCCCAGGCTCCTTTACAGGCACTGCCTGGCAGCAGGTGGCTTTAGGAGTTCTAGTTAGTGCTGCCCTGATGTCTCTGGTGAAGGAAGGGCAGTTGAGGGGCTCCTGGGACTTGCTGTGGCTTACCCTCTTCCCTTGTGCCAGCCTCTTGACTACGAGTCAAAAAAAGTGCACACTGTTGTGGTGGAGGCTCTCAACAAGTTCGTGGACCCACGGTTCGTGGACCTGGGCACCTTTCGGGACCAGACCATCGTGAGGGTCTCAGTGTTGGACGTCGATGAGCCCCCTGAGTTTCGGCCCCCCTCCAACCTGATGGAGGTCCAGGAGGACGCACACGTTGGCTCTGTCGTGGGGGTGGTCACTGCCCTTGACCCAGACACAGCGAACCACCCTGTCCGGTAAAGCAGCCCTCCAAACCTCGCATCATCCTCCCTCCAGTGATGGGCGTGGGGTCACCTGCAAGGGACACACCTGGCCTGGGGGGGCTTGTGGCCGTGGCTGGGACAGAGGAGGTGGGAGAGTGCAGGTAAAGGTGGCAAGTGCTGTATGTGTGGTCAAATGTGGGAGAGTGTCTCGTGGGACAGGCAGGTGGCAGGTGAGTGGCAGCCTGTACACAAACAAGCCCAGCTGTCTCGCAGGTGACAGATACATCACTGAGAGGTTTGTGAGTGCAAGGGAGTGTCAGGGAAGGCGGCTTGGGTGATGTTTGTGTGTCCCTGCTGCTGACAGCAAGGTATCTGCAGTGGTGCCTGACATGGGCCAGACTATGGGAGTGGCAGGAGGACAGTGTTGAAGGATGATAAATGAGGTGAGGCTTGGGAGGTGCAGAGCCACAGCCTGGCTGTGTGTGCGTGCATGTGTGCATAGGATCAAAGATCAGAGGAGTTTATATTTGGGCAGGGGACATAATCCAGGCAGCAGCTTATCTGCACAGGACATTTCCCATTTCCATTTAATTTGTGGCTAAAGAGATTGTTACCTTGTTAAATTGTTATTACCTAAGGCACAAAGCAGCCTTCTGACTCTGCCAACTGGCCTGAGTCACGAGCAGTTGGGTTGGAAATCTGGTGTTCAGAAAACATCCTCAACGTGTGGAAAATTTCCTTGAAATGTGTGTTCTGGTGCCAGGTGCCGGCGGGGCTGCAGGAGCACTTCCAGGGAGCAGCAGTGGCTTTGCACTGAGAGCTCTGCAGGGAGCCATCCCCACAGTGATAGATTGGGAGGGACAGGGCCATGGGTTGGAGAGGGACAGGCCAGGCAGGGCTCAGTTCCAGCACTGGTCACGTTTGATGATGCCCCTGGGTGCCTGCTGACCTCAGCACAGCCATGGGGAGTGCACCATTCCATCATAGGGCAAGGGGGATCTCCTGATCTTCATGGAAAGGAAGACTGAGATGGTTAGAAAGCTCAGAAAAGAATCTGCACATGGAAAGCTGCCATCTACAGATGCCTAGCAGCTAGCAGGGAGTACTGTGTGTCAGAACTGGATTCTGAAAGTTGACTTTGGGGTGAATGTGGATAAAATCGATCTTGGCATGCCAAGAACTGTATATGTGAGTGCTGCACCACTTGCACTAGTGGGTGATGACTGTTGGGTGTGTTTTTAACATACCTCTGCTCATCCTGTGTGGCTCTTCAGTCCCTATCTAGTTGGACTATGCATCTGATTTCTTTCTTTGCAGCCCTTGAGAATGTGGCTGTCTGCTCACACCCTTCAAGAGCATAGTCTGTCCACATATCTATGTGTGTGCACGTTTGTGCATGGCCTTTTAACTTCACTGTTTCTAGCAGTGCTACAGAAAGTAGATTTTATTTTCTGATCTGTAATTGTAGTAAAGGGGCCTTGGGGACAGAACTATTGTTATTCTTGTTTTTTCTTGTTCTTTGTGCTGCTTCCCTGTGGAGCTTGCTGTATTGTTTGCAGACATACCAAAAGAAAGCAGGGGAGGGAAGCTCTCTACTGCTGTGCAGAAGGCTGTGGGGACTTGGACCATAGAGAAGCAGACTTGAGTATTGTGCAGGAGCAAGATGGTTAGAGCCCAAACTTTGCTTTGGGAGTCTCTCCTATAGTGAGCTTAGTGCCAGACTAGGCAATGCCTTGTGCTCAAATACAAGGACTCAGCCAACAGGACTCCCAGGCATCTGCTGCAGCTTGGGAATTGCCATGTGTTTTCCCTTGTCAGGCTTGATGAATTCAAATACATGTCCTCCCTCCAGCTATCCCCAGGCAGGTGGCACATCCTGTGTCCCCCATGCTCCACTGGGGCACTTGGTCTCTATTCATCCATCCATCCATCCCTGGCAGTCCCTGCTGTCAGGAGCTGTGGAAGTGCAGCTGCGTGAGCCTTCCCAGGTGTTTTAACCGGTACCAAATGGAGATGCACTTTGATATTGGTCATGCTGATGCAGCACCAATGCAGTTGAATCTCTTCTGCTTTCCTGTCCTCTGGCTAGCCAGGTAATTTAATGAACTACTTTGCTGCGTAGGCAGCTGTTCACAGCTTCAAAGTGGTGCACAGACATCAATGCCAGCACCCTGCAGCACCAGGATGTGACACTAACCCGTCAGCAAGAGACAGCAGTAAGTCACCTCCCGTTTCAAGTCTGCTGCTCCAGAGTACAGTCGCAAGAAGCCAGCACTTGTACTTCACCTCTGGTACATTAGAGAGCAACTGGTCCTGATAGCATGACCAGCATTTGATCCTTGGCTCCTTGAAGCTGGCATGAACCCTTTGAAGTTGCTGCAGTTCAGTGGATCCCTTTAACTTGCTGCTCCTCATCTGCCAGAGGTGGGAGCAGAGACACCACTGTGCTTCTGCAGCGGCTGCTCTCCTGGACTCTGGTCTGTGTGTTGGCTCTGCCTGTAAATAGGAGAGAGCCACAACCTCCTGTCATATCGAGATGCACTCTCCCCTTGAGGCAGGAAAGAACAAGGATTGCCAGAGACAGCAGAGCAGAAATCAGCTCTGTCAGGGTTTCCAAGTCCTGCTGACACCAGGCTGCCAGTAACTAGGTTTAGGAAGTATTTTTAGCCAAATGGGAAGGGAGGTGCCCTTGGCTCTTTGTTTTCAGCCCCAGGCTAGCACGAACAGGGCTATGTGAGCTTTCTGTGCTGCCCAAAGCAGCTGCCAGAGGCACATTCCAGCCTGGTGGCTCCCCTGAACTCCTGGTGATCTACATGTCCCACAGAATGCAATCATTTGGTTTGATAACAAATCCCTTCCCACAGACTGGGCTGGGTCGAAGTGATCTCTTACAAAGATGTGAGGGCTGAAGAGGTGTCCAGCTCCCCCTGTTCTTGGGGGACAATCCCTGATGCACTGCTTGCTGCCCCACTCCAACTGCACATGGCCACAGAGCCCCTGTCAACTCCTTGCCTTGGGTAGGAGGAAAGCTGAGGCACCCAGAGAGCATCCTGTATCTTGGAGAAGGCCACCCTCCCTGTGACATCAAAGGGAGCCCTGCTGAGCTCAGCACAACCAAGGGGCTGTCTGAACCTTTGGGAGCACAAAAGCCACTGTGGTGTCCATGTGGGAAATGCCCTTCTAAATGTCAAGTTCCTTTTATTTTATTCCATCCTTGGTTTTTTTTTTTTGGTTTTGGTTTTGTTTTTTTTGTTTTTTTGGTTGGTTTTTTTTTTTGCCTAGTTCAAAAGCTAGAACTGTTCCTTTTCAGAACAGATTTAGTTTCCAGTTAGCTTTTTGGCTTTAGCTGTGTATTTTCTGGGTATAGTGCAGTTTTTCTCAGCTGAGCCATTGTATGAAGTAATACAGTGATAGACTGTCTATGTATGTGAGGCTGTTTGTATGGGAGCCTTTTGTTTCTCTCTCTGCAGCCGGAGCCTGTGCTGTGATTGTGTGTGTTCCAGGCTTTATCAGCACTGGGAAGATGTTGCTTGGGATTTAAGGTTCTCAGCGATATTCTTATTTGGCGTTCACCAAATCCGGAGACACGTGTTGAACATGGGCATTTTATAGACTCCAAGAGCACAGCAAGAACTACAACCTGCTTCAGCACAAAAGGGAGAGGAGGAAAAATGAAACACAACAAAAAGCTTTTCACACAGTGTTTGAAAGGCTTCCTATTAACAAAACACATGTCATAAAATGTGCTCCTTGTTGCGTTTCGGGGAGAAGTGAAACAAACTGCTTGAAATGCATTCATGAAAAAGATGAGCACCAAGAAAGCTGTCGAAATTAAACAGTCACTTGTAACATCCAAACCAACAGGCAGTGCCAGCAGGAAGAGAGGGAAATGGAGTACAAGGTCCGCATCCCAATCAGAGCTGGGGACTGCGGTTCCAGATAACGGAGCACCAGCTGCAGGAAGGATGGGCATAGGTCCTGTCTCTGAGTACCTGGAGTATGAGGGATTAAATGCTGCCTCTTCCCAGGTGAGAAACACAGTTTGACTTCAGTGGGGCGGGTGAATATGAAACTGGATCAATAGAGGTGGAGGGACTGGTTGGTGACGATCATATTGCACAAAATGATGGGAATGAATGCAGCAGAGAGCTGCTCGCTCCAGCACAGGATGAGCTTTAAACTGTTGGGGTGAGGTCTGTTGTGTGATCTGCAGCTCTGAGCAGGTCATGGCTGTGGTGCTGGGAGACAGATGGGATGTCCCTGTGCCCCTCCCAGTCCCAGCTCCCTCACCAGCCTAGTGCTCCAGAGCTTCCATGGTGTTTTGCACCTGCAGAGAGATGTAGACCCACCTGGATTAGCCTCCTCCACAGTCTCAGTGCATGGCAGCAGAGTCAGCCCTGATGCTGTGGCCAAGGTAGCATGCCAAGCTACATCTCCTTCCCCAGTGCATTGCTGAGGAGGTAGTCATTCTTTGTAGCAGTGGTGACAAAGGGATCAGATTTGTGGTTTGGTTTGTGCCTGGCCATGGGGTACAGGCAGTCTGTCCTCAGCAGACAACTCAAAAGCAACAGAACCTCAACAGCAAAACAGTGAGAGCCATAAGAACAGGTTCCTGATGGTGTGAAATGGAGCACACCCTCCCATCCTCCTTCCCTCCAACCAGCAGGCAGAGCTGTCACATGTCCAGGATTGGGGTGTCTCCCATCACTAACTGGGTTTTTCTGTGTAGATATTTTTGGCAGACATTTCTATATATGCAGCAATGACATGAATGTGATCAAAACAGGCATGCGCTTACTCAAAAAGCAGGAAAGCTGGGGGGAACATGAAGTACCATCTTGAAATTAACAGTATGGAAAAGTGGAATGGAAAGTGGGACATGTTTGAGATCAGTGATGTGGGAGAACAATGAAAGCAGTTATGTAAATGCATCAGTTATGCTATTGGAAAGGTGTTGGGTGTTGTGATCCCAGTTTCTGTTCCTCTTTCCAGCATAACATCGGACTGATGTACAATAAAGAGCAGCCAGACCTCTCCTTTCCCTTTGCAGTGAGGAAGCACAGAATGGATGAGAGGCTATGGTGTGTGCCAAGACAGTGTCACTGTCTCTTCTGGAGCTGGCTGTGTGCCTGTAGAGATTCTGCTTCCAGCTGGGAGTAGGGGCAAAAAACACAGGCAGTTCCTGGCAGTTGATTTGGAGATGCCTGAGCTTGGACCTGACTTGGTGTGACAGATGTCCATCACCTCTAGATGCAAGGGTGGAGGAGGCCACATGAGTGCAGAATGTGCTAGAATGTGGCTGTGTGCAAGTGCAATTTAGATAGTGACTTCTGAATGCCTTTCTTTAGCTACAAGCAAGTGATATTGTATTTTCTCTCTCATCCTCCCATCTGTCTGAAAGGGAGAGAGCTAGGGAATGTAATCTGGAACTTTAAAAGACATCAAATAGCGTAGGAATGCCTTTGTGCCTCCATCAGAGATGGAGCTGTGTGGTTGGACAGGTGCTCTTCAGGAAGCACTCCCATCTCGGTCCCCTCTCAGGGCATGGGGCAGAACAGCACAGGGCCATTGATGGTCATCCTTGCATGCAGAAGGTGAGGTGGTGTTCCTCAGCTCGATGATGGACCCACAGACCACAGCTGGACTGTGGTTGCCAGACACAAGCCCTTGGGAAAACTGCCCTGCAGTAAACAGAGCACTTCCCCTGTCCTGAACCTACTGCTAGCCTGGAGCCTGTCCTGCTCTCCTCCTGTCCAGTGGGACCTCTCAGTACAGTCCTGCCTCGTCAGCTTTCCAGTTTGCTTTGTCCCTACATTTATCTTCCTTCTGTGGTTGGACATGTGACTGAAGGCTTTAATTTATTCACAGCCCTCCTTTTGGTAATTTATCCTTTGTACTCTTTGCTGTCTTGTATTATTTAATTCTGTGAAGCACTCTGGGATTCAGTGTGTGTGAAAGATGCTGTACACAATAACATTATGCTGTATTGTTTGTGATTTGCAGGCCTTCTGGATTTCTAATTCTGATTGCAGTGGTGGTGTGTGTTATTTGTGCTATGACTGTGCTCAAGGGCCTCAGCTGGATTGGACTTCCCTTCCATCCCTTCCCCTCAGGAGCTCCCATTTCATTGTGCCCTGATTTAATGTTGGTTTGCTTAATTCTGTGTGTAACTGCTGGGAATGCAGGACATGCCACTGGGACACGTGTGGGCTTGTGGTGTCGTGGTGAAGGCACGGGGGTAAACCTGGTGTATGACTCCTTGTGAGCTGTGGGCTTGCCCTTGGGGAGAAGTGGGAATCATGTTCTCTGGAGGTGGCACAGGGAGCATGTGGGCTCCCCCCCTTCAGGGAGTGGGCCATTTGGGACAGCACTGGACTGGCTGAAGAAGAGTTAGAGCTGCCTGTGACAGGTCTCTGCTGGGCAGCTGGAGACAGCTGGAGCTGGGGGAGCTCTTCAGCCTGTTCCTTTTGGGAGTGGGAAGCTCAAAATAGGGCAAATCTTGAGGCTCCTGGCATGATGTGCTGTGTTGATGGGGGGATGCTGGCTGCTGCCCACCTCTCTGCTTCTGGGATTGCCATACCAGTTGCACAGGTTCAGTTGGGGTGCAGAGGAGACCTCATCCTTCGTGCCTGCTGTAGCTGCAGTTCAGGGTGTCTGCAGGTCTGGCTCACAGGTGCTGCTGTGCTGCACTCCAGGTCTCACACTTAGGTGGATGTGGCAGGATCAGGACAGAGGGTAGTATGTGAGGTGGGCCCCTCGAGCACTGGTGCTCACCTTTGGTTTGAGTTTGTACTTCTGCTGACCCTAAAGCTCTGAAGCTTCCCAGAGTCATGAGTGAAGTTATAGCCCACAATTTCTATTTCACTGTCTGTCCAGAGCATAAGGTTCCCATCAGAGGTTTTTCCCCTTGTCCACAGTCTGTGCATAGTTCTGCTTTATGGACCAAAAGCCACACTTCAATTTCACTTGAGAGTTCTGGGCTTTCAGCCTGGTGGAAATGTGGCCTTCATGTACCATCCTGCAGCACAGAATGATGGGAGTGGTGATACAGAGCCTGTTGTGTTCGATTCTAGGACTCTTGGGGCTGACAGTGAGGGTGGGCTTGGCACATCCAGCTTCTCACAGTTTCCTCTTTCACCTGGTCCCAGGTATGCCATCGACCGCAGCACGGATACCGAGAGGATCTTTGACATCGATGCCAAAACAGGTGCTATTGTGACAGGAAAGGTCCTGGACCGGGAGACGGCAGGGTGGCACAACATCACTGTCCTGGCGATGGAAGCAGGTGAGATGGAGGAGTGCTGTGTGGAGCAGAGAGTCCACGTAGAGCTGGAGTGGGGCAGAGGGAGAAATATGGGTGCAGTCACTGCAGGGGTGGCCAAGACGTGAGTGTTAATCAACGCTGAAGTAAAAAAAAATAAATGCAGCAGCACTGAGTCTGACATCTCCCTAGACAACCTAAAAATACTCTTCCAGACTTGAGCATTAATAAGGGAGCATGGTCGAATAGTATATTTGATGAACACTAATCAAATTTGTGTTATCTATGCGCCATCTCTGCCAGTCATCCCTGCACAGCTCATTCCCTGCAGTCACACCTGCAGAGTGGCAATGGGGGCTCCCAGGGGGGCTGTGTTCACATCACCTGCATCCCCCTGGAGCAGTCGTGCTGCGTGTGGATGTCCCATCAAATGGAGCCCTGTGACACTGGATGGCTGTCAGCACTCACTTCTGCTGGGCTCACAGTGTTTGGGATTCGCAGGCTGTGCCTGCACCTGGGTTTGCAGCTCTGGATGCCTCCTGTGCTCTTGGGGTGGTGCAAGCTTAGCACAGAAGGAGTGGATGGGAGGTCCCAGCACTGCAGCAGTGGGAAGGGACTATGGAGGCAGAATGTCCCAGGCATCATGCTGGGCAACAGAAAGGCATTACCATATTCTTCCAAGTTTTACATATTTTGGATGTGCAAATCACCAAGGCATCCTGGGTCCTGCTGTGCTCTGCCTCCCACCCCACAGTGGGTACCAGGAAGCTGCAGAGCACCTCCTGATGCCTGCTGGTGTGTGTCAAGACCTGTCTGTCAAGGAGCAGGAGCCTTCCCCAGGCTTCACTCCAGGAGATCCTCAGGAGTTCTGGTTCTTGGTTCTTTGCTTGTTCTTGGGCAATGAAGGTTCATGTTCAAGGAGCTGGGTCAGGACCTAACTTGTGTCCCAGAGGTAACATCCTGCCACTCACTCTAGCCAGGCAAGGACATTGGCCCCAGGAGAGGAGGGGTCAGTGGCCCTGTCCAGACCTCCACTGCCCTGGGGGGATGTCTCTGGCTCTGCTGTGTGTTCCAGCCCCTCTCTGCTGACACTCTTTGCTGGCTGACAAGGGTGACCCTGCACTCTCTGGCAATGTGGTGAGCCCTGCCTGGCATGGAGATGGGCAGGTGTGCTGGCATTGCCTGGCCCTGTTGGAGGGAGGGCAGCTCACTGCTGAGCCATGGCCTGTCCCAGGGGCTCCATGGGGAGGCTCTGTGGGGAAGAGGGGATGGCAGCATTGCAGCACAACTCAGCATCCAGCGGAAACGTGAGGTGACAAGAATCAGAAGGACAATATTTACACGCAGTGGTTAGGATTTCAGAGCAAGTCAGTAAATGCTGTGGCTCCCCTCTGGCAGGGAAGCCTGTCAGGCTGGATCGCTTCAAAAACCAGGGAGACTCTTCAGTGCTCTGACTTTTCCCGTGGTGAGCTCTGACTCATCCATTTTAACTGCCCAGACATCCCTCCCAGTGACATTATCCTTAACGTTTTGTAATCATGAAATATTAATGACTGATATTGAATTTAAAGTACAATTTATGTCTGAATCCTCTGGCGGAAAGGGCAGTTGTAAAGGTACAGCCTTCTGAGTGATGGAGGAGTTTCAGAGCAGGTCTATGCAGCAGCTGTCAGGCTGTGCCTGGTGAAGTGGGGTCATCCACAGCAGTGGGAATGTGGAATGCAGGGGGACTGGAAATCTCCATGCAGGAATCAGCACAACCAGCAGTGCACTTCCTGGCACACTGGTGTTGGGGGCCAGGGGTGCTGGCAGGGCCCTGTGGAGCTCACCATAAGCATGAGGGTGCAGCTGGCTACTGCAGGGTCTGCTGCACCAGCTTGGACCTTACCAGCTCCAGCAGAGGCAAATGGTAAGATATTCCCTTTCCTCAATGAGATGAGAACTTGGCAGTAGAAACAGAACAAGCCCACAGGGCATCCTGCTGCCTAGAATCATGCCTGGTGCCCCAGCTCATTGGGGATAGTGGGAACCCATGCCTACTTGATTCCCCACAGTGCCAGGCACAAGATGTTGCATCCCTGTGGTCTCCTCGAGCTGCCCTCCCAGTCTGCTGGCAGGGCTGTCCTGAGCAGAATTTGACTGCTGGTGGCTGAAGAACAGCCAGCCCTCTGGCAACACTTGTTCCCACAGGCAGCCTGTGGGGCTCAAGGAGCTCCAAGCAGGACCTGTGCCCTGACCCTGGAGAGTCCAGTCCTGCAGCAGAAACCATGTCCAGGGGCACACATCCCACCTGCAGATATCACAGAGTGTATTTGCCTCTGGGAGCAGTAAGAAAAGCTGCAGAAGGTGCCTGGCTGTGCCCATGAGCCAGCAGGACTGCTGCTGCTGCAGGAGGAAGGGAGGCAGCTCGGCCCCCCCACCTTGCCCAAGCATCCCCAGCATGAGCTGCCTTGGCCAGCCAGGGACCACTGGAGTGTTTGGCCTCAGCGTGGCAGCTGGCAGGAAACATGGGGGCTGTTCAGCTAATCTGGCCTGGGACCAGGCCAAGCATTTCCACAGATAAATCTTCATCTTGCTCGCAAGCTGTTTACCTTCCTTGGGCTAATATTAGTGATTCTCTTCCTGTTTTCCTCTTTGCTCATGTAAAATGATGAGGCCTTGACTGCTGTGTCCACTGCTGGTAATTGAGATGATAAATCTTCCTGCTGGAGACTGGCTTTAATCAGAGCATTGTGTTTGGATGCGATTTAATGACTCTCATGGTGCTGAGTTTGGGCAGGACTCAGGAGAGGTGAGAGCCATTTATATGTTACTTGGCTTAACTACTGCTTCCACTTTGTATCCCCTCAGCTGGGAGCCACGTTCTCAACTCCAGCCTCTGATGTAGCCACCTGTCAGATGAGCCATACCCCTGGCATGCCCCTGCTCGGTCCTTGCCATCAGTGCTGTGCTTTGTAGGCAGGAGCTGTGCTGACAGCTACAAACCCACCCTGTGCCCCACAGCCGTGGCATCAGGGCTGGAGAGCTGAGTGACCCATCCCAGCCTTCTGTTCTGCATTTTGTTCTCCCAATTTGCTGAGGTAGCAAGGAATAAATTCCACTCCTGCCTCTTCTGGCTTCCTTACTGATGTAAAAAAATGGAGTTCAGTATCATACCAGTTTGGTCTTGACACAGAAGAGCAGGTTTTGTGCTGTTCCCACCAGTGTCTGTGAGCTGGGCTGCCCCAGGTGCTGCAGCTGCACGTGGCAGCCCACGGTCCCCTGGGCTCTCCTCAGACCCAGAGAAGCTGCTGAGCACCTTTCAGAGTGTGATACCCTGCATGGCTGTTTGCAGGCAGGAGGCCAAATGGCACGTGTGCCTTGGCAATGGCTGGATTTGGAACTCCACAGGAAAGGTTTGGGTGTAAAAATGCAAAGTTCTTTATTGTGAGTTTGCATGAGGGGTTGGAGGGGTAATAGCTGGATCCCAGCACAGCAGTAACTGCAGGTCCCCTCATTTCCTGCCATGGCAGGAGTGGCTGAACGTCATCAGCCCCTTCCCATCACTGTGAACTGCTGCTGGAGAGCTCCAGTGTTGATGAGCAGTTGCTCAGAGCTGCTCAGTGTTGCTCCTGTGGGCACTCAGTTGTCCGCAGCTCAGGGAGGGGCCAAGTTGGGATTTTGCACCTGAACATTTAAGATGAGAATATGGTCTAAGAAAAAAATACTTTGGGGTGTGGCTGAAGATTCATCTGAAGCATTTGAGTCCTGGCCTGAGTGTTGCTGTGCAGCAGGCCTGTGATCATCTCCTGCTCCACACTCCTGACACTGCCTGTCCTGTCCAAGTTTTGCCTGTTTTGCCATGTGGCACCTGGGCATGGGAGGTCCAGCTGATACTCAGTGCATGCCTTTTTAACTACACCGGTGGCAGTGTTGAGGTAACTGCAGATGTAGCAGCATGGAAGTGCTGGGGAGGATCCTGTTCCCCACCCACGGCAGCTCCAGTGGCTCTGAAGTAATTCCTCCCATGTTGGCAAAGGCAGCTGCCAGTCACCAGCCTGGAGCTCCCATACTGCACGGCTGTGCTTCCAGAATCTCCCTCTCGTTCTGTGTATTTTCCATGTCTCTTTCCTCAGTCTTTTCAGATTAATAGCATTCCAACTCCTGAAGGAAATGCAGAAAAACGGCATGTTTAATTTTAATTTAGGAAAGCGTTTAGGTAGCAGCCTAGTTTCCTCGCTGCTGTCAATCAGGTTTTCTCAAGGCTGACATCAATTAGTTTAAAAATATTGAATGTAATTTTGCCTGACACAACATATTGCAGCCACTGCAAAATATAATTTATTTTAGAAGAAGAAATAATTAAACTAATTTGCATGTCAGTCAGCTGAGCTGGAATACCAAGGAGAGAGACTGCAGTGGAAGATGGCTTTTTTCCTTTCCAGTTACCCTCAGCCTGCACATGCCACCCTCGCCTCAGCCAGGGGCCAGATGCTGCTTGGCAGAGCCCTGCAAGGGCAGGTTCCTGCACCACCCCCACAATAACCTCATCCACTCCCTCTGCTGCTCTTCCTGGTGCTGGGACCTGCTTGCCAAGCCTTTGCTTGTGTTCTGGAGCATGTGTTGGGTGTGTGCACACAGGTAGAGAAAGCACAGGTCCGAGTTTCTGGCCTTGCAGATGTGAATCCCACTTTAGTCAAGTGCTTTGTGCTTTTCATCACAGATGTACTCCAACAATCTTAATCACACTTCTGTCATAAATTCAGTTTATGCCATGCAGTTACAGGAAACATATTTCAGATGTTTTGAAGATTACTTTTATCAAATACATCCAACCATTTTTTGTATCTCCCACCCATAAATCCAGGTACTGACTCAAAGGAAGATGGAGATTGATAAAGCATTTGAGGAACCTTCAACTATACATTGTACAGCCAAAATAGGAAGGAGCTGCTATGTGCCTTGCTGGAAAGGTAGACAGGGGTGCAGTAGTTGTGTTGGACTCATCAAATTTTAACCCCGTCATTGGACCAGGAGGGAGTGTGAGCCTCAGGTATCAGCAGTCTTGGAAGGGGCAGAAGGAGAGCTTTAGTACAACAGGGTGCATTTAGAAAGGTCACTGTGCTCTGCCCAGGGAAGCAGGACATACGCCATGGCTCAGGCAGGGGGGACGGTGCAGGTACCCAGCTCTGTGATGAGGCTGTGGATGACTCTGCTTGTGTTCCTGGCAGCTGTGGCTGGAGCTGTGGAAAAGCATGGACCTGTGCTTCTGCCTGGCTCTAAACATGCTGATCACGCCTCTCCTGAGGGTCTCTGGGAGGTGGTCTCGAAGTGTCCAGACCTGACCCCTCAGAACCTCCGTGGCATGAGTCATCCCCCCAGGTCCTGAGGAGGGTTCGGCAGTGCTGGGGTTGGTTCCACTCACGGCTGGCTTGGACAACTGGGGTGCTGAGGGAGGAACCCCTCCTCTGGGTTACAGTTAGGAAGGGGAAGAGATGGGGTCCTGGGCTCTTCTTCCCTTCAGGCTCTTCTTCCCTTTTCTTTCTGCCTTTCCTCATCTTTCTCTTCGCAGTGCCAGCTTGCTCCAGAGCTGAGCAGTGGGGATGGTTATCCATCTTCCTGTGGGCTGAAGAGATACTGTTGTCCTCCTTCTTGTAGGAATTGAACCCTTTTTTCCTTCTGCTAACTCGTGGGCATCAGGCATGCACCCCTCCACCTCCCCAGGCTCCCTTCTCACCCTGCTGCCTCCCCCTTTCTCTCTGCCTGAATGCAACTGCACTTTATTTCACTGCACCAACATGTCTTTTAAAATAACACATAGTTCCAGGCTTTTAGTCACGACTTCTGCCTTCCTCCCCCAAAAACAACCATCTAATCACCAGAGCAGCTGGTCTGGGTGAGAGGGAGTGATAACATGAGAACCGGGTGAAGGCAGCTCAGGGGAGGGGGCTTAGATTCTTGGCTAATTATGGAGCAGTGCTAAATTTCCTCTCCCCTGGGTCCTCCCCCACCTGATCTGCGGGGGTCACTATTAATGTTCTAGACAAACAGGCAGCAGAACTCCTGCCCGAGCGTGGAGAGAGGCATTAGTTCTGTCACAGGTGCAGCCTCTGGGTAAAACAAAGGAGATGGAGTAAGAGCGAGTTCTCATTTCTGGATGTGTATGAGGTGCTTCAGCAAACATCGGGTCCTCCGGAGCGATTTATAATCCTGTGGCACAGTCTCAGTGTCCCTCAGCAGTGTGTGTGTGTGCAGTGACGCTGCAGTGACTTGAGGTTTAAATGCTGTCCCCGTCCCACCTGCAGAGTGAACCCATCCCAGCCAGCAGCTCTGTGACCCCAAGGGAGGAGAGGAGTGGGCTGTGAGTCCCCAGGAACCACTGCCTGTGTGAGGCTGGGCTGGCAAGTGTGGGAGCGAAGGGAGCTTCCCTCAATCTCACTTCATGACCCCCTCATGCCAGCTGGTGGGTGGTGGTGGGTTCAAGTTTAAACTGCTGATGACAGTACAAAAAATGATGTAATCATCAGAGGCTTAGGTCCTTGACAGGCACCTTGTGCCTCAGTGGGGCACAGTCACCACCAGGCCACCTGGGTGTGAGGGGAGGTGCAAGAACAAATCTCACCACCACCCTGTGCCCTCAGTCAATCCCAGCTGTTTCATATCTTGGCTCTGTTCACTCACTTCTCAGATGTTGCTGCCAGCCCCCAGGGTCTGTGGGTTAGGATACAGGTCAGGGGGTGATGTTCTCATGTCCAAATTTTCTTGTGCTCTCTCGGTGCTGTTTGGCTGCAGCACAGGTCCTCACCCGTGGTGACTGGCCCTTACAGCCGGGACTTGCTCTAGGCTGGTCAGCATTTCCAGGGGTAGGTCAGGCCAACAGTGATGTTTAGCTCATCCTTGGCACACAGCCTGACAGTTGGGATTCTTTACAGCATGTGGTGAGGCCAAGCAATGTCCCGCAGGAGCTGCTGCCCTGGGGGTGGTCTGTGCCACAGGCAGAGGTCAGTGCTGTGTGACCCTCGGTGCTGACAGCAGCCAAACAGCCACGATGACCTTGGGACAGATGGGGATGAGGAGGGTTGCTCCCTGACAGCAGTTGGCAGTTTGTGCTGAAGCTCTGCTTCTCTTTCTGTTTCAGATAATCACTCACAGGTGTCAAGGGCCTCTCTCCGTATCCGTATCCTGGATGTCAATGACAATCCACCTGAACTCGCCACCCCCTATGAAGCCGCTGTGTGTGAGGATGCTAAGCCAGGCCAGGTAGTGGGTGTCCCCCAGCCCTGGTATTATGCTGCAGGCAGTACTCTGGGCCAGTGCCAGTCCGCCTGTCCATCCCCTTTTGCCTCAGAGTCTTGCAGTGCAGTCACAGTGGGAATCACCCTGCTGGTGTCCCACAGCTGAGTCCTGCAGAGGCTCATCCCTTGCTGTGGCCACAGCCAGCAATGCCACTGGCCAGACCCTGCACCAGGGCCTCGGCAGAGGCTGCAGAGGCAGTGCCGGTGCTCAACTCTGCCTTCTCCCCACAGCTCATCCAGACAATAAGCGTTGTGGACCGGGATGAGCCTCAGAGTGGCCACCGGTTCTACTTCACACTGGCACCTGAAGCCACCAACAACCACCACTTTTCTTTGCTGGATATCCAGGGTAAGTCTCACTGCACCATTAACCCAGCAACCCTCAGGCTGAGTGACACCACTGCCTGTGGGGAGGGGGACAGGCTGTGGGTTTAGGGTCTGTCTGTGCTGAATGGAGCTCTAGGTGCTTTGGGCATGCCATAGGGCTTCTTGCCAACCTGAAATGGCAGAACCAGTCATCTAGCAGCTGATTTCCTCAAAGAGGCTCTGCCAGCTTTATTCCCTGCTGCAAGCTGCTCCAAAGCTCCAAAGTTAAGCCTTCGGTGTTTTCAGGGCTCTCAGTCCCTTTCTTGATGTGAAATCACCAACCTGCCTGCAGGCAAGGAAATGATGTGGATTTATAGATGAGCACACTCACATTTTGAGCATTATGATTTATCCCTTTCAAGAGTAAATCCTGGAGTGTGGGTCATCCTGGGGCTGCCATGTGGGTGGGCAGCCCTGTGCCCCCAATGAATGGGAACAGCTCTGGAGGCCTTGGGAGGCAGAGGGGTCATGCAGCAGCCAGCCTGTGGCCATGGCGGGTTCTCTGGGATTCCCTGTGCAGTGGCAGCTCCAGGATGCAGGTCCTCTGTATCTTCCTGAGGCTCATCCTGCCTTTTGGGACATGTAGCCAGGAATGTCTGTTCCTCTGGGTAGCTCTGGGGCTCTCTGCATTCCTGGACTGAGTAGCTTCTGGTGACTCAATGCTGCTTTGAGTGTTGAGTTTCAACACAGGTTTTGCTGGCTGAGCTCTGGCTACCCTTGGGCTTTGTGGGCTGTGAGGTCAGGCTGCATTTCTGTGGATGATAACAGTCCAGAAATGTAGTTATTAGGCTGCTTCTTACTTTTGACTGATGTTTAGGGTGAATTTAGGTGCTGATTGCAACAGTAGGTATAGCAGGGACCCTTGCAGAGACTGGTACCTTCACCAGCTAAATGTGCATATGCTTGTCACAGAGGCCAGCCCTGATGGAAGCTAGCAGATCACATTGAAATTCTTCTTTGGTTTTGGTTGGGTTTTCTTTTAAAACCATTTTCTATGTCTGCAGCTTCATCTGTCAAAAGTCTGGTTTAGTTTGTTCCAAGCTTATCAGAGGAGCCTTCTGCTGACGTAAGATCCTGCTTGCTCAGTTCGGTTCCGCATTATTAGGGATAGTCAAAATGGAAAAGCTTCAGACATGATGGTAGAAGGGCTGGATATTGCTTTGTGTCCTGAGAAGCACAGCTGTCCCTGACCTGAGTCCCTCCCCCTGTACTCAGGGGGCAGCTGTTTACAAGACCTTTGCTTCTTATCATGTAAGAAGGCTTTAATCCTCAGCAAGATTTTGCCCCACACCCAGCGATTAACTTCCCTCACTTTCTCTGAAGGACATTATGAAAACGTGCCTGAGCTCACTGAGCTACACCCGGGTGTCCATCCCTGCCCAGACCCTCATGGGGCTCCAAGTAGCCCAGGGCAGTGCTCCTGGCTCTGGGCCAAAGTCTCTGCTATGGCCAGGGTGCCATCCCAGAGCATTCCTGTCCTGCTGGTCTGGCAGGGCATGTGGCCAGGGTGACTGGGGTTTAGCAGGGGCTGCTTGACCCCCCTCAGCCCTGTGTGGGTGTTAGACCCTGTTTGGGCCTCTGAGTCTGCCAGCAGTGGCCCAAGAGCTGGCACTACAGTAGATGTAGGACATGGGCTCATGTGCCACCATCTCATCTGGAGCTGCTGCTCTCTTGAGTGGGATGAGGCTCTTGTGGCATGGGGTAATTCTTTGTGCTAAACGATCCCTCGAGCTTTGCGTGTGGTGTAACACTGCATAAAATGAGTAAAAGCTGGCATCACCTCCGCCTCCTGCTCTTGGGAAAACAAATGTTGTTGCTGCAGGGTTATTCCCAGTGTGTTTGCAGACCCTCCCGATTGCTGTGCAGTGCTGTCTTCCACAGCAAGCGGAGGTGGCTGCCTGTGCAGATGGAGATACCCCTCACTTCTAACAGGCGTGTCTTGGTGCTATCTCCCTCCCTTTGATTTCTGCCCCCTCCTCCAGTTCATCGAGGACCCTGGGTACACTCACCTTTGCCCCTGCTCTCACAGGTCCCCTTGCTGCATCCTCTCTGTTGCTTCCATCTCGTGCATTCACCCCTCTTGCACTTGTCTCTACTCCCCCATATAAATATCAGTGGTGACAAACTGTTACCACCAGCCCATCTGTTTCTTTGTACAAATTTGTAGCCAGTTTTGAAACGTGATTTATAAATATTGCTTTTGCAGCCAAGGAGTGACACTGATGGATGTCAGCACAGATGGATTCGCTAAGCTCTTGCTTAAATCCTCTCTTTTGCTTTGCACCTACTTCCCTCTGCTCCTTCATAGCAGCAGAAAACCACCTCAGGAGGTGACTTGTCCTCAGCACAGCAGGGACCAGCACCTGCTTGGGAGTACTCCTGTTGCAGTTGCTTGGGCAGGGCAACAGAGACTGTGGTGGAGCTGTTCGGGGGGAAGTCTGGGGGGCTGTGAGCTGCCAGAACTACCTCTGGGGGTCCCTGGTTTGGGGTCTGCTTGGGCAGGCACTTTGCAGACAAAATTGACCCCATGCACAGCTGGGGAAGCAGAACCAGTGAGAGGCAACAAAAGGTTCAAGTGCAGAGCCCATTATGTATGTGGGAGCACAGACAGGCTGGAGGGGACACTGAGCACTGCCAGGGCTCTTCCAGTGCTCCTCCAGCATGGAAGGTCCTGCAGGGGTTTTAGGGAAAGCCCAGGGTGATTAATGGGTCAGTCTGTCCATCAGACAACAAGCTTTTGGAGTACCTGCTCGTAAGTAGGCATACAGCTATGGTGACAGGGCTGGTGTACAGCACTGCTGCCCACCCAAACCCTGCTGGCCCCACTGCTGCCAGCTCTGCATGGAGCAGGAATGGCCCTTGCAATGTGCCTGTGGTTCACACCCACAGCCCCCACAGCGTGCAGGCTGCCCTGGCTCCAGTGCTCTGGGTTGGAGACACAAGAGCTGAGTGTGTCCCTGCAGGTGAC
Source organism: Formicarius rufipectus (assembly GCA_013399695.1). Lineage (NCBI taxonomy): Eukaryota > Metazoa > Chordata > Aves > Passeriformes > Formicariidae > Formicarius > Formicarius rufipectus. The sequence goes on along the minus strand of VXAU01003742.1, from coordinate 179,511 downwards.
TGTGTAGCTGATTTACAGCTGGTTTGCAGGAGTTGAGATTTTGGAAACTGCACCAATTCCTACTGGTATCTCTCTTTCCGTGCTTTTGCTCTGCCCAAGGCAATGTTCACACACTTCCTGGTTCATCAGGCAAGGAATAAATGTCACCTGTGGTAACAACAGCCATGATCCAGAAGGAAGATGCCCAGCAAATAGAATGACTAAAGGAAGAGATGGAATTAGAGAAGCTGACCACACTCAGGTCCAACTGGTGCCATTCCAAAGACTTTCACCATCTTCTGTGTCCTAACTCACCTTTTGCTACATCTTTCTGGCCTGAGAAAATTGATTACAGAAGGATCAAAGGCAATTAAAGCCTGAAATCATGTTCTCCAAGAAATGCTAATTGTGTTGGAAGGGATGGTAGAAAGCATCCAAGCCCAGCAACCTGGAAGGAGTGCTAGGTAATGTGGAGTGACACATGGAGCTCCTGACTCCAGGGCTCAAGGGCTTGGCAAACAGATGTCTGAACTCTCTGCAGGTCTCATTAAGAGCATGTAATGGGTGATAGAAGATCTGAAAATTCTAACAATCAAAAGCAAAATGTTAGGATTTGAGGACTGCCTGAGGATAGAGGAAGCCTCTTGCAGCCCCACAGGGGCTGCACAAGCAGTGCAGATGCTGATTTGACCGACAGGCAGGGGCTGTTTGTAAAAGACCATTGAACCTCTGTGGGGCTGAGCAAACAGTGGTGCTGTGGCTTGGCACATGGAGAACTCAGGAGAAGGAAGAGGCAAAAGGGAAAAAAAAGGATATTTCCTCTACCAGCTGCACCACCTGGGGCTGGAGAAGGTCTGTTCCCTTTGGGTAACCCTGGCAGTAGTGTGCCCGCAGGCCTGGATGGGTGCCATGGGCTCCTCCCTGGAGCTGGTGTGCCCAGGCACCACTGCAGCAGAGCAGCTGCTGAGAAAGGGAAGGCAGATGCTCACAGGGCCCTGTGAGTGTGGAAGAGGGCAGGGACATCAAAATCCCTCCTGCTCTCCTAGCGCTGTTTGAGATTGAGTTATGAGAAGGATTTATTAGTTCTGTCTTTGAGGCTGCCAAGAGCCTCTTTGGAGAGGGACTCTGAGAGACTTAATTATTTTATTATTCCTAGTGATGTTAAGCTCCCACCAGAGTATATTGTGTTTCTAAACTTTCCTCTTAGGGCAGTATTGATGGGTCCCTGCTCGCTTGGCTTGTGTCAGTTCCTGCCTTGTCCAGTGACTTGTTCCTCAGGCGGACAGAGGGGCTGTCCCCTGCCTGTCACACCAGGTGATGCGATGTGACATGGGATAATGTCACTGTGTGATCAGGGAGAGGGTGGCAGAGGAAACCTGCAGAGAAAATGTCAGTTTGTGCAACAAGACAGCAGTGATATTAAGTGGTTTGGCTGGGGCAGCACAGGACACTCAGCATAGCCTTTGGAGTGGCGTGACCGCAGCAGAAGGTGCATCTTGGTGGAGACTGGGCAGCAAACCAAGTGTGGAGAGCCAGACTTGTCTGTGCAGGGAAGCTGTGGATTAATGTCTGCTCACATTCCAGTGCCACTCCTGGGAAGCACTGCTCTTCAGCATCATCACCCCAGAAATGGACTTGGCAGGAAGCTGCTGTGGACGAAGAGACACGAGGGCTGCTGGGCCAGTCCTGACGGGGCCGTGCCGACGCAGACAAATCTGTGCCAAGACACATCCGGAAGCAGCTGCTGTGGGTCAGCTGAGTGTAAAGAAACAACTGCACCGAAAGAAATTACATTGTTTTCTAGGAGGTTGCTTTGGATGCATTTTCCAGGGTACATTTTCCCAGATCCAGGCAAAATTTTCTTCTCTTTCATGGACAAAGGGACTACAATTGCATGGCAGCAGCACTGTTTTTTTCTTTTTAGAATCTCAGAAGGGAACACAGAAGTTTGCAAGTAACAGGAGTGCAAAACTCGACAGAGGAAGCAGCTGTCCATGGTTCTGGAGAGCCTGGGTACAGCTGGGGAGCACAGAAGGAGCCATGGAGCTGTTTCAGTGCCCAGGGTGACTGGTCCATGCCAGGCTGAGCTCTGGTTGTCCAGACTTGGTGAGCAGTGTTGTAGGTGTAGATGTGAAATTTTTGTGGATCTCCCTCTTGTAGGAAGGGCTCCTGTTACCCTGTTCAGGAGAGTAAACATAATTTCATGATGTTTAAAATAGTTTTTGTAGTTGTGATTTTTGTTGCTCCCTTGCACCAGGTTTTGGGTCATAGAGCAAACCCTCAGCCCCTTCCCAAGCTGAGGTTTCTCAGAGCAGAGCTGTCATGACGCTGACAGATTTAAGTACTGTCTGCTTTATTTTGACCTGGTGGGTTTGGCAGTGGCAATATTTCTCCTTCCTGTCCCTGGAGGTGGGGCCTCGGTGGTGCTGTGCTGCCTGAGCTCTCTCAGTTGAGCTGAGGTTGGTGCCTGCCTCTCTTCCACTTGCATGTGTATTTGCCCTTGGTTTCTAGAGACTGCTTCTAAAAATACAGCGTGGCAGGTCCCTAACAGGAGCTGGAGCTGACTGTAAACAGAAGGGAGTTGCCTCTCTCCTGCTGCATTTTCAATAGAGGTTTGGAGTGGGTGCTACCCCTGCAGTTACACAGTGCTGACGGACAGCTGGGAGAGCTCCCAAGCACTGTGGTCCATCAGACCTGGGCCAGAGATGGGCTGAGCTGTGGTGGAAGTGCAGGGCTGAATGCTCAGGGATGCTCTGAGACAGAATCTCACTCCAGCCATAGGCTGCTGACCTGACTGATGTGACAGTGCCAGCAAAGATGACCTTCCTGGGCTGTGGCCAGAGCCTTGCTCTCTCACAGTGCTTTGGTCTGTCCCATTTGTCCTGTGACTTTATCTCTGCTGGATCCAGGTGTCCGAGGCTTACGCTTAGCTGGGCTACTAGGAGTTAGTCCTGGTCTCTTGCTGAGACAGTGCCATTAACATTATTTATATCTCCCTGCTATGCTGCAGCAGGGCGGGGGGAGCAGCACCAAATGAGATCTCCTTACCTTTGTGCAAACGATTAGCATAACAATAATTTTTTTTCCTAGCTCATCCTTGGTAGGCCATAGGCAGCTCTCAGCGGACTTGCTGCCACACTTGGTTCAGCCTCCCTTTGCCCAGGGGTTCTGACAGCTCTGCTCAGGCTAGTGCTCCCCTGCTTGTCCTCAGAGCTCTGCCCAGCTGCCACGGTTCTACTTCCACGTCCTGCTCCAGGAGCATCCCATGACAGGTGTCTTGCAGGACAGGAGATGGACTCTGTGTTCTGCTGTACCCTGAGTGCCTTGCAGTGCCTCCAGGATCTGCTTCCCAGCTGGCCAGTGGGTCTTCCCTGTCTTGTGCTGAGTGCCTGCCCCTCTCCTGGCTCACCTCCTGTCCCTGCCATGCCCCTTGTGCTCTCATGCAGCACCCAATCCATACAGCAATTTCCGCGGTGGCAGCAGCCCAAGAGCCAAAATTACAGTAGATGTATTTTCCAATCAGAGAGCTGATTCATAGCAAAAGGGGCTGGTCCAGCACAAATCATGTCCGATGAGGAGAGTCCGTAGACAGCAGCACCTTATTGTGAGTGGGCCCATATGTGTTTTATTAGATAAAGACTGCAGACAGTTAGCAATAGCTTCTGACACCTGACTGCAATTGTCACCTGCTGTTCAGCCCCATCCTGCCTGTGCTGCTGCTGGCTGGCAGTGCACAGCACCCCTGAGCAGGGAATCAATTCGAGTGTCAGTCCCTGGCCCTGCCCTCCCTGTTCCTGTTTGGCAGCAGCCGATTGTTGGGTTCATTGCTGGCACGGGGGCCCTGGAGGGTCCCGTGAAGTGGCCGTGTTAATGGGATCGTAATGGGTTGTGCAGTGCCAGCTGAGCCCCTGGAGCAGCAGGGTGTGAGCAGATGGGGAGGAGGACGGCTGACTTGGCTGGGAGAATTGGAAGGAGTTCTGCCTGCTCCTTCAGGAGTTACAGAGGATCATAGGGGTGTCTGGCCCTCCGGCTGAGGCAGGGCCCTTCACCCACAGCTCTTGGGTTTGGAAGCTGTGTATGCTCTTGCAGGCTCAGTGCCACTTGCATACCCTGTCTGCTCTGGTGTCCATGTTGACAACTGATTTTTACCCTGACTCTGTGCCACTCTCAGGTAGGCTTTTGGAAGGTTTCTCCCCTCTCTCTGCTCTGCCTGTGTTGTTTGTCAGTGCAGCTCAGACACTTGCCTGCTGCTGCTCCTGTTCACTCCTGGGTGTGCTAACAGGGAGATGCCAGGCTGACCCCAAGGTGCCCACAAAGGGCACATGTTCTGGAGCAGAGCTGGGCACCTTTGGGCACTCAGGCTGCAGTGATGGAGAGCCATGAGCTGGATCCCTGCAATGGAGCACAGAGAGGCCCCAGCCTCTCTTGGGGCAGCTGCTGGAGATGATGCACAAAGAGCTGTTGTTTATCCAGAGCATGAAAGAGCCTGTGGCAGGTCCTGAAGGCTGTGATGTGGAGGTCACTTCAGGGTTTGCTTGTTCCCTGCAGACAACACGGCGGCGGTGCATACACAGAGAGTGGGCTTCAACCGCCAGGAGCAGGATGTGTACCTGCTCCCCATTCTGGTGGTGGACAGTGGCCCCCCTGCCCTGAGCAGCACAGGGACTCTGACCATCCGTGTCTGCGGCTGTGACAGCAACGGGGCCATCCAGTCCTGCAACAGCACAGCCTATGTCGTGTCAGCCACGCTGAGCCCCGGCGCCCTCATCGCGCTGCTCGTCTGCATCCTCATTCTGGTTGGTGAGTTCCTACCTGTCCTCCAGACCCCTCCTGTCCTGTCCCAGCTCCCTTCCATCAGCATCACATGAACATGTGCAGGCTGGTGCTGTGGGCATGGAGCAGGCTTCTTTGCATCTCTCTGCTTCCTGGTTCCTGCAGCGTGAGGGACAGGAACCTCAGCCCTGCCAGTGGGGGACCAGCAGGGCAGCTCCCGTGTTTGCCCCAGCTCCTGTGCACTGAGCTCTATAAGGCAACTGGAGCAGGGCTGCCTGTGCCAGGCAGGTGTGCTTCCACTCCACAGAGCCTGGAGAGCTGCTGGTTCCATCTCCATCTGGATGGGCAGAAGCCAATTGCTGCTTGCCAGCTGCCATGCTGTGCCCATAGCAGGTGTGTCTCAGCAGGTGAGATGTGTGTGCTCTTACCTGAAAGAGTCAGTGTTCGAGGGCATATGAGCAGGACAAGGAGCTGGGGTGCAGAGCACCTGTGTCCTACTAAAGTAATGCTGCTGCTGCCTGCTGCTGACACAATGGCACAAGCTTTGCTGGGGTACCACAGCATGGCATATAGGTGCAGGGCAAGTGTGACCTTGTGTGTACAAGGGAAAGGGCTCTGAGCACGGGATGTTGTGCTGCCTCCAGGATTAGATGGATGCAGATGCTGAAAGCCCTCAGGACCTGGGCCTGGCTCCTGGCTGGCTCCAAGGGCTGTCCAGATACCTGTAGGAGCCAGCACATTATTTGTTGAGGTCTCCTCTGCTTAGCATGGCTCCACTCCCTGTCTCCTGCTGCATCTCCATTCAGAAAACCCTTTCCCACAGGGTGCACTTTACACTGGTTTCATTTTCCAACGCAGTGCAAACAAATTTCTGCCTAATTGCCCAAACGAGTAAAGTGCACATCGGTGTTTTAAAGGTGATGGGCTGAATGGATGATGATCCAGGACACAGCTGCGGCTCACTGCTCAGGCTCTGTGCCATCTGCTCCACACTCACCCACCCAACATTTGGCTGATGCTGTGATTCATGCACCCCCTTTTCCTACTCATCTTCTGCAGAACCCATCCGTTTGTCTGTCCGGCCGTGTGTTTATCCATCTGTCCCTCCTGTCTCGGTGGTCACGCTGCACGGGAATGGAAGCTCCCAGTCTGCACTGGAGCCCAGGCAAACCTCTCTCCAAGCCAGTTCACAGCACGGCTGCTGCTTGATGAGCCTGGCTGACCAGAGCAGCCTGGCATTGCTGCAGGGCTCCCCATGCCACGGGGCGCTGTGCCTCTGCACCTGCTGCCGAGCAGATGTCCTCACCCCACAGCAGCACAGCTTCCATGAGACCCTGCACCCATCTGACCATCTCTTCCTTTCCCAGTGCTGGTCCTTCTGATCCTCACGCTGAAGCGGCACCACAAAAGCCATCTGACTTCTGAGGATGATGAGGACATGAGGGACAATGTCATCAAATACAACGATGAAGGGGGTGGCGAGCAGGACACGGAGGCCTATGACATGTCAGCACTGCGCAGTCTCTACGACTTCAGTGAGATCAAAGGTGGTGATGGAGGTGGGGGGCCAGGAGAGGGGGTCCCAGGCAGAAACCCCACCTCTGAGCTCCACGCCCTCCCACAGTGGGTGCAGAGCCCAGACCTGGACTTCTCTGTGTTCAGAGACTATATCAGCAGGAAGGTGGAACAGGCGGATGAGGACCTCTCTGTGCCGCCTTATGACTCATTCCAGACCTATGCCTTTGAGGGCTCGGACTCCCCCGTGCCCTCCCTGAGCTCCATCAACACCTGGTCCAGCGGTTCGGAGCAGGACTTCACCTACCTGGGGGGCTGGGGGCCACGGTTCCGGCAGCTGGCAGCGCTGTACGCCGGGCGCAGGGGCGAGGAGGACAGCGAGGAGTCCTAGCTGCCCTGCCACCCTCTCGAAGGATCCCTCCTGGACTGGGGAGCTGTGAAGGGGCCACGTGGGGACCGTGTGCTCCTGTGGCCTTTGTGGCTGCCAGAGAGGGGCTGCACTGCAGAGCAGGGGGCTCTGGGCGACTGCTCCTCTGCAGCTGCCTCCTGCTCGGGTGGGCTCTGCCCCTGCGTGGAGAGGCTGGGGAGCCCAGGGGAGCCGCTGCGGTGTCCTCATCTCCTCCGTGCCAGTCTTCATTAAAGCACTACGCAGGAACTTAAGAAAGAGAAAATCTAATTCAAGAGAGTTTGGAGAGGGTTTCTCCCCCACAAATTATCATTTAAATAGATCTGTTTGGTGAGCCCCTTCCAGGAGAGGAAGAGCAAACCGGGAGCCTTTTGTTGTCTAAATTGTTTTTGTCACTTGAGTCAGAGTATTTGAAGAGCTTTGATTTCTTTAAGAGCTTTCCTTGCAGAGGGAAACAAGCTTTTAACTTCTGTTCAGATTTGTCCCCCTTAAGTTCACTCGCTTTTTGGAGTCGTCCTTCTCTCTGTTCCCCGTGAGCCTCTCAGCACCCCCAGGCTTGCTGGCACGGCCTCGGGAGGAGCGTGCCATGCTGGGATCACATCCTGCATAGAGGGGCCACTCACCTCCCACCACGCTTCACCTCCTCTCTGCAATAGCTTAGCCCCTGTCTTGTGCTCGCAGAGGTGCTGGTGATGTGAAGGGGCTCGCCAACTCTCCCTGTTGTCTGCAAGGTCCTGATGTGCCCCACAGCCCCGGTGACAGAGGGGGACATCCCACCCATCATCAAGGCACGGGGCTGTGGTCTGAACTGCAGAGCAGTCTCGGTGCTGGGGAATGCTGTTGGAGGGGCCGAGGGAAGCCCCTCACATAGGACCTGGGGTTTGTGGGGCTGCCAGTCAGGCAGTGGCTGTCACCAATCAGTGTGAGCTGCACAGGGCAGCAGGCGGGATGTCAGTGCTCCCTGTCCCACAGCAACTGGAGGAGAGTTGCATCTCATGGAAGACTATACTGCAGGGTACTAGAGATATTCGGCCCCTGGGTGGGAGGAATAATCCCTGCTTACACCCAGCTGACAGCAAAGCATCATCATTGACAAAAGAAAAGCCGCCCCTGGGAGATGTGCATGAGGCCAGATCCTGCTGGCACTGCTCTGTGGCTGAGCTGGCTGCAGGCTGGGCAGGGAGTCTGTGACACATTGGGGTCTCTGGGGTGTCACCACCCTGGCACAGTGCCCTGCAAGAAACCAGCATGAACTCCCACAGTGGGGCTGCCTTTGCATGAGATCCCTGGGTTTGGGAGGCAGGTTAAGAAAATGCTAGTGGGATGTGCTGTTGCTCCTTTGGCTGCAGATGATGCTGGAGGAAAGCACTGGGTGCCCTGCACCTTCCCTGCCTGCTACTACCCCAGGAGAAACAGAACACCATGTGGAGCAATGCCCTCACACAGCGTCTCAGGCAGTGCTGGTTAGTGCAGCTCCTTATCTATTCATGTTGGGGGAAAAAATCAATTATATCATTGATAGGTAACTGATAAGGCCTCCCAAGGCCTGACACATCCTGGGCTTATCGTTGGGTTTGTCCTTTTAGTTCAACCACAGTGTTTTCTCTCCTTGGAGAAGGTTTAACTGTAAATGTACATGTGTGTTCACTTTTTTTTACTGTGTTGCATCCCGGCTGCTGGTGTTGGTCCTTTGGCTGCAGCGTGAGACCCAGCAGTGGAGAGGGACAGGACCTGTCTTTGCCACAGTGCCTGCCCTTGGCTGCTCTGCCCGCTGTTGCCATGGCCACCTGTGCAGAGCCCCAGCTTGGCTCCTACTGGGACCAGGAGCTGCTTTGTCCTCTGGGCCTCTCCGGTTCCCCCGAGGAGGCAGTGGATGCCGTGGCTGGCACCCGTGCCTGGCATGCTGCTGGTTCACTGTGATAATGCTGGGGAGGCAGCAGGGCCCTGGAGTGCCAGCTCTGGCCACACTGCCTCATGCAAGTCATGCCCTGCACCACCCTCCATCTCTCTCGCCCATACAGGAGAATGGAGAAAGCCCTCTCTTTCCTCAGGAACGTGTTTGTGTTTTCCCTCTGGGCTGCAGATCTGTGCCCGAGCCCCTCCGGCACTGGCCCTTCCTCTAGCCAAGTGTTGTGCAATAGCAGGGCTCTGTCCTAGGAGATGGGGTCTGACAGGGTCTGTGTTTAGCAACCCTCCCAGCGGGTTCTCCCCCATCCCGTCCTCCCCGGCGCGCATGCACGCACGCTTGCATTTTAGTTTCTATCCCACATGTAAATACAGGAGGAGCGGTGCCTGCACCCCCTGCCCTGCACCCGCAGGAGGGGCTGGCAGCTGCCACCACGTCTGATGGAGTCACTTTGGTTTTGTTTCTCTACCCAAATGAAATTAGAACGTTTGATTTCCTCACCCTTGTTATTTTTTTCAAGGTCTTTCCTGGGACCTGGAAATAAATTATTTCCTTTTCGTCCAGCCTGAGTCTTATGTGCTTATTTTGTCTTGTTTCCTTGTCTCACGTTACACTGTTAGTGTGGTCCCAATGGCACCTTTCCAGAGGGGCCAGGTGCTGCCCATGGCAGGACAGGCCGTGGCAAAGCCCAGCACAGCCAATCCACCTGCTGCCCGTAACACATTCCCCCTGGCAGGATGCTGCATCTCTGGCTTCTTCCCATTTTTCATTGAAATGCTTGTCAGAAAAAGCTTCTTCAAGAGCAGGGTCATTTTTTCTGTCTGAATTTGAAGGAAGCTGTGAAAAGTGCTCTTGGCGTTCTCCATCCTTTCAGTGCTTTGAGCAGCATGAGGTGCTGGGTGTGTGCTCCACGCTGCAGTGCTGCACTGCTGTTCCTGACCCCTCAGGAGGCACCCCAGCTCTGGGTTCCGTGGTCTGCTGCAGCTGGGCACACGCTCCCTGGTGCAGTCCCAGAAGCACAGCCCTGCAGGAGAGCAACAGTGCAGGAGCAGCTCTTCCTCTGTCCTGCAAAGCAATGGTGGAAGGACCAGGAGCAATACTGCATGCCAAGCAATAAGAGAAAGTCTGATGGTGCATTTATGATTTTCCTTTCTTGGCCATCCAAGTTCCTTAATGTTCTTTCAAAAGTGCAGCTTTCAAGTTGTTCTCTTGAAGTCATGAGCAGCCTTGGAGTTGGCCAGCTGGTCACTCACAGGTCCTGGGTAGGTGCTTCATCCTGGAAAAGAGAAGGCTTCAGGGTGACCTAATTGCCACCTTCCAGTACCTGAAGGGAACCTACAAGAAAGATGGAGAGGAACTCCTTACAAAAGCATGTAGTGACAGGACAGCAGGGAAGGGATCCAAACTATAAGACAGTAGATTTAGATTAGATATTAGAAGGAAATTCTTCCCTGTGAGAGTGATGAGGCACTGGAATAAGTAGCCCAGAGAATTGGATGTCCCATCCCTGGAGGTGTTCAAGGCTAGGCTGGATGCAGCTCTGAGACATGGTCTAGTGGAAGATGTCCCTGCCTATGGCAGGGGAGTTAGAACTGGAAGATCTTTAAGGTCCCTTCCAACCCAAACCATTCAATGATTTTGGCTTCAGTGCAGCTGGGCATTGTCAATGGCTTTGGCAACTGACCCGTTCTTGTGTTGGTGATGTTGTGTGTTACAGCACTGTTCAGTTACTGACTGCAGCCAAAAAACCTCTTTCATACTCAGTTTTAATATTGAAATGATGCAAATAAATTACACTCTGGCCTGATCACAGCTAAACCAATTCCTGGTGGTCTTTTTGATAGCCAGGGACTGGGGAATGATCAATGTGCTCATGGCAAACAAGTGAGAACCTCCCTGGGCCCAGGAAGTTTTGCCAAGGCACGTGCCTTCAAATGCTCAGGACCTGTCCGTGTGATGATGGCACACCGTGGAGGGATGGAGCAGGCACAGAGAGAAGAGACATGGCTGGGCTTGGTGGTGGCCTCAGTGTAGGTCAGTAGATAGAACAGGCAGACTTTAAACTGCTCCACAAAGTGGCAGTCATTTAAAATGCATCTTGCAGTCCTGACTCCAAAACATGATTACTGATCCCCCAGGTCTTTGACTGTTTCCATACCCTTCACCATCCTCATGCCTCTACTCCATCCTGCTCTCTTGATTATTCACTAAATGTTATGGAAGAAGCATCTGGTGACCTTTGATGACAGCAGTTAGTGGGGTACTATGACAGAAGGGGGGAATCTTGAGGGTTTTCCAGAAGCACAAGGTGTGCTGCCAGACCTCAATATGTGCACAGTTTTCCTTTTCACAGTTTCAGTGAGTGCTTCTACAGCTGCCAGCCTTGAGGAGGCCTTTCTGCCAACGTCACCATTGATTACCCCCTCACAGTGAGTTTGTCAACATTGTGCTTGCAGCCACCTGCTCTGCCAGGTCTGGACACTTGGCCAGTTCTTGTTTGTGGAAAGCTGATGGTTGCTATGTGTTTCCACCCAGGTTTCCAGCTCAAGTCCTTGACAATAAGAACTCTCATTTAGCTGCAGCCCACATTAACATGCCCTCTGAGTCCTGCTGTCCCACTTAAGGCACCCAAACACCTCAGGGACCTGGAGGTCACTGCCTGGCATGTTCTGAGAACTCCATGTTGAGGAAGAAGCCTCTGCAGTCACTACTCATTACAGTGACAAGGTGACAAGTGCCTGGCATTGAGCGGTGAGCCTGAGCTGTGCAGAAATGGAGAGAGCTCAAAGCAACAAATTGCCAGCCAGAACCAGACCCTTCACTACAAAAGAGGAGGGTTATTGAGAGCTCTGATTGCAGAAGCATCTGTGAAGATGTTTGAAGAGCTCCATGCCTCCTCAACACAGCCCCTTCTTAGGAAATTCTCCTATAGTAGCTCTGTCTCTCCAGCAGTCACACAACAGCCGCCTTGCAGAGCAGGGCAAGGGCAGGTCTCTCTCCTCCTTCCACAGGAAAGGAAGCCAGTCCTGCTCTGCCAGTGATGGCCCTCAACACATGGGACATGGCCTGTGGCTGTCTGCTGGCAGTGGTGGAGGATGGTGACACTTGCTGCTATTCCCCAGCACAGGGAGGCTGCATCAGTCACCTCCAACACCTATGCTGAGCCACACAGAGCTCCAGAAGGCAAGGTGTCCAGGCCTCCTCCAGAGAGGTATTTGCAAAAGATGGATGTGATCTGCTGGGATCATTAAGGAGAAGTGAAAAAAGGGCAGCGATACCTGCACTCCCGCGAGGGAAATCCATCTCTGGTAACTGAGTGCAACAAGGCCGTGTCAACCTCCACCTCCCACTCCCACTGGCAATATGCTGCTCGAGAAGGTGATCCCTTCTCCCCTGTATCCTCTGAGGAAGATGCTTTATCACCAGAAAACTGACTCCTTTAGCCACCTCCAGCACAGCTAATATCCCAGCTCCCTACGTCCTTTCATTTACTAAGCCCTTGAGCTTCCTTCAGGGTTGGTGTCAGACTCTCCCTGCTCAGCAAAATCTCAGTTTTACATCTCTGCCCTGTGCTCAGTGCAGGCAGCAGCTCTGTCTTGTCAGGGCTCTCTTGCTGTGACACAGTGCTCCAGTTTGTGCTCTCTGCTTGCTGCGGCTCCGCTGCTTCCCAGCCCATCCCAGGAGTGTTCCCAGCTTCTGGAAACGACCTGGCCGTGTGTTTGGTGGCATCAGGTCTTGCTTCCCAGACACTGGAGGAAACTGAGCTGTGTTTCCAGGCAGCTGTCACGGCTCTGTCACCACAGCCAGAGAAATTGGAGAGAAACAAAATCATTGAATTTCACATGGCTCTGGAATCATGTTCCTGGGCAGCCAGTGAGGCTGAAACCACCCCTTGCTCTGCTGAGCAGCCAGGTCAGTGTGGTGGAGAGTTGGCCTTCCTGCTGCTGCCAGGACTATGTCCATTTGGGATGCTGGTGCTGTCATGAGCTGGCCATTGTCTGTCACTCACACATCCCAGCCTGGCCTTTCTCCCTTTCCAGATGAGTGTGGATTAAATAATTTTTCTTCAATTTCTTAGGGAAGGACCTTGGGCTTTGCAAATCTGAATCCAGGTGGGCAGAGTCTGAAGCAGTTTGGATACACTGGCAAAGCACAACCAGGGGTCCTCACACAGCAATTGCACAACCCTGGCTTTGCAAAGGGCCCCATCCCATCCCACCTGTCCTCACAGACATTGGAATGCAGTTGTGGGGGGTCAACATCTGGCATTTCACATCACAACATTGGGCAACAAGGAAGGGTAAAAGCAGGAACAGGAGCCCAGTGCCTTGGAGTTCGCCTCCCCTGGGCTGAGCAACGTGTTATACCATCCACCCACCTCTTCTGTTGCCAGTTGGCCATGGTTGGGAGGCCAAGTGGTGGTTCTTGGACATCCCTCATCTGTTGTCAGTGACAGTGAGTGTTTGTGGCTTGGAGGCTGTTAACTGCAGGCTTACAGAGAGCCATTTTTCATCTCTCCATCACCACTGTGGAGGAGATGCTCAGGTGAGCGTGGATTGGTCCAGCTGTTCACCGGGAGAACAGCCACCAGCCATTTCCCAGCAGAATGCATCCCCTTAGCTAGTGTCTCAACCATGGTAAATCAGGACGTTTTAATCCCTCTTCTGCTGGGGGAAGCACACATCCACCCCAGCAGAGCCAGCCCACAGCAGCCTCCACCGAGTCAGGAGTCACTCACCTCTAGCCAGGAGCCAGGCAGCTGTTGAAATCCCTTCGCACTGCACACAAATTAGGCATTGAAAACACTCATTACAGCCAACATGACACGCCTTCATTATTCCAGAATAATTGTCTGAAAGGCTCAGCTCGAAGCACAAGCTTCACTTGGTGCAGGAATGTGATAAAAAGAAAACAGGAAGTGCAATCAATGCTTGTAATCCTTTTAAATAAAAAGGTACTTGCTAGTAGCTGCCAACATCTTTAAAAAGCTGTGATTTCCCTGGAGAGAGCCCTTATCAGCTATGACTGCGTGTCATTCTGGCTGTCTGTCAATCCATCAGACTTCAGTGCCACTGACATTAAGAAGCCAGGCGTTAAGATTATCACATTTACCCGTAATGTAGCACAGATTGTGTTGACATTTGGGAAGTATTCCACCACAGGAGCCATTTGACTTCAATGCTTTCTTTCTGAAGAAACAAATGCTTTGAAATATTTGAGGGCAGGAGCCTGCTCTGCCTGCAGGGTGCTAGCGTGGGGAGCAGGAGGAGGCTGAGGATGTGCAGGCAGTGACCGTGAGTAGGAGGGATGCCAAACATGCCATTGGGGCAGGGAGCAGACCCAGGCTCTGAGGGGGCTGTGGCAGGGCTGAGTCCCAGGAATTCTCACCCATTCTTTGCCTGCACGTGTCACAGAACAGTCAGGTACTTGGAGGCTGAGGAGGGTTTCCCTGTGCCTGCCCAGGCAGGTGTGCAGCACCTGCTGTGCCATGGGGACCCAGAGAACAGCACCCTCTCCTTGCACTGTCCTTTCTAATCTTGGCTCTCCTCTTCCCAGGGCGGTCTCGCCTTTGTCTACAACGGAGAAGGGGGTGTTCCAGGCTAGGCCATAGAAACAATGGTAAATGACCTGAAATGAACTGATTAATCTCTTTAAATAACTGTGAAACCGTTCTCCAGAAAAAGTTAATCTACTCTAAATGGCTCTGGTGCTTTTTCTGGGCTCCAATCAATACGTGGTCGCTTGCTATTCATGTGTAATTCACAGTAATTGCAAAAGAGCGTTTTCTGAAGAAAATGACACTCTGCAAGCAGAAATGCAAAGAGACACAAGGACCAATTGTCTTTAAATCCCAGCACAAGGCACACTGTCAGATGTGCTGGTGAGCTGGAGGTGCTGTAGCATCACAGCTCTGTGTCCTGGGTTCCTCTCTGGGAAGCTGCTGGAGGTGTTGGAGTGTGTTGTGTCCAGATGGTTTGGCTGGGAAGCTCAGCTGCTTCCAAGTCTGGCTGCCAGGACCTTGGCCTGTGGACGCCCAGTCCACCAGCTGCAATGAGAAGGTGGCTGCAGGATTACAAGTTTAGGCAGGGATACATCCCTGTCCTGCCACCACAGACATTGCTGGCACCTGAAGGCAGCCCTGCTCCCTGCCAGGCTGTCCCGTCCAGGCCAGCACTGCCCCTGCACAGCAGCATCCTTCCATCACCCAGGGCTTCTGTGGCCCAGGAAGGGCCCTGTGTGCAGAGCTGGTTCTGCACAGCACAGGTCACATTCCCAGGTCTGTTCTGTCCCCTTCATCTCCTGCTCAAGTTTTCCCCAGACAGAATTACCCCATCCTTGCCCAGCCTTGAGCTATAGCTGCCTGATGGTAGGACAGGCACCCCCTTCCAAGGAGTCTACTGCTTTTCCATCATATGCTGTAAAACCAGAGCATAATTTTCCAGGATGTCATTCTAATTCTAGTGAGAAAGCTTATTACTTATGATTTACCCATAAAAAAACCTGGTGACTTAGGCCCGTGTGTCTCTGGGTTTGTGCATCAATCCATCCCGGGGGTGGCAGACTCTCCACAGGGTAGGGGGAGTGGAACCAGGGGCTGAGGTGAACATGCCACTGTGATTGACATGCTGCTTTTACCAGCCATAAAGCCTCTGACATATTCCTTTTGGCTCAGTGCAGCTCTGCACTGCTGAGCTCCAGCACAAATGTCATTAAAACATGTTCTACCCATGGTACCTATAAATAATTGAGGCAGCAGGTCTGCACTGAGTTCTGTGCTGCAGCTTTCTGCTTCTCCAGCAAGGGGACCAGGAAGATGACCTCTCCTCCCACTCACTGTCTTTGATGTGAAGAGGCACCTGGTGCTTATCCCCACTCTCATTTCTCTGCTGCATTGCCAGGCCATGAAGGAGCTCCCAGGGCTGGGGGGGCTGGGGTGCTCCCTGCAGGGCAGTGAGTCCACACCATTGGACTCCAGATCTTGCCTTTATGGGCTGTTAACAGTATCTGGGTCTTGTGCAGGGCACTGCTGTGTGTGGGTGTGTTGGGGTGTGTGTGGAGCACCTGGCATCAAAGTAGAGGTCCCCCAGGATTCCCGGGGTGGGCAGTGGTTCCTGGCTGCTGGCAGCCACCACTTCCCAACCTGCTCAAAGTTCCAGAGCAGCCCAGGGCAGTGCCTGCAGGTCTCACTGCATCAGCATGTGGCCTGCCCAGGTAAATACTATCTGAGATAGCTTAATGCACTTGGATGCATTTCCAATACCGTCACTAAATGTGTGGGAAATTCACAAGCCTGGCAGGGAAATCCATGGCTGAGAATGCTTGTTGCTGCTGTGGTTTTAGGAGTGCAATCCATCCCTGAGCACAGCTTTCCTCACCTGGCCAAGGCTGGTGGGAACACCCTGTCCCTGTGTGAGACCCACCACAATGTAGTACCTGCTACCCATCCATTCATGGTTCAGACCACTCCAGCCTTTCTGCAAGTTCTGGCACAAAGGGTGAGTGTCATCCTTGATCTGGGCTCCTGCATGGGTCATGGACTGGTAGATGAGCTTGCCTGAGGGAAGGTAGCAATTTCAGACACCTGCAGGGGACACCGCTGTGGGACAGTGGCAGGTTTCCCTGTCCCTGGTGAGAGGGGCAAGTTCACGCCTTCAGCATCAGCCCCCTGCGCCCACCTCCCATCAGGCAGTTCTGGTTCCCTTCATGCCCACGAACCAATTTTTTCTTTCCTCCCTTCTCATGACAGCCACCAGCTCCCCCATGCCAGTGGGAGTCACTCACAGGCATCACACTGGGAACTTGCAGTATAAATTTGGAGTGCTAATACCCCACTTTGCTGCACTGGGAGCAGCACCCCCAGGGTGACACCATTCCCCTGGCAGCCTGCACCCACCAGCCTGAACCCAGACATTCCTCAGCTGCACAGCTCTTTCCAGCTCCCCGGATTCAGGTGAGTGCACATGTGAGGGAGCTGTGTCATGCCCACCCACAGAGGTGTTGGGGGCTCCTCCCCACTGCCCAGCACTGTGACATGCACAGGAGCCCAGGCAAGGTGTTCTGGCGATGGAGGAACCCCCTCCAGAGTCAGTGGCACTCCCTGGGCTGGGGGCTGAGTGTGGCTGCCCTGCCCCTGCACACACGTGTGCACATGCAGGGGCAGGTGCTGTCTGCGTGTGGAGGCGTGCAGCCATGCAGAGGCATGTGTGTGTGTGCTGAGGCAGACACTCCACTGTGCAGCGTGTGTGTGTGTGCCCTGACAGATCAGGAAGGTGTATTAAATAGCAGCTGTCGGGCTCTTCCCGAGCACAGCGGTAACACAGTTGGGACCATTGTGATGTCTTCTTAATTTAAACTCGTGTTGTCTTTCAGCCACGTGCTAATGAGGGCTAATGGGGAGATCAGCTTGCTGTTTGCCAGCATCGCTGTGTGCATTGCCATGGCCCTGTCACTCCTGCAGCCTGGTTGTCCTCACTGGCTGGTGCTTTTCCCTGCCTTGCTGCTCTGGTGGGAAAAGTAGCTTGGGGTCTGTTCCCCTGAGAGAGAACTCTGGTGTAAGGATGTCAGAAATTGCTCCAGTGAGCCGACTTCTCCAACCATAAAGCAGCAGGACTAATTTGGGGAGCTGAACCTCCTGTTGCTGTTTGTGAATTGTCCCGGGGGTCTCCAGGGATCCCTTGTGTTGCAGCACCAACAGCCCCAAAAGCCCTATCAGCCCCTGTGGCTGGGACACCTGCAGTGCTGCCATGGCCCCTCCTGCCCTGCAGCCCCAGGACAGCCACACTCCTCCTCACAGGGAAGGGACAGCCAGCTGCTCATCTGGTCCATGTCACCCCTCACACTGCCCTGTTTTGCCTCAGGGTCTGCACAGGTCACAGGGGTCACTGGTAACCAGAGGAGTGATGGTTTGTTCACATCCCAGTAGCATTTTGTCACCTGTATGCCAGTCCTGGCTGGCATGGCCATGTTGCTGGTGCTTGGGGACAGAGCAGCTCTGCATGGGACACCTCTGCTGCCCAGGGCTGCTATGGGCTTCACAGCAAGGATGGAGCTCCAGGAGCAACCTGAGGCCCATCATCCCTCCCTCTCCCTGCCTGTGCCCTGCTGTCCCAGCTCCACAGCTGCAGGATGCCAGCTGTGCAGCAGGACCTTGTCCCACGGCCTGATGGATGGGCACCCAATGGATGCTAGTGCTGACAAGCTGGAGCAGGAGCAGGGCACAGGCAGCTCCATGGTGGCAGCTTCCCTAGAGCTGCTTTTCCCAGCACTAACCCACACATTTATCAGGACTAATGAAGCGTGCAACAAACGGATTGGGGAGGCAAAGAAAGCAGCAGAGACAGAGACAGTGGCTGGCAGCAGGCAGAGGGAGCTGAGGGGGTGTGCTGTGCTGACAGGGAGAAGTGGCACAAAGCCACACATGCACTGGCTGGCCCGAGCTGCACACGAGCAGTGCAACTCCCTGGATATATGCTACCAAATTCCTGCACGGACACACGGGAATGCTCATGTTTGCTCATCATTGCTCACATAGGCATGAAGAAAAGAGAGACAGTCTCACCAGAGATCAGCCATCAGTGCTTGAAAAAAGCCATTGAATACTAACACAGCCACTTATGCCGTATTTGCATACTTGCTTAATAAAAAATTATGGCCGTTCAAAGCCCAATCATTAATTACCCAGCATATTTTTGTTTAACTCCCTCCTTTTTTTATTACAGACTAAGCTGTTTTCCTGCTTATTCAGCAAAAACTCCCCACTCTTCCACCAGGACGAGACGTGCAATAAATATGTACTTATTAAGTGTGCATTACAACTGCATGAGCTGGGAGAAGTAATAACAGGCCCAACATAAAGCTGAAGTATTTATGCATGTACCTAGGGCCACTTTAGCTATTTATTTTCACAAAGAAATTAAATTAGATAGTTTGATAGCTCTCAGTGTGATTATGGTGGGAATTTACATAGGGCCTAGCCTGTCAGGTGGGGATGTGCTTGAAGGCACAAGTATACAATGAGGAGAGGCTGCAGACATCCTGCCAAGCCAGGTGTGCAGGGCAGGACCCCCTGGCAGGAGGGTCAGTGCCCAGCCAACCTGCTCTGCCTCCCGGGCAGGCATCCCATGGGGACACCAGGCAGTGAGGATGGACACCAGGCAGGCAGGATGAGGCTGCTCACTGCTGGGACTACATAGTGACTCTTTGTGGGGAAGGTGGCCCTTGGAGAAAAATAGTGGAGACATGAAGAGATGCAAGTTTTCTCAGGAAAACTGCCTTTTCAAATCCTTCTCACTTGAAAGAATCCCAGCTCCTTTGTGAGCGTTTAACGCCCACTTTCCATAGATGTCTTTGACAGGAGACACGACACCTGCTCCAGACAGGAGAAGGGATGGGGAGGGCAGGGCCACCCCCCTGCACCCCGTAGCCCTCCTCACCACCCTGCGGGAGGCCCCGCAATTAGTGAACGACCTGATTAGCGCTGATTGCACACCCGCCGCCCGCAGCGGTGAGAGCCTGCGGCACTGCCTGCGGCGCTGCCTGCGGCGCTGCCTGCACTGCAGCCAGCTCTGCCCTGCCGTGACCCCACACCAGCCCCGGGGGCCACCTCAGGGCACTACAGAGGGCACTCAGCCTGGGGGCATCCAACCCGGGGGTCACTGAGCCTGGGGGGAACACTGCACCCAGGGAGCACCGAGCGTGGGGGCAACCCACCTGTTCACACAGGGTTGGGGCCACCTGCAGCCCCTACTGCTCCCCATAGAGTGGTTTCCCCTTGTGCTTGTCCCCTTGGTCTGATATCCCCCCCCATGCCTGTCCTGTGGGTTCCTGATGTTTCTGAGTTATTAAAGATGAGATTTTTAAATAGCACAGAGGATGTACAAGTTTTGCGGTGTCAGCACGTGGGAGCTGCTGGGAACCAACCCAGCCCCGCCAGTGACAGTGTCCTTTAATTATAATTGATGACCTGGAATCTCCCTTCCCAAGTGCCCACCAGCTCATTGCCTCTGGCAGGACAGTGGGATTCCAGGCCCCATCCAGCCCGGACTCGGGTGCAGTCTGCTCTGCTCCTCTGATTGCACACATTTTGTCTAATCTAAACGAAACACTGGCAAGATGCCTTCCCAGGAGGGCAGAGGTGTCTCAGAGAAGTGCCCTGCACCTGCCCACCCCTGCATACCACAGCATCATGGTCCTGGTCACCCTATACCCTCCAGCAGCTGTTTCCAGTGGGAGCTCGTAGAGAAACCAGCAGCTGCCAGTCACAGGGTGGTGTTTGTCGGCAGGGAGAGTGAGAGGAAAACTGCCTCTGCCCAGGGCACAGCTGGGTTGGGAGCACACGAGCTGAGCACCACGGCTGACCATGGATGTGCTGGCTTGCCAAGAGGAGTGTGAGAACCACCGCTCGCTGGTGGAACAGGAGGGAGCACAGCTCAGCAATTACAGCACAATTAGCTCAAACAGCAGGTTGATTGTAAATTGCAGCTCTGTGCCAGCTACAAGTACGGAGCGAATGGCTGGCGGGAGCTCTCCCGCAGCCCGGCTGTCTCTGCTCGGGCCCGAGCCAAGTGGGAGGTGTAGAGCCACGGCTTGCAGCATCCCCTGTGAGGTCTCCTGGCACCTGGCCCCACACCCCACCCCCTCAGGCTGCTGTGGATGCAGGAGAGGTGGTGAGAAGCCCCGTGGGTTTGTTGGGGCATGGTTCCTCTGTGGAAGGCTGCCAGGAGCCACTCTGCAGGCAGGAGATGTTTGACCTTCCAAGGGCTGCAGGGTACAGGAGCCACACTGCCTTCCCAGAGCAGCTCTTGCCCCAGCAGTGCTCCTGGGCAGCCCCTGCTCCGTGCTGGGGCTCTGGACTGCTGCTGGCTCAGGATCTGGCATGAGTGGTGCCAGCCAGGGGACCTCAAACCAAGAGTCCAGAGTGCGGCACCCATGATACAAAGATGGTAGTTGTTATGCTCTGCCTGCACTCCATGCAGGGAGCAGCCTTAGGGGACAGCAGACCCCTAGACCAGTCCCTGTGGGGCAGGGAGGGATGGCTGAGCATGGGCTCATCTTTCAAGAACAGTCGCAGCCTAGAAGAGATTGTAAGTGTTGAGCTGCCAAGGGGATGATGGCCATCAATGTGTGCACTTTTCCTGGGAATAACTCTTCCTCAAAGAAGCCTGTTCCCTGCACCATCCCATCCCATGCTGTCCTGCCTGGCATACACAGGACAGGCACAGCCAGGGAGCAGGAGGCAGCCTGAACAAGGGGCAGGCTGTTCCTTGTGCCCATGCAGGCATTCACCCCTGCCCTTGTTCAGAGCATGAGGCAGCCCAGCTGCTCCAGGCAGTCATGGGAATGTGGTAGGACTCCTGTGCAGCCCTGGAGAGGGACTGGCTTCTTCCCCACACCGGACCTCCACTCACTCAGCTGTACTGGGAAAACCTGTGGTACAAGCACAGGAGAGCTCAGGGCTGCACGTGGGGCTTGCAGCACCCCTTGTCCCCAGGGATAGCACCCCTCTGAGAGATGGCAGGGGGATGCTCACAGCCAGTTTTGGGGATGGCCCCAGCAAAGTTCCTGTTATCTCTGTCCCCCAGATTGTGCTGGCAGTGGGGCCAGTGCTCGTGGAGCCGTGTGCTCAGTGGCAGGAGCAGACGGTCACCAAGTCTGTGCCAGGGAGGGGCAGGAGGGGCCCCTGTACCTCGGCTGTCCCTGTGCGTGGGCTGTGGAGGGGCCTGGGGCGGGTGGGGGGCAACGCCTGTCAGCCTGCTGAGGCTGATGCCTTCCATCTCTGAGTTACTGGCTCGTGTCAGGGCAGAGCTGGAAATGTCAGGGACTGCTGCAGGGTGACCGTGCAGAGTGGCAGATGGTCAATGATGGATTTGTCACTTCAGATTCAGGCAGTTTTTAAATATTCAGCAGAATCGGAGGTGACAGCTCATGGCAGCAGGCAGAATTTCTGTACGTCTCGGTAAGACCTCCTGGCCCCCTGGGAGGTGGGGCACAGCAGGACAAACCCTGGCACCTCGCGGCAGTGGCTGGGGACAGCACAGCCTGGGACTGTGCCATGTGTGGCCAGGGCTCCCTGTGCTCCCCATGGCTGGTGAGCCAGCGGTGGTGCAGGCAGGAGGCCGGTCCTGTGTCTGTTCTACCCCAGCTGCTCATCACGAGCTGGAGCACCCGTGCAGTAGCTGTGCTGCCTGCAGCCACTGTGCTTTGTCAGGAACAGTGGGCTGGGGTGTCTCCAGGGCACTGGGGACTCCCACTGGCTCTGCACAGGAGTTGGCACATCCCAGCCCTCTGGTGATGGCTGTGGCAGACACGTTCTGAGGAGAAGCCCAGCGAATGCTAGTGTGCAGGAGGCTCTCAGGACAGGAGGTTTGGGGGTTTGGGGATGCCAGGGGTGGTGGCAGGTGTGGACAGAGCCAGCAGCAGGCTGGGCTGAGCGTGCAGGGTGGCCTGCTCTGGGAAGAGGGAGATGGAGCTCAAGAGAGATGTGCCTCTGGACAGGAAAGGAGGTGCCTGCTGGGGCACATGTAGGTGTCTCTGCAGATTCACAGTGGCAGCAGCACTAAGGCAGGGGCCAGTGCTGTAGTCCTGTGCAGCAGGTCAGGGCTGCTCAAGGGGCAGAAGGGAGCAAACTATTGAGAGAGAGTCCTTCTAGACTTGCTGGCAACAGCCTGGACCCCCACTGATAATAATACAGAGCAGTTACCAAGCCCTTCTCCTGGCTGGTGCTTCTTCCAGCTGCACCAGTCATCGTGTAAAGACTGCCTTGTACCTGGCCCTTGCAGGATGTGGGAAGGACATGTCCCTGCAGAGCCAGCAAGGGAAATGTCTGCTGCTGCAGGAGTCAAAGAGCCAGGACAGAGTGTGGACCCTGGCTGATCCGAGGGATGTGGGGCTTCCCCTCCCTCAGGATATGTGTGGCTACAGCTACAATACAGACAGTGGCAGGAGGGAGTCAGAGAGGTCAGTGTGGTAATGAACACGCTGGCCTTTGAGGGCAGGCAGTGTGTTATTGACTCT
Source organism: Formicarius rufipectus (assembly GCA_013399695.1). Classification (NCBI taxonomy): domain Eukaryota; kingdom Metazoa; phylum Chordata; class Aves; order Passeriformes; family Formicariidae; genus Formicarius; species Formicarius rufipectus. Next base: position 156,919 of record VXAU01003742.1, on the reverse strand, counting down.
GCATCCCCTGTGCTTGCTGCCTCGCAGAGCTCTGCTGTCCCGGTGCTGCAGCTCATCAGGTGGAGTCCCGACCCTGGGGCGCTGCCCACCAGGCACATTCACATCAAACTTTGTTAAAGGTGCGGGTCCTGTGTGCAGAGGTGCCTGGCTGGGGGGCACAAGCAGGGGGACACCATGCTCCCCCTGTTCCCCCTCTGCTAAAGGCAGGTCTGGGTAGCCTCCCTGCCTTCCCCCAGCCCAGGGAGTGGTGCCCTTGCCATACAGACTTGCCAGCCAAGCACAGCACCCTGCCCTGGAAAGGCAAAGCTGAGCACCCAGCCAGTCTGGCCAGGGCAGAACCAGCCCCAGGAGCACATTGGGTCAGGAGTGGATGGGCACTGCCAGACCTGACAGACTGTGCTCTGCTGCCAGGGGTGAAACTGCAGCCCCTTCCTGCAGCTGCCCAGCCCTACAGGGCCTGATGTGCAGGAGCCTGATGGTCAGCCCATGATCAACGCTGAAGTCAAGCCTTCCCACCGGCTCCAATCTGAGAGTACTCTGCAGCATCACTGCAGCCCCCACTAGGGAACCTCAGAAATGTTCACAGAGCACCCCAAGTGTTGCAGCTCCACAGCACCACACACTCCACAGAGCCAACTTCCCTTCATTACTGTGTCTGCTCTCAACAGCCTACACCTGTCTCCTGCACGGGCTGTGTGATCACAGCAGCTTCCATCAGGGCCAGTTCTCTGCAGCCCAGCCCAGTGCCAAATTCTTCTTCCTCTGTTAGGTGCTTCTCTGATCAGCAAGCAGAAGGCAACTTGCTGGTCAGACTCTCCTGGAAAAGCTGAGCTTGGCTCTGGCTCCAGCCTGCGCTTAGAGCAATTTAATATCAGCAGCAGGAGGGGATGGGGAATTAATTTTGGTTGCTGCCACCCCTTCAGGCCACACCTACGTGTGCTGGGTAGTGTGATGTGCTGGCTCCCTCCTTTCTCTGCTCGAACAGCTGCTTGAATTTCCTTGTCCTGCCTTCATCCCTTCTTACATTAACTGTTTCTTGGTCGCCAAACACTGAAAGGCTGCAGCCAGCTCTGCCCAGCAGGCTTGGCCCTTCAACTGGTGGAAAAGAACAAAGCTCTCAAGGAAAGCACAGGCCATAAATCAAGGGCAGCAGCAGCATCAGGCAGCCCTTGGCTCTGCAGGGGCTCATGAGCACAGCTCAGGTGCTTGGCAGTCCCCAGCCCCTCTGGACAATAGCAGTGGGACTCTCAGGTGGGTTCAGAGTCCAGGCTTTACAGGGCAGCCCTACATGGCCGTGGGGTATCAGGCCACAGAGCAGCACACACAGTGTGCCCATCCCTGAGAGACAGGACGTGCCCCAGCCTGCACCAGGGGGTGGTGGTGCCAGGGGGGCACTGCCTGAGGCGGTGGGGCTGAGCACTCACCCTGCAGAGGGGCACAAGGCTCCAGCTGACTCTGAAGAGGTTAAATCTTTCTAATCGCTCAGTAAGACCTTCTCTAAGAATTTATCTACTTTCTGCCTTCCAAGAACATATGGATAAAATCCCCCTGAGCAGGACTTACATTTATAGCATCTATTACTGAGATCAAGGTTAATCCAGAGTAATCTAATGGGGTGAAAAGGACTTTATATAAATCTGTTTTAATCTATGGGACATGATAGCCTGACAAGGCCATCAGAACACTACTGTGCCACTGCTGGGGCAGGGAGAGGTGCCAGAGTTGCTCAGGGGATGTAGGAAGAAGAGTTGGCTCATGCAGCACCCGCTGATCTGAGTGCAGTGGGCAGTGTCAGGTGACTGACAGGGCTGAGATGTGACTCACAGGGCCAGAGCAAGGCTGGCTGTCCTCATGTGCAACTGCTGGTGGTGATTGCAGAGAGATTGAGTGGCTCTGTCCCTGTAGGGATGTTGTGCCATGGGACAAGGAGGTTGTAAATGCTCCAAGTTATGAGCTGTTCCTAGTAGGTGCAATTTATCTGCACTTAAAGAGAGGGAATTCAGCAGGGAGAGACAGAAGGTGAACTTCATATATCTCCCAGCACTGTAGCTGCATCCTGCATACATGCCCATCCTGGGGAATGGGGCTCTACCAGGGCCTGTGCTTGTAGCCTGTGCACAGGGCACTCTGAGCAGGCAGAGTGGAAGGAATGCCCCTGCCAGGACGTCTCACTGGTGTCCCTGCCATACCCCATGTCCCCCACAGCCAGGCCAGCACACCTGCTCGAAGCTGCCTAGTGCCAAGCACTGCTCCCACTGCTCCTGCTGCTCCCACTGCTCCCTCTGCTCCTGCTGCTCCCCATCCCACCACCACTGGGCTCACTCCAGTCCAAGCAGCCATGCCTGGCACCTGGGGATGTGCTGAGCCCCTGCCAGGCCAGGTGCCAAGGGCAGTCCCATGCTATGGTGTCTGCCCAGGCAGTGAGGCACAGGAGTGAGTTCTGCAGGCACGGGAGGCCAAATAAGACAGTTCTCCAGAGCATGGCGTGTCGTTTTACATCTGCTCAGATGGAGACTGAGTTATCCAGGTCCCTGAGTCCCAGACCCGCCAGAAGACAGTATCTCAGCTAAACGATGCAAAAATGATTTAATGGAGGGAACTAATCAAGGAATCCAAGAGAGACTGCTCACGAAGGGCTGATGCAAGATTCAATTAAACTGCAGCCTTTGTGGGTTCACCATTTTAATTTTCCACAAATTAGCTTAAAAAAGGTATGGAAATGAAGATATTAGGGTTTTTTTAAGTCAAAAGGAAAAATCCTTTGAGGATTATATTAGCCATTTCACTTTAACAAACATAATTTCTATACTCATTTTCTTGTTTTAATCTCAGCTGTTGAGATACTCTTTCCATTCCAGCTCCAGTGCCAGTGTTTTGAGAACAAGATGGGGAAGGCTGTTAACCCTTCCTGGAGCACCCTGCTCCCATACCAGCCACAGTGCTGGAGCCAGGGCAGCACAGTGCCACTGTCTGGGTTAGTTGGATGCCAATGCAGAAGCACCAAAGGAAGCTTTGCCATCCAGCTCTGCTGATGGTGGTGCACTCGTGGTGAGACAGCTACCAGGGACCAGTGCAGCACCCAGATGTCCCACACACTCCTTGGGACCTGCAAAGCAAACTTGTCATCACCAGTGCTATGCTCTGTGTGCACCTGCACCCTTGGGCACTGCTGGGGAGGTTTGTTAGTGGCAATCAGTGATGGAGATGCCTCCCCAGTGAAAGGGCAGTGCTCTGCTCCATCCCTGCCTGTGCTTTCCTGGTTGGGCAGAGTCTGGCATTGAGCAATTCCAGTGGTGATGGGGCCATGAATCTGCTCAGGGCTGCAGCAACACTCAGATCCAGCCTCCCCACATCTCCTGTAGCTTCACCTGCTCTTGCCCTGAGGCAGCTGGAGGTAAACACGGAGTAACAGTGTTGTGTGTCGGCTATGATTTGTCTGCTGCAAGAGTGTATCTTGCACTAAGGATGTCCTGTGAGTAATAACAGCTGCTGTTACGGCCGTGCCAGCCTCTCCCTGTCCCGTGCTGTGCAGTCCTTCCATCAGCTCCTGCTCCACCAGCAACTGGGCTTGGCTGGTGGCTACTCTGCAGCAGGAATGGTGCCCTGAGGACTAGTGGCTGGTTCACCAGGCTTTGCCTGGCTGGACAGCCTGCTCCCACCTCAAGGAACTCTGTTTCTGTCCCTGTGTTCCTGCTCATCAATGGGAAACAGGTCCCCAGCAGCATCATCACTTGCAGGTCTGGCTGGGCTGCCCTGGCCAGGGCTGCCATGGCTGGTCCATGGCCCCAGTCGTGTACCACAGGGCTCAGGAGCATCATCCTCCCTGCCTGTTCTCTCCCAGGGTGGGGACAGCTCCTGCTCACCCTCTTCCAACTGCTGCTACTTCTCTGGCACATGGGGTCCCACACCCACCATTTCACTCTGCTGGCACCTTCCTGTCCCACATATCCCCTCCCAGACCTCCTCGTGCCCCATGGCAGCATCATCCAGCCCCTGGGTGACCTTCAACTCGCAGCTCCTGGAAGCACCTCCCTGTCCCCTTCCTCCACGCCTTGAGCTGGAAGGGAGCTTCATTTGTCACTGTCTTTTTTATAAGGTCCAATCTCTTCTACGGGGTCACCTGGCTGCTCTGCCAGCAGCTTCTCCTGCTGGCACAGCTTTGCTGCAGCCACCGCCAGCTGCCAGTCCTGGATGCGTCATCCCTGTCCCCTTGTCCTTGGGGTCTTGCCATGGTCCCCCCATTGCCTAGGGCTGGAGGAGCACTTGCAGTTGGAACCCAGCCCAGGGGTGGCTGCAGCCCATAGCTGGGGCCCAGGGCACCCCCTCTCTCCCCAGGCTGTGCAGAGGGGTGGCAGAACCAGGGACATGGGGCCTCTCCTGTGCTGCCCTCCCAGAGATGCTCCTGGAGCAGCAGGTTATGCAGGACCAGCTTGGCCCTACAATGTGGGTCTGGCAACAGAAGCTGTGGCCAGGACCCTTCCTGCCCTGCACACACTGAGCCCTGAGTGGAGCTCAATGCAGAATTAATTTGTCATATTGACACTGATCGTTTATTAGGGAGCAGAGTGGAGCCCATTCATTTGAACAGAAAACATTTCATCTTATCTCCTGCCTTTTCATGCCTCAGCTCTCACTCTTTAACCTTGGACAACGAGACATTCATAATTTCTTCACTGGCTCTATGGCTCCTTTAGATAAGAAACTTATTTTTTAATCTTTATTTCTATTGAATTTTAAACACGTTCCTTTACAAAACCTGATGCACATAACAACGTCCTTTGCCTAGCACTAATATGGCAATGCTGTGCTGCAGCCTGTGCCCCAAGCTGGGCTCCTGGCCCTGCCATTCCCTGCGGACTGAGGCCCAGGGGACCTTTGCACTGCTTTCCCAAATGGCTGGGGGGTCTCTGGCAGCAGTGCAGGTGCAGGCAGGGCACAGGCAAGCACTCACTCTGGGGACAGTTTGTGCACAGGGGTGCTGCCAGCAGCCATGGGGAGAGCTGGCTCTGCATTCTCCAGGGACTGCAGCCACAAGGGTCACAGGGGAGTAGGAGTCATGAGAGAAAGATGCTGATGGTTTTCAGCAGCTCTCATTTGCTCTAACACGGTTTGAGCTTGGGGAAGTGTTTCTTGTTCAGGGACAGTCACTGGGGAGCCGCTGTGTGACGGGGAGCTCTTACAGCCCCAGGCATGAAGCCCCACGGCAGCCCCACGCATCAGTGTGGGGTCTGCCCCAGCCCAGGGCCATGCACAGCTGCAGAGGGATTGTTTTCATGTACAGTCTATATAGTCACTGCCCCGACAGCAAATAGCTCCAGCAGGGCCCCTGCAAGGAGAGGCCATGATTGCTTTCCATGTGCAGAAGAGCCGCAGAGATAAGGCTTTCACCTCCAAGGCTCTGCTGAAAAATTAGGGATGGGAGGTAGGAGGGAGCAAATTGAGATAAATGAGTGTGCTGCATGGCATCCTGCCCGCAGGATGCTGAAATAAAAAATCAGTAAATAAAAAATCACCAGTCTTTATCTGGTCAGAGCCTGAATAGGCTGCATGATAACTATAAAGGATGAGCCTGCTGTGAGGGCCTCCGAGAGGGACCTGCTGCCCCTCGTGCTATGCAGGAAGGCACCTGCTGGTGCTTGTTTGCTGGGAAGAAGGAAACAGTGGTGGGAAGGGCCAGGGCAGCAGCTCTGCCGTGGCATGCCAGGTCCTCTCCCTCTGAGGGCACCGCGCTGGTTGCTGCATCAATCCCAGGTGACTCTGGGAAGGGCTTGGCTCCTTCCTCAGTGTGAAATGCACTTTTCCGAGTCGTCCTTCACAGCGAGGGAAAAGGCAGATCAGATGCCGAATTAGCCTGCAAGAGCCGTGTTCCCGTCTCTCTTATCTAACTCACTGTAACAAGCTCTTTGCATTTATTCTACCAAATGTGCTGCAGAATTGCGTTACAGCTCATGGCTGCGAGCCATCTGTGGAGAGAAATCCAGTTATACCTTGTATAATAAGTTCCTGACAATCTTACAGAGGACTCCGGGTCATAAAAGTCTCCCAGTTTTATCGCCAGTAACAGACACGGAGAGAAATTAAGTTGTCTTATCAAATTTAGATAATATATATCCCTCTGGAGTGGAAGGTTTCTGATGGATCTTTTACAGTATTGGAACATTTAGAGGGGTGAACAGAAATGCACAGTGGGGGTGAGAGAGCAGTGAGACACAGAACACCCCAAGGAACCCAGGAGCAGGAATCCTGTAGCCACTGGGTAGAGACAGGCCTTGGGGAGCTCTTGGAATGAAAGAGGAGGAGAAGGTTGTTTTCAGGCAGGAGCTGTGCTGAGAGGTGGGATCTGCTCCTGCCTGGCTCACCTCAAGCACTCTCATGCAGCTATTAATGAAAGCAATAACCTCCAGCATCCTGATATGCACAATCCTTCCAGCTGCCTCCTGTGCTAGTCACTGCAGGGAGAATGAGCCACAGGGTGTTTCCTGAGTTCCTGGTTCCTGGGCTCTGCTGAAACAGGAAGCCAAGCCCTGCAGGAAGGCTGGACATGGGACATCCTCACCATGTATTCCCTGCAGGTGCAGGGAGGAGCATCCCTGGTAGAAGAAGGGTCCTGCTCTGGCAGCCTGTGCAGGGTTGGTCCTGTCTGGGCTTTCCCTGCAGCTGCTGGTGGGTAAAGGAGCTCTGCTCTGCTCAGGCAGTAATGTTAAGCATCCTGGAGAGGGGCCCTGATGATCCCATTGCCCAGGGCTTGGCATATTCCCTCTCCCCTGGCTCAGGTGAGAAGGCTCCTGCATGGGGGTGGCTGGGACAGGGATGCTCACCACTTGGCCTGACCTGTAGCCCCCAGCCAAGCGCTCTCTCCTGGGGCACTGGCTGCTCATGGGGAATGTGCTGGTGGCCTGGGAGGGCTGGGATCCCCGGCACACCTGCTCTCTGTTCAATATTTAGTTTCTGCAGAGGCAGAGTGCAGTAGCCATGGCAATGCAGCGGGCAGGCCCAGCGTCGCCGGCGTGCCATTTATTATGAGCTGAGCAGTCTCGGGCACTGGGGATGCAGACACATGCCTCCCTTGAGAGCCCTGTGCTAATAAAAAAAATGAATCCTTACTTACTGATCTCTGTATTTTTAAAGATTGGTTACTCTGTCTTTTCCTTTTTCATTCACTTTTTAAAAAATCTATCTTGCCCGTCAGTGCAGAATTATCTGTTTAACGCTGTTGTTACTTTAATCACAATTAGCTTTCCCACTCCATTAATAAGACTCTCAATGGTGCTACATCATGAGAATATGCCTCCAGAGCCATCCTGGCATTCTGCCTGGTCGGATGCCCAGGGTTTATTTTCCCTCCAGAGATGGGGGCCAGTGCTCTCTGTGACTCCCCATTGCTTATGTGCTTTGAGGGCTGCTGAGTCCCGTGGCCAGGCAGGCTCTGGGGACAGGCAGGCACCACTTCCCTGGAAGGTTTGTGGCTGGGCTGGAGTTGTGCCCACTCCTGGCAGCAGGAGCAGAGAGGCTGGGAATTAGTATTTAACCACAAGAGTGGGTCAAGAGACAACCTCGACTCCCCACATCTTTTCTTCAGAGCATTTCGTGAACAATGTGTGCAGAAGGCTTTTTATTTTTGTGTAGAAACGTGTGTCTAATGAATTAGCCACGGATTGGAGCCTAACATGGGTAATTTACACTGAACATTCGCTCGCTCAGAATCATCCATCATTTTTGTACCACATTAAAACCCATGTCCCTCCCTGGGAGTGAGTGGCTGGTGCTGCAACCCAAGATCTCTCCCAGCACACCCCTTGGAGTGGTGTGACCACTCTGGTGACCTCTGCGCAGAGTGTGCCACAGGCTGTGATCACACCAGTCTGTCCCTTTCCTGGGCAATAGGCTGTGACTTGCCTAAATTGCTTGCCTGGGGACTGGCACCAGACCCAGGGGAGGATGCAGTCAGAAGCCCCCACAACCAGAGTGTGGTACCTGTAGCACCAGCAGGGTGAGGTGGTGTGTGGTCGTGCCCGGGGTGCAGTGGGCAGCTCACCCTTTGTTTGACCATACCAGGCCACCTCCTCCCGCTGGAATCCCCACCACTGCAGGGACCCATCCCCTCCAGGGAAGGGATTGCACAGGGGAATCACTGGCACGGGCTTAATTGCTGAGATAACTGCTGATTGTGGAGTTTGCACACAAAAAAAATAGAGTGGCCGGGGTCAGTCATAATTGGTAAATATTTGTCTATCTAATCAAAAGGCCTTTTAATTAACAATTTCGTTCTTGCAACTGGTTTAATTTTTTAAAAGAACTTCTGCAGGAAGTCAATTAGACCCAACAGATGGCGAGGAACATCCCAGCATCAGCACATCCAGCCATCTGCCACCTCTGGGAATGGCAGCCCTGCCAGAGCCTCATGCAGCATCCCCGGGGACAGGGAAGACCTGACCCCTTACCCACCAGGAGTCACAGGTAGGTGGGATCCCCTTTAGCAGGAGCCACGAGCAGCCAGTGCTGGCACAAGTGCTGGGGACAAGTGGAAGGGTTCGGTCTGCCTGAGCCACATGCTGGGTCCTCTGGGGCTGTAGCTCTGCCCTGGGCATTTTGCTCCCCCAGGGAAGCTCTCGAGACCCAGCCTGAACAAGTAGTGGGAGAAAAGGCAGCTCCGTCATGCCACAGGCTGTCTCCTGGCAGCATCAGCAGCTGGCACAGCTTGGGGTGGGCATGGCTTGCTCTGCTGACAAGCTCTGCCCTGCAGCTGGAGACCTGCCTGCTGCAGCCCATGGGGCTACCTGGCCCTTTGTCCCCGGGTGGACTGTCCTTGCCAGGCTGGGGCAGAGCTGCCTGGCCCTTGGCAAAGAAATGCCAGCAGGGACGCAGGGCACTGTTGTGCAGGGACACAGGGCACTGCCACGTGGGAACACAGGGCACACACGCTGTCTCACATCCCCCCTGCCCTCCTGCTGTCCTCCCCTCCACCTCGGCTGGCAGGGCTCCTCTCGGCAGGTGAGCTGGCAGCACCCGCACCTGCTGCTCTCCACAATCAGGAGATTGCTGTGCACAAGAGGCAGCTGACGCATCTCTTCCTCAATCAGCTGCTCTTCACACCCAGCTCCGTGCCACTCACTGTGCCACTTGATGCTGATTGCCCTTTGTCTCCAGCAAGGCCACACTTGGGTGGCAGCACAAGCAGCATGGCCAGGGTGCTCCCATGGCACTCCCCTGGGGTGGCTCTGCCCTACACTCCCCACGACCCCGCAGCTCTCAGCAGGAGAAGATTCTGGGGGTTCCCAGTTTGGGCCTGAGGGGAACACCTGGAATGGGCTTGGTGCTGGCTTTGGCCCCATGTGGGCACAAAGCCTGATGCTCCTGCCCCATTCCCTGCCCACGGGAAGATGGTCAGAGAACCTGCCGCCAGATGGGACTCTGGGTCTGTCTGTTGATCAGCTGTGGGGTAAAACTGGATGGTCCTGCAGCTGGCAGGGCAAGGGGAGATTTGGGTGAAGGGAAAGTTGGGCTGAGGGCCAGGTAGAGTGCGCATGCCACAGGGCTGGGTACAGGGTAGGAGGGGGTATAGCTGTCCCAAACATTGCTGCCTGGCCATGCCACTGGAACCTCTCCAAAGCACCAGGGAGCAAAACACCTAAATCTCTCCTGCCAGGTCCTCCGGAGATGTCCCCCTTTATTCACAACTGCTTTTTAATTGCCTTTTGTCAATTACAGCGAGATGGATCGGGTTCCTCGGGGAGGCAGCAATTAGCGCGGGGATGAATGCCGAGGCAGCCAAGCTCCCTCTGCACGCAGCAGTGGTGATTTGTAAACCTGTCACCCAGACACAGAGCTCCGCTTCCAGCCACGGCCTCTCAGCAGCGGGAGCACCGTGCACACCTGCCCCTGGAGCGACAGGAGCCGGGCACCTGCCCCAGCCTCTCCCTGCCTTGCCCACCGCGCTGAAGCTCCAAGGAGGGGATGTCCGGATGGTGTCCGGGCAGTGTGTGCCCTGCCGATGGATATTGGGGTGCATGCGGGACAGCGGAGTGAGGATGGGGACACGGAGCCAGGGCCAGCAGGCGGCTGGTCTGGGCAGGCTGCGCGGCAGGAGCCTCCGTGGATGGGGCACCACCCCTGCAGAAAAGAATTAACACTTACAGTTTCCAGCTGGCTGTGGCCAGCCTTCTAATTAGGATTGGTGACAATGGCAATTAGTCATCCGGGTTCCTCATTGCAGGGCTTTCAATGTGCAGGAGTTCTGACCAGGTCGCTGCTCTCCACACTGTGACTCCAGTTGTCCTGCCCACGGCTCAGCCTGCAGGGGCATACTGCCTGCCACTGCCCAGACACCACGGCTGACTGTCCTTGAGCTTGGGATGCTCTTGTTTATCCCAAATTCATGCAAAATTCTTCCCTCCAGATAACCTGGTTGGTCATGGGACAACCTGAGCAGGGGTTGTCTTGGCTGCACCCAGAGGCACAGCTTGCCAGGGGCTTGCTCTCCCTCAGCCTCATCCCCTCCTCGCACTCAGTGATGTCTCTCACCATCCTGGTCCCAGCTCTGCAGGGCTTTGGGCACCAGGGACAGGTGGCCATCAGCCCATGCTGGGGCTGCCTGTTGAATTCTCCCTACCCTCCCTGTCTGCTTCATGGCTTTGGTTTAATTCCCTACTCCCCTTTCCTATTTTTCTTCTTGACAGAAGCAGCAGTCACATGCATCCAGAGACTCCACAGCCCTTTCTTGTAGCTGTAGATTAAATTTCCCAGCTCAGTGTCTGCTGGCCTCTGGCTGAGTCACTGTGCACAGGTGTCCTCCCATCCCCAGGAGCAGCAGGCAGTCCTGGTGGCACTGGGAGCCTGAGGACTGGGTCCAGACACCATCACAGGGCAAGCCCTGCCAGCTGAGCTGAGCTGAACTGAGCTGAGCCGAGCCCTGCCAGCCCCTCGGGCCATGGTGGGCAAAGAGAAGGAGTAAATCTTGTGTGGGCCCAGCAGCCAAACTTTGCTGAGCATCCCCCAGCTCCTGCTTCCCTCACTCTGCTCTGTCCTTGACCCCGGGGAAGGTGCAGCATGTGGAGAGAGCCCGGCTGCTCTAATTAAACCATGTTTGCAAACTCCCATGGCAAGCATCACTAATTATAATTAGGGAGAGCAGATCTGCCTTCCCTGCCTCTTGGACACGTGAACAAGCTCCCTGCATGCCAACCAGGCTCCGAGGGCACTGAGGGCCAGCACATGGCTCTGCTCAGCATCCCCTGGGCTGGGCACATCCCCAGAACAGACCCTGCAGAGCCACAGCACCATGGGAGCCCTTGGGCCAGGGGTGCCAGGCCTGGGGCAGAGCACCACGGTGCATCTGGCACCAACCCCTCCACCCAGGCATGGCGTGACTGCACCCCACTCCCTCAGCACGCACTCTTCATGCTTGAACCATTGGCCTAACGATTTCAGGTTTTTCCCCATTTTCCTGTATTATTATTTGTCGTTGTTCCTGTTGCAGTTCAGTGACCGTGAATTATTGAACGTCTGCTTGCTCAGTAACTCTTTACTTCCACCTCGGCACACTCTTGCCATGCCGCCAGCTCCTGCCCCCGGCCCCTCCTGCTGCCATAGGATCCCTCACCACACTCTGCACGTGGCATGGCCCTGCACACTGCCAGGGCTGCGGGTCAGGGGCCACACAGGCTCTGAGTCCAGAAAATGACCTTTCCCCAGCTCTTCTCCACTGGTTTTGGGGTTCACAGGAACTTCTCAGCCATGGGAGCCCCACCTGGGACATGGGAGGTGCTGGGATGCACTGGGATGCACTGGGAGATTTTGCAATGATTGCTCATGGGCACAAGAAGGGATTTCCTTGCACCTGTCCCTGATGTCAGGAACTTTGCGCCTATCTGTGGGCAGGGACATGTTGGTGCTTGCTGCACTGCCCCAGTGCTGGTGGCAGGACAGGGGCTGGAGCCGGGGCTGTGCTGTGGTGTTTGCAGGAACAAGGAGTCCCCTGGTGGGTGACAGTGCCGGGCCAGGCCACCAAGGCACAGGGAGGGCTCAGGCAGAGCCTGCTGCTGCCCCAGAGCTGCCCTGGGTAATGGTACAAGCACTGGGGATGAGCAAGGGAAGCTCATGCCAGCTCCCAGCCCAGCCTGGGATGGGAAAACTGGGCTTTCCCAGGGCTGAGGAACATGTACCTCTCCTGTGTCATGCTCAGAATGCGTTTCCCAGTGACAGAGGGGAACCTCTGAGTTTAACAGGCCCTGTGAGCAGCCCTAGGTGGGTGCAAGGACACAGGTATGTCCTGTCCCAGCACTGGCAGCTCTGAGGCACCCAGAGTGGCTGTGTCCAGGAGCTGCTGCCCCTGCAGAGCCACTGCTTTTCCTGTGCAGATTTTGTACTTTGGGCAGAGTTGAGAAATCTCTACTGGTACTGTGGGATTCCGCAGACATGAAGGATAAAGTCTCTGAACTCCCACAGCTACATTTTCTTAACACTGCAACACTCGGATACCTCTGAAATGCTATTAAGCACCTGGTACCGGTTTGTCTTTGCAACTGTGTCCCCTAAATAAATCCCTTCCCCATGCTGAGCCGTGCTAATGGCCTATTGTTAAATGGCCAGCCAGCGCACTGTAAGCTGAAGTCATTATTTTTTTCCACCCATTGCAGAAAAAAATATATCTCTGGCATCCCCCTTGTAGGATAAGACAAACTGGGAAGCTGCAAGCCCTTGTGCAGGGCACATGCTCCTTGCCCTGAAGCATCAGATTGGGGTCACTCAGGCCTCAAGAGGAAGCAGCAAGGGTTTGCTCTCATCAAGCCAGACCAGGCACCTCTGCAGTGGGACAGGACAGCATCAGTGCTGGGGAGCAGCTCCCACTCCACCACAGGGCAGCAGCTCCTCTGTCAGGATGGGCTGACAGCACCCACAGGGACTCTCAGCCCACTCGGGCTGTTCTGGACCCATTAGCCCCTCTTGCATCACCTGTTGTGAGCCTGGGCAATTGCTGTCCACTTCTGGGCTGCTGGTGAGGCTGGACAAGGAATCTCAGCAGCCCAGTATCACTACACATGCTCAGCCCTGGCCCTTGGCACACGTGTGTGCCCAGCACTGCCTCCCACCTATGCCCTGGGCCGGCTGCTCCCTGGACCCTCACCTGTCCGTCTGCTGCCGTATCGCACATAAGAGGCTCCTTGGGAGACTCACTCCATTTTTTCCCTTTAACCTTGAAATGCAATTTCCTCCCCAAAATACTCTTTTTCCTGTAAACAACATCTCTTTATTGAGATTACAGCAGAAATCCCTGAGCTACCAGGTCCTGGGCGCTTTATCACCCGGTGAGCGCCATCCGTCACGGCCACGTGTGTGTTCCCGGCGCCCCGCCCCTGCCGACGGGCGATGGTCTTTCCATCATTTTTACAGATTTATTTTACAATAATTTAATTTCATCCTCAGCCCTGGGAAGACGAATTGGCCCCTGATGTGACTGGGGATTCAGAGCCAGTCTCATAAATTTGCCGCCTCTACACAAAGCTCTATTTGGAGTCCCCACCACAGCTGTGAGCAAGAGTTCTCAAACAACAGGGGACGGGCTGTAAATCCTGCATGTGGAGGAGGGATGCTGTGCTATTCCCTCAGCCTCAGCCCAGTTTGGTGGCTCTGTGTGGCTGCAGGGCCAGCACAGGGCACGGGGCAGGGCATGTGGCAGGCAGGACTCTGAGGGCAGCACTGTGTGCTGCCAGTGCCCATGTTCCAGGGTTGTCTCTGTGCTGCTGGGATGCCACCTGCCCACAGAGGCACCACTGCTGGTGGCCCTGGACTGACGAAGGCCCAGGACACATCTCTGCTGGTGTATGCCTCGCTTCCCAACTCACCAGAGGTCAGGGTGGTGCCGCTGGCCCTGCCACTGAGCTCTGTGTGTTCCTGCACATCTGCGCTCGACGCATCTGGGACTCACTGTGCCTTCACTGCAAGAGGCTTGCCAATGTAATTAAACTCGAGTGACTCCCCTGCCCCCAGGCACAGCCCCTCATTTCCCTCTGATTTATTATGTCTTCTTAATTTATTTAAATGAGCCTCGGTGTTTGCATAGACTGGGAGGGGGCTGGCTGGAGCTCTAATTGCCGGAGTGAAGGGAAGGCAGTAGGAGGGCTTCAGGGGGGATCAGCCCAGTCATGGACCTGGATGAGTGTGCAGGGATACATGCTGTGGGACAGGGGGCTGTGGCCAGACCCCTAGCTGAGTCTCAGGTATGGGAAGTGCCTTTGGAGTGAAGCTTCCCTTGCATGTGGTGGTGGTTTGGCCCCCTACCTGCACCTGTGTCTGGGAATCTGCCTCGATGGGGCTCTGTGGGAAACACTGAGCAGCTTTTGGGGCTAGTGTAGGGGCATCTCCCTGGGGCACTGCAGGGCAGCACCTGCTCTGGCTCTGAGCTAGCAAAGACAGAGGATGAAAGAGTCTAACAGAGAACCCCTGCTCAGCTCTGCATCCAGAGTGCAAAGGGACTGTGGTCCAGCCAGGTCTCACTGTGGTTCCTGGCCAGGTGGAAGAGGTGTGTAGAACCCCACAGGAGCCTGTGGCACAGCTCCAAGGGGTCAGTCTGTGCATGAAGACAGCAGAGGTTCCTCTCACTCTCTCCATCCATTCCTCCTGCATGCTCGTGGCCCCACTCCCCTGGCTCCTGAAGGAGCTCCAGGTGAGCAGGCAGTGTTCCTCCTACCTGCCCTGTGCCTGCCCTGTGCCTGTGCGGTCTCATGTCCGGCTGGGCTCCGTGCCACCGGCCCTGCCATGCCCAGCCTGTGTTTGCACAGCTGATTGTTCCCAGCTCGGCGTACTGCCTTGCACTTGTCCCTGTTGAATTTCATCCTATTTTTTCCAGTCCATTTCTCCAATTTGTCAAGATCATTTTGAATTCTAATCCTGTCCTCCAAGATACTTGTAGTCCCTCCCAGCTTCATGTCATCTGCAAATTTAATAAGCACTTTCTCTATTCCATCATCCAGGTCCTTAATGAAAACATTGAGCAAACCAGAACCAGGGCAAGCCCTTCACCGTTCAAGCAGCCTGACACGTGCCACGCTCACCATGCTCTGCCCAAATGTGTTGGGAAAGGGTGCCAGAGCTTTGCCATGCTGGCTGTGCTTCACTGCATCCCCCAGCCCATGTGGGACCTCTCTGGTTTGCTGCCCTGGAGCAGTGCTGGGACCACTGTGTGCTGCCCATGTCAGGGAAGCTGGTGATGAGGGGAGGCTGGGAAGGACAGGGGTTTGTCTCAAGGAGGGATCCAGCCCGAGCTGCCACTGGCTGTCATGGTGCCAGTGCCTGGGGCCAGCCCCTGTGTGCTGAGCACCACAGGGCCATGCCCTGCAAACCCTTGCTGTGGGACACGCCAGTGGTGCAAGGAGGGCATGTGGAGCAGCAGCGGGACATGGCTCTGGCAGTGGCTGGTGCATCCTGAGTTGGGATGCATGGCAGTGACTGTGGCTACAAGTGGGGTGCCGAGGGGAATAGGTGTCCAGTAGTGGGAGGGCAAGAAGCCCTTCACCCAGGTAGTCAGTGTGGGCACAGGGGGAGCAGAGCAGCCCCTGATAGGGCCATCCTGTCCCCTTACAGCCACCCACCTCCTTTTCTGCCAGGCGAGGCTCTGTCCAGCCCTGCTATCTCCCTATTCTGAGGCTGCTCCCTTGGAGCTGGGACTGCTCGTGGGGCTGCATGGCAGGGACCTGAAGCCAGCCCCAAGAGGAGCCATCTCATGTGCCACCCTTGGCCACAGCCATCTCCTTTCTTTAATTGATTGTAGAAAGCAATTTACAAAATACGAACTGCTGCCTGTGCCAAGCCTTGCGTGTCCAGGCAAAGCCTAATTTCACAGTAAAATTTCAAGTGCAATGAATGGCTTTTCCCAGCACCAGTCCATGCCCAAGCCAAGAGCTTTGCAGGCTGCATGGACTGTATTCAGTAGCCCAGAAATGGCTCTTCTCTGCTCTGCAGAGCACGCAGCTCCACAGGCTGGGTGGCACGATGGCCATGGCAATTCTGCCAGCACTCACTGGGCTGGTGTGGCTGTATGGGACCACCATGGCTGCAGCTTGGTCTGTGGAGAGCCAAAAGCCCCAGTTCTCCATGCAGACAGCTGGATGCTGCAGGCATTCTGTGCGGTCCCTGTGGCCATCAGTGAGGTGCCCCAGCAGAGCTGGCCAGTGTTGCAGTGGTGGGGGCTCAGCTGAGAGCTGGTGCTCCCAGCTCTGACTCCTTTCATGTCAAAGTCATAATTTCATAGTCAGGGTCTAGGAGGCTTGTACACAGAGATGCATTAATTCTTCATTTAGTGATACAGGGATAATTGGTGTCACATCAATTAGATCAGTTCTTGGATACTGCAGAGATAACTGCTGTGCAAAGACCTCTGGGCTGCAGGATGTGAGGAATTCCAGCAGTGAGCAAGGCTGGTGGGTCTGGCAGCAGCAGGCAGAGTGGGGCTTGCAGGGATGTCCAGTGCTGAGAGAATGGCTGGGGTATGCAGCACTTTTGCCTTTTGCAGGACAGCAGTGAGGTCTGAGGCTCTCATGGTGGTCAGTGCCTCTGGCTCCCGTGCTGAGGGGCACTGCATGGCCTGGGGGTGCAGGCCTGTGCTTAAGAAGGGGCTGGCAACTTAGCAAACCTCTGAGCATAATGCCCCAGTCATCCCATCATGGTGCTCCTGTGCATCAAGCCATTTGCTGGGCGCCTAGTTCCTCATCCACTGTGTCCCTCCCTGTGGGCTGCTATTGCAGCCCATGGCAGGGCTTTGCAGGCATGGTGGATTTGCTGGCTCCCTGCTGCCCACTCCATCACCTAATGGGAGGAGGGTCAGGTGGGTCTGGGACAGCATGGAGACCCCCTGTGCTCACATTCCTGCAGTACATATCAGCACTATCGGTCCCATCCCTGCTGCAGATTGTAGGCAGAGGTAATTTGCAGATGACAAATATCTCTGACAGTAAATATTTTTCCCACCCTCATCTCTCTACAAGCAGATAAGGTGGCAGCACTGTGGCAATACGGTTGCTGGAGGGAGACAAACTCTTTGGCAGACTTAAAAGTCTATTGTGTCCCCACAATTATTTACAGATAAAGAGAAGAAAGCCAATAAGCAGAGAATGGAGCTGCACAGCTGCATTTGTTATGACGATGATGATGATCTCTCTCCCTCACACCCACACACACACATCTCCAGTGCATGGAAACTCGCTGCTGGCAACAATCAAATCCCCATCCAGGACAAGGCAGGACAGACTGGAGGCTTCACCCTCTCCTCTCTGACTTGCACCCAGCCTGTTTTCCCCCCAGCGACTCCAACACACAACTCCAGCAGCTTCTCCCAACAAGCCATGGAGCTGTAGCACCCACAGCTGCCTCCTGGGGTACCTATGACACAGTGCAGTCCCTCCTTGGGGCACACTGGGCTGCTGTCTCTCTGTTCCTGGCTGCAGCAGGATGTGGAGACCAGGTGGCATTCATCTCAGTAAAACAGCTGCTGGGGTGCTGTGTGCCTTGTGGTGAGGAGGGTCTGGGGTTGTATGCAGAGAGCATGGGATTGGCTGAGTCCTCACGAGCTCATGCAGCAGGACCTCAGGGTGTGGGTGCTCCCCGTTTCTGGACAGGGTGAAGGGGTGAGTGTGCCATCTCTCCCTGCTCTGCACAACCTCCTCTCCCATCCCACATCACTGCTGAGAACAGAAACGGGGGTGTTTGGAGGGATCTGGGATTAAATGATGTGGCAGGCATGAGCAGTGGAGGTTGCTGCCAATAAGCACGTTTCTGCAGCTGGTGGAGCAGAGACACCCTGAGTGAGAAACACTGACTGCAGTGCGGGAAGGGGTCAGGAAGCACTATGTTCTCCCTGTCCCGTAAGTACTGTGGGAGCCTGAGGAACAGGCCAAGGGACTGATAGGGCTGGACCCACAGAAGGAAAAGGCAAGGAAGTTGCAGGCTCTGGGGTGCCATTGTGGTGGGCACTGAGATCCACAGGTGACCTGTTATGCGTATGACACTGGGACCCTTCACCAGCCTATGGTTCCCTCTGTCCCAGGGTGCTGCGTGGCATCATCTGGCTTCTGCAGGGGCCCCACAACTCCCCAGGGCACGAGCAATGGCCATTCCTCCCCCGGGGCTGGAGGTGTGTGCCCCTGTACCTGCTCAGCTCTGTTTTGGTGCAACCCCCATCCTGAGAAAGCCCTGGTATGAGTTCTCCAGGTGCAGACAGCATCTGAGACAGTGACTGGGAGCCCTTAACTGGACTGGAGAGTGGGATGATTTTTCATTGCTTCCTCATAATAAGAGGACAGGAGTGACTAGTACAGTCCGTTCACTTGGTAAAGATTTATACAATCACTTCATCCGGTAATTGGTATTCTGGGGAGAGAGAGAGCTGCAGCTCCAGCATCCGCCTCTATTTGTTTTATCTCTGTCTTTCTCTCCTTCTCTCCCCTTTCCAGAATGAGTAATTCTGTCCCTCACAATCCCATTTAAACAGAGCATTTGCAGAGTGAATAATTAGTTACATTCAATTAGGCCTCACGCACTCTCCCTTCTCACTTTGGGGGACAGACGCGCTAATGAGACGGCACATGTCTGACATGCAGGAGCGGGCACTGAACATGCTGCGTGCCAGCAGGGAAGGGTCAGCCCTGGGGGGAAATGGACACAGAGGGGCCAGCCCACTGTTGTGTGGGGACAGTCCTCTGGGGAGCCATTCAGGGCCAAAGACTTCATGTTTGGGGCCAAAGACTCTGTGTCTGTGGCCCACATGACACCAGCCCTCTCCAGCAGCAGGATCAGGATCACAAGTGTCCCCAGGACTGGGTGTTCTCTAGGATGGTGCCAAGGGAACGCTGCCCAGGCTGGGACCACCCCACCAGCGCTGCTGGAAGCACTGAGCCCTGAGAAGAGGGAAAGCTGCTAACATGCTTTTATCTCCCTTATTAAACCTAACATTAGGTTTTAAGAGGGGCCTTAAATAATGTGCCACTGCCTGCTGTACAGGCAGCCACTCCATGTTCCCACTGCTCCTGCTCTGTGATTTATGGCCCTTCTCATGCCGTGCTGCCTGTGCTCAGGTGGTGGTGGGTCACAGGCTGGGGCTGCTCCCAGCACCCGAAGCCTGCAGTGGGCTTGGTGGCGCTGCAGTCCAGCCCCACACCAGGGTGTTGGGAGCCACAGTGGCTCTGCTGCTGCCCGCCAGCACCCTGTAGTGCTGCCCCGCAGTGGGATGGACCCCACAGCGCATCTGCTGCCGGAGCAGCGAGCCGAGGGCAGGGATCTGTCTGGTGCAGGCAGCCTTGCCCGCACCCTCGGTCCCCTGTGTTTGGGGGCAGCTCCTGCGCTCCCCTTGCAAGAGAAGTCAACGAGGGCAGTCACGACGGACGCGGGTGGAGGGGAGCGAGTCCAGCCAGGGTGTGCTGAGCAAAGCCCGGGGCCACGGTGGGGGTCAGCACAGCTGGTGGCGTCTATTCCCTCCCTCCTCAGGCAGCACCGTCTGCCTTCGGGAGCACCTGCCCACCCCAGAGCGTCCCTCCCGGAGCATCAGAGCTGGGAGCGGTGGTCCTGGTGGGCGCGGGGGCTCGGGCTGCTCACTCACAGGGGGCGGATAATGACGTTTAATCACAGGTTTTTGCCAGGGGTGGGTGGAGGCTGACGGAGCGCGGCCGCTCCCGCACGCCAACCCACGCCGGTCCAGCAGCACCATCTCCCGGCCGCCGCACGCCGCTGCCCGCCGTCCAGCCCCGCCGACACGATCCCCGCCCCGTCCCGCAGGGGTTCATCCCACGGAGCCCCGCAGCGTTGAGCGACACCGGGGGACGGGGACGGAACGAGGTACTCGGTGCCCCTGTCCCGGCGACAGCACCCGCCGGGCGCCGCTCCAGCACAGGCAGCACTTCATAGCGCCCCGGAGAGGTGGCTGAGCTCTGCCGTGGTGCTCCCACACCTGCAGCCCCCACTGCCGGCCCTGGCAGCCCCAGCACTCAAGGAGACCGGGGCTCTGCGCTGGGGTGTTGCCAGGAGGAGTTACACTCTGCTGTGGCAGCTCCACTTTGGGGGGCTGCACCAGGCTGTGCCAGGGGGTCAAACAGGAGAGCAACCACGCTGGACTTCACCGTGGCACCCGGTTGGGTGGTAGGATGGGACTCTGAGTTCCCATGTGGGCAGCTGAGCCTTGCTCTGTGTCCCTGTGTAGGCAGCCAAGCCGTGTTCCACACCCAGACAGCCCTGGGCAAGTGGCCATACCAGGCACTGGCTGTGGTGGTATTCCTGTGGGGTGGTGGTGCCATGGTCCAGTGCAGCATCACATTGTTTGCAGCCAGGCCAGATGTCAGATTTCCTCCCCAGCTGGAGAGGGGACAGAGGAGATGCTGCTGTCCTGGGTCTGTGTTCCTGTTGGAGGCAGCACCCTGTGCCCTCACAGCATCTCCTGCTCTGAGATGCGGCTCTCCTTGCCATCCTCCTGGGCCACGGGCTGGCCCCTGAGTAGGGTCTCCTGCACAGGCAAGACATTCTCATCCTGCTCCGTGGGCTGCGGGGTATCTGTGTTCTCTCCAGGCTTCCCAGCCTCTGTCTGCACAGGGGCAGGGGTCAGGGGCAGGCAGCTACATCCCCCCACTTCTGCACCCATGTCTTTCCACAGCCTCCTGCTACACTCCCATGCAGGGCAGAGTGTCACCCTGTGAGGATCCCTCCCAAGTGCCAAGCACCTCAAAGCTGTCCCAGCCCTTGTCCTGTCCCCAGCCAGGCAGCCTAGCTCAGTCCCCACCCACCCTGCTCTGCAAATCCATAGTCCTTGCTTTGCTGCTGGCACATCCTCAGCTGTGCCCAGGAGGGATCCCAACTCACCCAACCCACTGGTGGAATGGGGCTCTGGGCAGACTCACCTCCTTCTGTACCCGTCGTCTGGAATCTGGATGGAAAGAGGGAGAGAGAAGGCTATATTAAAGGGGGAACACTCCTGGCCGCAGGGAGCTTCCCAGGGTCAGACCCAGGTCCTGCAGCTCACACGTTGTACTTGCTGACACTGCGGAGGCTGGCAGCCGTGGCAGGAGCCAGACTGGACCCACAGGGCACCAGCACTGTCCTCCAAGAGCTGGCCTGGCTCAGGCTGCAGCAGTGCAGAGCATGCCTGCTCCCAAGGACAGAGCCCCTAACCCAGCAGAGCAATGGGCTCAGGGAACCCTGCCCTGGTGCTGTCCCAAGAGGAGCTGCCCCACTGGCTCAGCAGAGCTGCTGCTGTGCTCCCCTGCTCAGCCCCTCAGCCCTGTATGGCCCCTCAGCCCCAGCCCCTCACCTGTGTGGACCAGGCAGTAGATGCAGACACCCACGAGGCACGTGACAACCGCTGCTGTGATGGGGATCAGCACCGAGAGCGAGGAGCGCCTGCCCAACTCCTCTGGGGAAGACAGGGTCAGTGAGGCACCCACAGGACACCCAGCACGATGCCAAGTGCCCCATGCTGCCTCTGCACCAGGCCCAGCCCCGCAGCAATCCCTCTTGGGGACAGAGAGGCAGGAAAGGATCACACTGGCCATGCACTCAGACCCTCCTCTTCCAAAAACACCCACGGGGCAAGGTCAGCTCTTCTGAGTGCTGCAGAAGCCAGAGCCCTGGGAGATCTCTACTTTGCACTGGATCAGCCCTGGGCACCAAGCACTTACCACAGATCACATCCGAGCTGTTTGTCCCTTTCACCTTCAGCAGCAGCCCCTTTTCCTCACAGCTGCAGGGAAGAACAAGACCATGTAACCACAGCAGCAGCCAGAGCACAAGGAAAGCCCCCAGGGAGGAACAGGTGGTGCTGGGCAGGCACTCAAGATACACTAGAACAGGTCCTGCAGTGAGCCTGCCGTGCTCCAGCAGGGCAAGCATCTGGGGACCTCCTTAACACAGCAGGTACATAGCAGAATACCAACCCAGGATCTTGGTCTGGAGTTGCTGAATCTGCTGAGGGTGGGAATAAGTTTAGGGACAAGGCAGAGGAGGGAGCAAATACATGAGACCTGCCTGGTCAGGGAGGCCCCAGGGCTTGGGCACTGCAGCTATGACAGACAAGCTTAGAGTGGACTTGATGACAGGCTACAAGTGGCTCCATGGGGAGGTAATTTCTGGGCATAGATAAAAGCAAAGTGAAATCCAATGGCTGGCAGCTGAAGCAAGACTAATTCAGCCTGGAAACAAGGCTCACACTTCTACCGGGGTGTGTGATTAACCCTCAAGCAGCTTTCTAAAGACAGGGATGACCTGCCAGCTCATGGCATCCTCAAAGCCAGACTCCCCATGGAGAGGGCTTGTGCCTCGACTGATGACTACAGCCATGGAGACTACTGGGAGGGAGACGCTGAGCAGGGCATAGGCATCCCTTTAACCCCTCATTCCTTGCCCCCAGTGCAGATGACAGCATGGATACCCCTGAAGGGGAAGCAAGCACTCTGTGCACATACTGAGGGACAGTCACAAGGGCCTGGTTCTCTGCCTCAACCTAAGCCATGCTGGCCTGAACTTCACCTGCTCCCAGCCCTGCTCCTCTCGGTCCAGCCCTACACCAACCAGATGATGTGTCCCTCAGAGACCAGCCCAGCCACCCAGTCCCCAAGACTGCCAAAGAGACTGGCAGCAGAGGATGTTCTCACTGGGGCTGGGGGAAGGATGTGGTCAGCACTCAGACAATACCTTGTCCAGGGATAGCATGGCTCAGTTTTAGATGAAATGTTGGAGAAGGTGCCTTCTGCACAGGGTTCACATGGGGATGACTTCCTTTCCATGGCCTTAGCTGGAGAGGAGCAGAGGTGGCAGAAAGGTCAGTAGGGGCTGTGGGGGGCAATGGGCTGCTCAGACCAGGAGGGCAGGCAGCACACCCTGTGGCAATGCTGTCAGGCAGCAGCAGGCACAACTCTCCCAGTGCCTTATGAGGGGCACCTTGCTGGGGGCAGCCCCTGTTCCCTGGACCCCCTGAGATCAGGGCTGCCAGGGCATCAGTCCTGTTGAGAGGCAACAGCTTGTCAGACTCACCTGCTACGAAGCCAGAGCCAGGCCTGCAGGGCTGGTTCTCCACACAGGTCTGGCAGCTGATGTCTGAGCAGTGCATGCCAGCCTGGCACTGGCACACTGTGTTGTGTGTTGCATTTCCTTGCATCTTCACCATGAGGCCAGCATCTGAGCAAAGGGAGCATGGGCAAGGTGAGACACCGGGCAGGTGAACATGGTGGGACACCAGCCCCTGCAGTCCCCATGGGTTGGAGCCAGTGGGCTCAGAGAGCACTTACTGTCTTCACAGATGTCATGAGGAGCACAGTGCTTCTCCTTGGTCCAGCTCGGTTGATAGTGCCCACTCTCACAGCGGGTGCAGACAGAGTCTTCTGTTTTATCACACATGGAGACCAGCTTTTCCCCTGCAATAGAGGCCAGTGAGGAGGGGGCAAGGGGGTTTACCCTCTTTCCAGGTAGCATCTCTGCCAGCAGAACAGGGGAACACTGGCATCTGCAGACAGTGGAACTGCTGCACCTTTCTGCTGGGTAGCAAGAGCTGCAGGGGCCAGCTTGCCTGCTGGCTGCACATGCTGCAGGGCCAAGTCAGGGAAGGAGGGCAGTGGGGCACTCCAGGGACTGGGAAAAAAACTGACAATGACAGTAGGAGCTGGCAAACACTATCACAATTTGCTAGTGCCAGTGGCAGCACTCTGCCAGCAAGCTGCCTTCACCATGCGGTCCTGTGGCTGCAAGAGCACAGACAGTCCCAAGAGAACTTTGGCAGATTTGATGAGGTCTAGGGGGCCTCCGAGAGCACCCACGAGGTCCCAGTTGCTCTATCACTGAGATGACACAGGGAGGGGAAGCTGTCAGCACTGCTGGCAATGGGGTGGATGGGCTCAGTCACACCGAGCTGGGCTTGCCCTGCTGTGGCCAGGCAGTGGGCCACAGCACAGCCCAGCCACAAAGTCCTCAGGAAGGGGTTTCCATACCTGGCTGACAACGGTTGCAGCACTTGCCCTTGTACTCATACTGCTTATCAGAGCACGTTAAGGCATCACCAGGCTCCCAGCACTGGAAGAAAGAAGACCTGTGAATTCATATCCAGTGCTTCCATGCCCCCATGCTTCCACAGGCACTGTGTGCGCTAACCTGCACCCCGAGGTGAGGGTTTCCTCACATCACTCTTCCCACGCCTGCAGTAACCACAGACCGCAGCAGTCACCCACTGCCTGATGCCATCAGTGCTCTCTTTGAAGTGGAGTGGCAGAGATTCCGGTAGGGTGGCCCCACCATTCCACAGATTTCCTACCAGACGGTGATTGCACATCACCACTGCCAGCAGTGCTGTGGTACCAAGCTGAGGGAGCAGCGTTCACTGAGCTTCCGTGCCCAGAGCGCTGACAGACCCTTCCCGAGGCTGATGCACCGCCCCTGAGGGACAGGAAAGCCCCAGGCAAGCGCATCGTCCATGCAAAGTCTGCCAGGGCCTGGCCTTGCGCCTCCTGGCAGGGGACTGCCTGCACAGGGAAGGGTGGGGAGGGAGCAGGGAACGAGCCCTTGGGCCAGCCGGGGTGCAGGAGGGCATCCACAGCATCGCCCCTCGGACAGAGCCAGCCCCTCGCTGCCCACCCCCAGTATCCCGAGGAGCGGGACAGGGGATCTAGCACACCTCGGGAGCGAGAGAGCTGCGGGGCGGTGGGCAGCAGGCAAGGAAGAGCCGAGTCGAGGGTGCCCTGGACGAGCACCCAACACGGCCGGACGCTGCCGACCTCCGTGTGCCCCGGCGCAGTCAGAGCGGGGATGCCCGAGCCCGCAGACGGACCCAGAGGGGAAGTGAAAGGAGCGCAGGCAGCCGGTTCCAGAGCCTCCCCCCGACCGGGCCGAGAGCCCCGGGACTCACTGCTGCCCGTGGGGACCCCCGGCCCGGCGCAGGGCAGGGCTGGACTGGCGGGCCCGCGCCCTCGGGGGAAAGCGAAAGCGAGTGAGCGCAAGGACCTGGAGAGGAGCACGGCCAGCCCAAGCCCGCTCCTCCGCCGCGGCGGAGCCCGGAGCGGCGCACTCAGCCCGGCCCGGCAGCGCTGCCGGGTCCCGGGGCTACCCTCCGAGGGGACGGGCTGGAGGCACCACACCGTACCCCTTCCCGGAAAGCCGGGCGGGATGGAGGGAGTCTCCAACCTTTGCCCCTGCCCCGCTCCCTGTCCCGCTCCGTGCCCCATCCCGACCCCCCCGTCGCGGCCCCACTCACGGCCAGCAGCGCCGCGCAGAGCAGCGCCAGCAGCCCCCGCCGGTTCATGGCGCTCAGCCCCCGCCGCCGCCGCCGCCGCCCTAAGAACGCCCCGGGTCCGTTCCCGCCCAGGAAGGGGCGTTGGGCCGCCCTTCCCGGGGCTTCCCCGCCGCCCCCCTCGAGCCCGGGCACAGCTCCGAGCCCCGCGCTGCCCACCCGGGCTGCCGGCAAGGGCACTGCCCACCGGGACCCCCGAGCATGGGCATGGACTGGGGCAGGGGCAGGGGGCAGCCGCGGTCCGCGGGGAGGAGAGGGGAGCGCCTCTGCAGCCCCCCCGCCCCGGCAGGAGCTTCGAGTTTCACTTCTTTTTTTCTCCCAGCGGCAGCTCAGAGCCGCAACCTTTGCGAGCCCCTCGGGGCTGAGCCCTGGAGAGGCCCCTGTGGTGATGAACCTGGAGAAGCCCCCTTGGCGATGAACCCGGAAAGCCCCCATGGATATGAACCTGGAGAGCCCCCATGGATATGAACCCAGAGGGCCCTCATGGATATGAACCCAGAGAGCCTCCATGGCAGTGAACATGGAGAGTCCCCCATGGATATGAACATGGAGAGCCCCCTTGGCAATGAACCTGGACAACCCTCGCAGCTGTGGCCATGGAGAGCCCCCTATGGCTGCAACCCCGGAGAGTCCCCACAGTGACCATGAGCCCCTGCCTCTGGGGAGTCCCCGCAAACACGTCAACCCTGAAAGGGGAAGGGCAACAGTACCAGGGCCTGGTTGTACCTCCGTCTCAGTTCCCCAGAGGGGTTCCCAGCAGGCCCCAGGGAAGTTCCAGGTTCCCTGCCTGCTCCGGAGATGTTCCCTGAACTCCGGTTCCATTGTGGTGGCCAGGCAGCGAGTGGCAGCTCCTCAGCATCCCTCGGTGCCCCGGTCACAGATGGCACTGCCACCCTGCCCCTTACAGTCACACTGTACCCACAGTGCCACGATGCCTGAGACGACACCCTGCAGTCCAGTCACAGTCACGGCCGTGGCCACATGTGGCCATTGCCAGGTCACAGCTGCTCCAGAGGAGGAGGGCAGTGTGCTCCTCTGGGCCAGCGGGATTCTTCGTGCTTGGGATTCTTCGTGCTCTGGATTCCCCAGCGCGATGTCACTTCCCAGAACTGACTCGCTTGGGAGCACAAAGGGTCTCGGGGGAGTCTCCGGGGCAGAGGGAGGTGGCAGCGGCAGGGAGGGGATTTCTGGGCTCGGCTCCCGCGGGAAGTCCCGGTGGCCCCGGGGCAGCGGCGGTGCAGGGTCACCTGCGGCTGTGAGCAGCGGGACCCGGTGCTCCCCGGGCGGCAGGAGCTGCTCAGACGGGGTCCCTGCGGGACCCCCCGGTGCCCGTGCTTGCACGGCCGTGCGGAGCTGCTGCTCGGGGCGGCCCCGCGGCTGGGGCGGCTCGGGGACCCCGACCCTTGAGCAGAGTGGGGAGCTCTTGGCTCTGGTCCCGACCCGACGCCGGTCCCCGTCTGATCCCAGCCCCGCTCCCGGTCCCGATCTGATTCTGATCCCGATCCCAGTCTGTTTCTAGTCCCGGTCTGGTCCCGACCCCGGTCCCCGTCCGATCCCAGTCCCGCTTCTGGTTCCAGTCTGATCCTGACCCCGCTCCCGATCTGATCCCGACTGATCTCGACCCCGGACCCAGAGCCGGTCCTGATCCCGGTCCCCGTCTGATCCCGATCCCGATCCCGGTCCTGGTTCAGGTCCGATCCCGTCCTCGGTCTGATTTCAGTCCCGGCCTGATCCCTGTCCCCGTCTGATCCCGATCCTGATCCCGGTCCTGGTTCAGGTCCGATCCCGTCCTCGGTCTGATTTCAGTCCCGGCCTGATCCCGCTTCTGGTTTGATCCCAATCCCAATTTGATGCCGGTCTGATCCCAATTCCACTCTGATTCCTGTACCAGTCTGATTCCAGTCCCAGTTTTATCCCAATCCTGGTCCCGGTCCGATCCCAGTCCTGGTCCCAATCCCAGTCTGATCCCAATCTCTGTCCATTCCGGTTTGATCCCAGTCCCAATCCCGATCTGATCCCAATCCCTGTCCATCCCGGTTTGATCCCAGTCCCAGTTCCTGTCTGATCCCAATCCCTATCAATCCCGGTTTGATCCCGCTCCCAACACCGGTCTATCCCAATCCCTGTCCATCCCAGTTTGATCCCGCTCCCAATTCCGGTCTATCCCAATCCTGAGCCCTCTGCCTCCCCCACGCGAGGTCCGGTAGCGCCACCCAGCGGCCACACC